>CM053242.1:54936918-54976918 GCA_028583405.1 Pogonophryne albipinna
AAATAACTCCACTACATTATGTTTGTGAATCACACCGAGCCATATTTCACCTCCTGTGTATTTTCAAACAGAATACTAAGGTCTTGTCCCTGATCTTCCTCCAAGACAGTTTAATAGACTCAGACAACAAATGCACTTTTTAAACTTAACTTTAAAACAAACCATATATATTTATGGCAAACACAGTTGTTTTCAAACCATTGGCATCTTCTCAAAATCAGTTGCACCAATAAACAAATCAATAATTACTAATGTTTTGCCAAAGTTTATGTTGATACAGGCTCTGGTTCTGTAGGGTTACGGCCCGTCCACACAGCGGCGTACGTTGACGCTTCACCATTCACTTTGAATGGGGTGACGTCACTTTTCGCCGAACTGCATTGTGGGAAGCGACGCGTGGCTCGCTGCAAAAGTTGAGCAATGTTCAACTTTTGACGTCTCGGCAGAAGCGTCAGCCAATCGAATCATATGCCAGTACAAGCTCTAGCCAATCACACCGCTGCTTGTGTGTCAGGGGCGGGAGATTCATGTGATTGGTTGTTGGTCGAGTTTCAGACACGCCCGCCGGCAAGCTTCAACGCACGACGCTGTGTGGATGGGCCGTTAGGGTTCAAGGTAAGCCTGAGCCAGCCCTAACTGTAAGCTTTATCAAAAAGGTGGGTCTTACGGTACGTCCACACGGCAGCGTGCGTTGAAGCTTGCCGGCGGGCGTGTCTGGCTCGCGACCAACAACCAATCACATGAATCTCCCGCCCCGGAGACACAAGCACGAGGTTTGATTGGCTAGCGCTTGTACTGGCATATGATTTGATTGGCTGACGCTTCTGTCGAAGCTTGAAAAGTTGAACTTTTCTCAACTTTCGAAGCGAGCAACGGAGGCCAAGCGACGCGACGGAACCACAATGCAGTTCGGCAAAGCCTGACGTCACCCCATTCAAAGGGAATGGGCAGAAGCGTTGAAGCAATGCACGCTGCCGTGTGGACCGCCCGTCAGGCCTATAGCAGCATAATGTGTGTGTGTGTGTGTGTGTGTGTGTATAAACATCCAAGTTAACTCTAGCCTGTCCTTTCTCTTGACCTCCAACCCCCTTTACTTTCTTTGTTGATGGACATGTTTTAATAATATGTCAGGTGGGAAAAGTCAAACCTCTCATTCCTACTTCCCTTTCATTTCCTCAAATGAATCCACCTAAAGCCCACTTTCTCCTTCCCTTCACTGCTGCTCACACTGATGGTTAAAGAGGGAGCCGACGCATGAGTTGAGACTGTGATTAAATGAGTCTGGGGTGTAGGAGGCGAGCTAATGTTTAGCATTGTCTGGCTGATTAACGCATGGCAAACAAGTGATTGCTATGCAGCTCTGCTCCTCACTGCTAACTCATACACAAGGCTGCTCTGTGCTCTCGCTCTGCACGGCTCTCCATCTCCACATCTCTCACTTTAATTCTCCATCTTTCTCCAGCCTCTGTAAATCTCTCAATCCTCTTCTCCTTGGGTCACTGTGATTTGCTTTATACCTATCACTATTATCAAGTTAGAACGCTTCATTTCCATCCCTTCATCTATGATTCTATTTGCTTTCTTTTGCAGGATAGCCCTCTATGAACCTGAATAGGAATAATATTTTTTTTATAATAATAATTATAACATACAAATGCAAAACAAACAAATAAAAGTAAATGCATTCTCAAATAGTCTCTCATGTTCAACAGGGGCAAGGAGAAGCTTAGAAAACGTTTCTGGTCCTGTAGCGTAAATTGTTCTTGAAAATGTAAAATGAGGTCATCGTCATCAGCGCCATGTTCGTCATGTTTTAAACACATTGTATTGTAACGCTCCCTATTCCTCTATCTTCCTACACTGCTCGATCCCTGAATGAAACTCAACCCCTCTCTCATTCTCTGTCCCCCCTCACAGCTATTTTCTAAAATGTCCCCAGCTCAGTTACGCTGCCAACAGTCCAAATTCAATTATTGCAGAGCGTGTGAGATAATCCCAGGCCACTGATTGGTCACAACACAGCGACACAAGGACGCTCGGAGAGGTAAAGGGAAACAAAAGGAGACATGGTTAATATCTAGATATGGTAAGACTTGTCAAATGTATAGGTGAACGGAAGGAGAGATAAGGAATAAAAAGCTCAACATTTACCCCATTCCTTTGTATCCCCTCAAAGCCCCTGGTATCCTTCAGACTCGAGCTAAAACAAACAACCCTGCCCTTAAAAGCCCAGCCCATAATCCCTGTGTAATCACTACGGCAGCCTCACCACGCATAACCAAAACATGAGTGAAGACAGAGACGTGTGTGTGTGTGTGTGTGTGTGTGTGGAAAGCTTCATGCATATGTCTTATCCAACGTTGCATAAAAAGTATATTTAGTGTCCTCGCCCCTGTGCTAACACAGTCCTTCAAATATCTTTTAAAACCAATAACCATTGTGACTACAGTTTGTGTGACTGTTTTCATATTAAATTATCATTTTCAATGTTGCACAAATGTCATTTTCTACAATCCACACATGATATTGCCTTGTAAATTGATGTCATGTCCCATGGCTCTAGGGCAGGGGTGTCAAACTAAATTTCATCGCGGGTCGCATTCGCATAAAGGTTGCACTCAAAGGGCCGGTTGTAACTATATAAATAATATATAATATATATATATACAATAATGTATTATATTCCATTATTGCCTCTGAATTGGATTATTATCGGATAGGATAATAACTTAGTAATTAATTACGTCTGACAGCAGAAGTCCAGGGCAAATCATTGCAAGTCTCTTCAATGTGCATGTCACAAAACGAGATGCATTGTGGGACATGTAGTTTATGGGCAACCTGCTTCTGTAAATCAGCATGTAACTGTATAATAAACTTATTATATTCTTTGCAAGCTCTTGCGGGGCCGCATAAAATGAAGTCGCGGGCCGGATTTGGCCCCCGGGCCTTGAGTTTGAGACCCCTGCTCAATGTCATGTCAAGCCAGAACAACAGCAACACAAAATCTCTTTGTAGGATAAATAACACATCTCTCAAACCATGATGAAGGAACTCATCACTTACCAGAGGCTTGTTAACTATCTTAATTGGCAGATAGGGAATAAATCCACCGAGAGAACATGTGGTCAATCCATCAACGGGATTCAAACCAGTGTCCAACACCGTCCTGTTCGATAGGTTGCAAAGATCAACACTGAAGCTGTCCCTAAAGAGCCTGCTACAGTGTGTGGACACGATTTACTCTGAATGTCCAAACATTTAAAGCACCAGCCTTTAAGTAATACTCAGGTCATGTTGCAGTTAGTGCAGCATGTATTTCTAAGTGGTGTGTGTTTCGTTTCTCGTGTCCAATCACCCGTAAAATGTCAACAGGCAAACATGCTTAAACATCCTTAGTCACACACACACACACACACACACACACACACACACACACACACACACACACACACACACAGACACACACACACACACACACACACACACACACACTCACACACACACACACACACTCACACACACACACACAGTTGTCTGAAGTGGTGCAGTTTGCAGCCTTGCCTGTCTGCTGCAGTTGGAGGTGTTAATACTTTATAACCGCGACGTGTTCAAGGTGAAGAGGGAAACAGCTCTGTCATCGTGCCGCTTCCTCTCCCTGCCCTTGCACTCTTTCTTTGTGTTTAAATTGATGGAATATACTCTTACTGTTTGGGGTTTGTGGGTCAGTGTGTTCGACTTCAGATGTTTACACCGTGACACACAGTCCTTTGTGTGCCATGTTTCAGTTTCAAATGCTCGTCATTACTTACGTTAATGTACACGCTTTGCCGTTTGCTATGTCAATCTGACATGGTTTCAAGCTGGGCAACATTTCCTCCTTTAAACATCTGCTATTTTGATTCTCTGTTATCCTAGGGCTGAACATGTGCTGACTAACACCAGCACATTTCTAACCTAAAGAGTTATTCTACAAAGTGCTGGTTATGTGATTCTATAAAGCAAGGACACTCGTGAAAAGCAGCCCCAAAGGCATTCAAAGCAAGTCTTCCTCAATGTAATGATACTCCTTTCTATATTACATTTTCACTTTACCCATGACCTGACAACCCTCGCTTATGTGTTGCATTCTTTAGAGCGCATGCTGACAGTTAGCCAGTTAGAAAACACTAAACAAACACATGTGAACACCAGTGTGTAGGAAACCATAAAACTGTATGAGAGGAAGTGTTTTGAGATAAACCTCATGATAGGGTGAAGATGAACCTTGAAAAAAAATCGATAAGTTTAAGAAAAGAAGACACTGTTAATGATAAACATGGTTTAAGAGTTTAAAAATCACATAGAGAAAATGTATGAATTAACTAACATCATATACTTAGAGATATCGGCAATATGTTAGAAAACTGACGATACGTATGCAGCCCGTTATCCAGTCTTTACAACCCCTCAAAGTGCTTTACTCTACAAGTCATCATTCACACTTCATTCAGACAACAATGTGCCATTTACTAAAGTAAGCTAACATTCACACATGTTAACACAACGTTGCCAGAAGCAATTTGGGGTTAAGTCATGATCGAACCCACAACCTACGATTGAAAGACGACCGCACTCTCTCACAGCCTGTGATTGTTACAGAGAAATCTGATTTACAGTCAAATTCAAATCATCAAACATCACAACACATGTTTGTCTCAGTGGGCTTTAACGATTGCACACAAACAACAGTGCATTCAGGTTCCTGAGATCAAATCGGCAAAACAATCGAGTATTTGTTTTGTCCTCGACTTCAACTCAATGTCTTACATTTTGAATTTTAAAAAAGCGTTGATGTTTTTTTATCCATTTCTTTTTGTTCGTTGTTGTTTTTTTTTACTACAAATGCCCCCAAAAACCTTTCCAGGAGAAAAATCTCAGTTTGAAAGTTGAAGACTGATGGTTTCTGATCCAGACGTTTTCTGGGGTGAAAATTGGTTGAACAGTTTGGTCCTCGATCATCAGAGACAGAAAGGTGAGAGGACAAGCTTCATAAAAAATCATGAAAAGAAAATATATGTCTCTGATCGGGGAAGAAAATCAATCCGTCTTTTAGTTTTCAGAAATCTTGCTGCCCCTAACTTAGACACATATTTTAAAACAACTAAATAATATGAAGTGATTGGGTTAAGGACTTAAAGCCAATGTGCATTAAGCATTTTAATACATCCAAAAGACTGACTCATTCATTGAAATTCATTCTATCTGCATACTAGACATCCAGGAGAGAAAGGACTGGGTGCAAAAAGAGTCTGCAGTTGTTTACATGTTCCAAAAATATCCTTTAATTACATTTGACAACCTGCCCTTTATCTTAATCTAATTATGTCATTTTGCATCCAATGTAATAAAGACCTGCCAAATGCAATAATGAAAATGTGTATTATCATCTAGTGTTCCCGGCTGAATGGAAGCCCCTGCTGGTCCGGTAACAAATGAGCACGGTGTCACAGCTTTTCAAACCCTGTCATTATCAAAACACAGACATTTACAAAAAGGACTGCCTGCCGCTCAGAGCCATTCAAAACAAACTGACATCCGGCGCTGATGCTTTGTGAGGACAAGTTTCCTGAAATGTGTCAATGTCGAACTCAGAAGAGCTGCAAAACGGTATGATATATTTAGTATTACCATGTTGTATTGTTAGTTAGTGAACTAGCTGTTCATTATGAAGAAATATCTCAACAAATCCTAAAAAACACATGATAGAACATCTTGTTTTTCCATACTAATAGACTTTTTATCAGATGTCATTATGTTTAGCAGAACATGTAATGTACCCTTGTTACAGATCTACAGTCCTTTCAGAATGAACACAGGTCTCCACAGGGTCATTCTTAGTTAGGATAAGGCAACATCATTATTTAGTCGGGTTTGGGGATACCATTGTTGTCGGGAAAATGATACGGAAGTGGCGTTGTTAAGTGCGAAAGTATCGTAACAAGTCAATCATTCTGGTTTCACGCAGGACACAAAGATGTCTCCTGGTAAAAGTCTGTACTTTTTGGATGAACAGTTCTTACTCAATCGCTTGTTCGACCTTTCGGCAAACCGTCCTGATCGTCATAATAACTACGGCCACTAGAGGGCTTTCTCACCTGAGCCTCTGACAATTTGAGGGTTGCTCAATTAACCATGATGTCTCATTTTTGTAATCGTACACATGTAAAATACAAATCATACACTATTTACTTAGAATAGTTACATTGTACACCGGACTAAATGATACCTGTTTGCTTGCTAGTCAAAATATGTTACAGAACTGCCTCCAAATGCGCTGAAGGTAAAGTGATAAAACTGATATAAATCGTCCAACAGAGATATGATATTGGCAATACATTTGAAGTAAAAGGTGCATTTAAAAGCATCGATTACACAGAACTTCCTTTGAGTTTATATCAGTGGAAGCGTTTTTTGAGCTCTGCTTGTTCTAAAGACGACCCTTTCTGTCAAATGTGGGGAATAATGTCTACAAGAGGCAGCAAACATGTGAACACCACTCACTTTAATCTGATACCTTGTTTAAATAAATCTGTGTATTTTACTGTACTGTAAACATCTGGAATATATCCACACGAAAGCTGTGTAGGCTACATAATGTCTCTGACACATATTTAGGCAGAAAACAAGTTAAATGACGACACTTAAACATAATTATATGAATAAATAATTAGTGTGGCTTTACTCAAATACATCACAAAAGGAGACATTCATAAATCTTCCGTTACCTGACTGAACTCTTTTCCCTAGAGTATATTCCCTCTATGTCCTGATTGGCCAGTTGCTATTTTAAACGGTGCTGTTAATGAGCCAATCATCTTTCAGAAAGAAGGGTCTTCCACAGACGCTCCTCCCTACTCTCCTGTCATTGGTTGCCTTTGAGATTCTAAGTATACGCTCTCAGCCAATGAGGAGAGAGCAACTGTTGCATTCAGTGACCCCCCCCCCCTCCTTCTGCTGCAGCCTCTTAGTCTGGATTCAGATCTGAAGAGAGGAACAGTGTCATGATAAAGGGGGAATTATGTGACCTAACACTTATGCATTAAATACAACAAATATATCGCAGCATAAGTGTTTTCTTACACACAAATCTCATACATTTAAATACATTTAAACCACAACTTTGCTTCACATCTGCGAAAGTCAAAAGTGGCTCTTTCGAGATGTATTGCCCTTAATATGTTGTATGTATAATGTATGTAATGCCACGACTAATCTCCTCATCCCCATGTTGATTTAAATATAAACGTAATAACGAGATATATGATTACTGTAACAAGCCCGAATAAACCGACAGAGGAGAAAGTGAGAGGAGAGAGAGGATTACTCTAGTTTCCAACGCCCTCCATCGGCAGCGACATCTCCCTCCCTCTCTCCCCCCCTCTCTCTCGCTTTCTCTCCCCCCTCCTCCCGTTGCTGCTGCCGCGCGCCCGTTCATCTCGCTCACACCGCTTCCGAGGCTCGTGGAGAGAGGACGGATAAACGGCGCTGACTGAACCGGATTTCATACCCGGAGGAGGGAGGGATGCTACGGTGATTCCCTTTTTATTCTCCTGACAACCACCTCTATCACCACCACTCCTCTCCATCACTTCAGTATTGGAACCTTATCAAAAAGACTGTCTGTCATCTTTTTTTATTTCATCTTGCTTGATTGGTAAGGGGATTTTTCTGCCTCTGCGCTCCAGCGGATAAGAAAAAAGGACATTTTGGGTTTGTTTTGTTCTCCTCCAAGCGCACACTCCTAACAGAACAAACTGGGGTTCCCATCAGTGGATGTGTTGGACATCTGATAGAAGAAGCAGTACTTGTTGAGAGATCGGCTTGTATCTATTGCAGGGGATTTCCTTGGAGAGACGGACGGCTGCGCACGGACTCTCTCACTTCCAAAGGTAAGGCTTAAGTTCAATAATTCTGCATCCACACAGTCCCATTCATCCCCTTCGTTTCTGCGGAGGCTTTTTAATGAGCGTAAAAACCGGAGAGAGAGACCGGAGTGAGGGCTCTCGGTTCCCGGGATGCTGGTTCGAGTCTGGATTGGTCCAAACGCAGGATTGTCACACATCAATTACACATTAAAATGTCACCATGGACGTTTACGTGTGAGATACTAAGGAATATCACCACAGTGTGTTTGCGCATTAGAGGTAAAGTGAGAGTGTGTTTGCTCTGCTGCCGAAACAGAGCTCACTTTCTTCAGTGGATGACGGTTGGATTGGTGCGTTTTATTCACACACTGTATTTCTTCACATTTCCAGCGCAGTGTGTGTTTTTCGCTCGTTTGGTGTGTCCCTGCGCGTCTGCGAGAGTGCATATATGTGTGTGTGTGTGTGTGTGTGTGTGTGTGTGTGTGTGTGTGTGTGTGTGTGTATACAAGTGTGTGTGTCTGGCCACGTATAAAGGCAGATCTTGGTGCTCTTTTCGCTGCCTCCCGGAGCCTCTGCGTAACGGCGACGCACAACTTCTATTTGGATCACCGTTCACATGGGCTGGATGTGGACCAAACCACATCATTCATAAAGGAGAGAAACCACTCAATCACTTCAAAAATTCAAACGAGGCATACTTTTCTTGGAGTGGCAGCTATTTTACTGTCTCGTCCTCTTTTATCCAAACTCATCTACTGAGTATTTCACCAACTCTATTCTCTCTCATCGTCATTTCCTCACAGACACCTCTTTGCACGGCTCATTATCTCTGTGTGGAATCAAGCTCTTGAAATGAGAATCCCTAAAGATCCCATATGGTTAGTATTCAGTCCATTTTAATACTTTAGCCAGAGCCTCCTCCTTGCTCTCTCCATGTGGTGAAAGTGCATAAAATTGCTTAGATATCATTGTGCCCGTAGGGTCATTTCAGACACACTCTGCATTCAATTATGTCCGCGCGCTTTGCTCCGCGTGCCTGCAGGGCCACATTATAGATCAGCCTTTAATTGTTGCGCATGCATATTGCATTGAAATCTTGGTGCTGGTTGCTATATGATAAATGATGGATGCACGGGGCACCGAGCTGCTGATGAGTCGGTTTCGGTGAGTGAGATATCGAGGTATAATTTGGGCAGCTGCAATTCCGCTGCGTTTTCAGGGAGAGGCGGTCTGGAGTCTTTTGGTATTCATGGCACAGCTCAAGATTGTTGCTCTGAAGCAATAATCTCTCTCCCTCTCCACCTCTCTCTCATTCTGTCTCCCACACTGTTGCTCCCCCCTCCCCAGGCTCTCTCCCTTCTGTTTTAGTCTTATGGGAGCCATTGAGAAAATCATTTGCTGTTGTATTTTATTCGCTGTTTCTTGCAGCATTTTTAATCTGCAAACCCTTCGGAGGAACTTGCTGCAGTTTGTTAAACAAAGAGAAACTTCTTGTATCCTCTCAGGTGATTTTTTTAGTTTGCAGTGTTGTATCAGCGTTTTCCTCCACACATCCTTATGATGTGGTTACTTCAGTGCTTCGCTGTTTATTCCCGCCCCCCTGCATTTTCCTAATTAGTCTTCAGACCAGTCAACATTTTTAGAAGAAACACTGTCTTCTCCCTTTTTTCTTCCGGCTCTATGAGTTTACTTTGTAGCCACTCAGAAGACACATCACAGGAACATAATGCCTGTGTTCAATTGCTGCTTTTTTCTTCGTATAGTTGCTGTTTGACCGGGCTTAACGTCACAACATCCTCACTGCAGTGTTTTTGTAAACAGCACAACATTATTGCCCAATTTGTGCTCCATGATGTTTTGCTTAATTCACTAATTAATTCTTCTAGCGCCCTGCATTTCGGTCATAGTAACTCAGCTTGAAGGGAGAGAATCAAGAGGGAGTGAGAGGAGAAAACAAGGACATAAGAGTGAAAAAGCGTCAGTGTTTCATCAGAGAACCGCCGTCTGAGACCTGCAGACAGAAAGTGCTCGTCATCACTTAGCTATCTCAGGACAGCTAGCTGCCTTTCTAGGGCTTTTATATCTGGGAATGTGCTGTATATTCTTTAAAAGCAGAAGCCCCTTGTATCATGGTGAGCAGTATAGCAACCTGGCTGTGGGATATAACACTTTTTCACTGATGTTCAGCCAGGAAAATGGCAGAGAGAGTGACAGTAATGTCGGCAGATTTGTGTACGCAGTGGCAGGACCTGGCAGTGGAAATGCTCTGTGTTCCTTATAGAGATATCATTAAATGTGTGCATCGCTTCAACTCTGATTGAAAAGGCCAGAGAATGAAGCTACGCTGCTAATCAAGGTTACAGACTGTGTATGTGGGGAGTATACAATAAGTGCTCGAGGATCATAAAGAGAGAAAGTGCCTCCACTTAACTTAGGAATAATAGACCTTAGAAATATTTGTATTTATATTATTTGGACTTTTTATTTGAGTTGCCACAGTTAGTTCTAGTTGGTTTATGTAATCCCTGGACAGCTGTTGTCAGTCAACCTAAAAACACATTGCATTTCAAATAAAAATGGATTTAATCAGTCGAAAAATGTAAAATAGATGCAACAAACATACATGTGGCATAGCATGTGACTTCATGAAACATTCACACTGTCATGTTTCTTTCTTGCAAGTGTGTCTTTGATTTTGAGCCACTTTTAACGTCAGTATTGCCAAAGCTACTCTTCCCTCATTATTCAGCTGCATGTAGAAGGAGTAAAGCTTGGCCAACTGGAATGAGTTTAAAGGAAACTGACGGCAAACACTAACGTAGCTCAGCAGGGGGGGGGATAGAAGGATTAATTTATTACACTGTAATCGTTATATTTATATTTAATTAGACTCCAGCTGCTCCGCTCTCACAAACCGTGGCATTGTACATGTGGTTCTTTGAAAGTGTACAAAGGGTGAGAAGGAGAAGGGAGATGAGGAGGCAGAAATCAAAGAGGAGAGTTAAAGTGCTGGGTGACGACAGAGGGAGCTGTTGGGCTTTCTGCAGAAACGACGCTCTGCTTTTTCCTTATAATTCTTTACAAATCCCTCTTTTTTCTTTCTGTCTCCATGTTTTTTGTTTTTTCCTCCTTCGTCCCTCTCCCTTTTCTACGAGACGGAGAGATGGAGAGGTAGTTAGGATCCCCAGACACACACACACACACACACACACACACACACACACACACACACACACACACACACACACACACACACACACACACACACACACACACACACACACACACACACACACACACACACACACACACACACACACACACACTGTCTGGATAAGCATGTCCATCCTGACTTCTGTTCAGATTTAAATTACCACCAAGAGAGACAGAGAAAGGGGGAGGGGGAGTAAAGATGGGGGACTGAGGAAGTTTTGTTTTTTTCTCTCTTTGCTTCTTCTCTGTTTTCTCCCCCGGTCCCTTAGACACAGAAACCCGAGTCAGCATTTGACTTATTTAATTGTTTTAATGTGTCTCAACCCCTTCCTGCTCCGAGTTTTCCAAAATATTTGTAATTGTATTTTTGCGGTCCTCTTCTCCTTCTCTATTTGAGACGACGTACAGAAATCCTTTCGGTTTGTTTTGATCCACAAACAGTTTAAAAATGCACGTCCAATCACAGGACATAGTGGAGATATGTGAAATAGGACAACCTGTTAAACTACAGTCTGACACTGACACTCAACCAAAGTATTTCAAGTATACAAATCGAAGAGTTAAATGTATCACATTAACAAGCCAGAAAACACAACAAAACATATATTTTTTAACACCCAAACGAAAAGTGTAAATGTCGTAATGTGTACTTCTATTATTGTAAAAGACTAAGATCACATTTATTAATCCCCGAGGGGAAATTCAGCTTTTCACTCTTGCATTGCAGTTACACACATAGGCCTGCAATACACACACATGACCTATAGACATGCACTAATAAAGAGGTACCAGTCCACACTCTGTATTTTTGGTCTGATGTGGCACTTGAACCAACAACCCTTCTGTTCCCAAGCCACGTTACAGAGCTACTACCACCATGTATAGCCCCCTTTGCTGCTTTACTTATACTAAAAGGAGGCTGTGGCTCAGTGGATAGTGGGATGGACTTCAAATCAGGGGGTAGCAAGTTCGAGTCCCACTGCAGTCAGCATGTCCCTGGGCAACACTTCACCCCAAATTGCTCCTTTGGGGATCGTCCACAGTACTGAATGTATGTAATTGCTTTGGATAAAAGCGTCTAACAAGTGACATGTAATGTAATAATACTTATTTGCTTCTATTTTCAACTGCGTCAAGAGAAGCATGCAAAACGTCATTGTACCTGAGTATAAAGACAACAGAAATATATTCTAATCCTCACTACTAAATGGCCGCTAATCATTCATTCCATCAGTTTGAACACTGGTCTTCAATAAGTAAGGTTACAGTGATTTATATTTACAGCAGTGCGATGGGATTATAACTCTAATCCCCAGATTAAATATCTGAGGCAGTAATTAGTGTTTCTGACCTTTAATCTCTCTACTTGCCCTCAGGAGGAAAGGAAAGACAGTGGCTGATTTGTCTCCATTTAACGAGGGATATAAGGTAGATTTGGGGGAGGGGGGGGGGGTATTTCCTGGGGTATCGGAGCATGTGAGGATCACAGGTGGTTCAGTGTTGTTGACATAGCTTCCTGGCAGTATGATGTCCCGGGTTGAGTTTCCCCCAGACGTTGAAGTGTGGGCTTTGTTTCTTTTTCTTTTCGCTCATGTGGTTTCACTTAGCGCTCGGCATTCCCGTCTCAAGAACAGTTTGAGTTAAGAAAAGGAGAGGGAAGTCACCCACGTGTATAAATACAATCCAAATGGACATTTTAATTCAGTCTTTTATCTATTAACTGTGTGAAAACTATTGTGTTAATCTTTTGCCAGCATCCCACTGCATGCTGGGATTTAATCGAATCACTTAGACCCTGAATGAAATTAAAGTTAGTACGCTGGGAAATGTTTTTTTTCTCTTTCTGTGCAGAGAAAGAAACGTGTGACAGCGTGATTAATACAAGTGTCCCGTGCTCTCGTTATGTTAGAGGAGAGTCACATGGAAGTCATTAAGGAGAGGCAGAAGCTGGAAGGATGCTCATAAAGACCTGGAGAGACAGGAAATAAAAGGCACCACAAATAAAACCAGAACAACAAAAAACACCACTTAGAGCAACATGTGGGGACACAGGAACACTCCAGCATCAACTGAATGACAACTTCTCAAAAGTGATTCTGTTTTTTCATCGTCTCTCATCCTCCAGAGAGCATGATAATAATAAAGCTGTATTTATATAGCACTTTTCATACAGCACATGCAGCTCTAAGTGCTTTACAAAATGACACATGACAAGTTAAAAACAAACAACAACAAGAAAGAACTTTAAAAGGTGCATGCAGCAGAATATAGATCCGGTTAATAGACACAAGGAGGTCAAAGGTATGATCTGACAGAGAAGACACAAGAGTCGATGCAGCAATATGAAACACCATCAAACAAAGTGAACATATAGGTACAACAGAAATACAAATAAAAAGATTAAGACCTATAGAATAAATAAAACAATAGGTAAAGAATACAGACTAAAATAACGAATGCCTCCGGCTGTTGCAGGAAGTGTGACGGTGTTTAAAGTTAGAACATGTTGTTTCTCGCCAGTTAGTTTAACCTTTCCTCAGATAGATAGATTTACTGCCAGATGACGAGGCCGTGGTGTGTGTGTGTCTGTGTGTGTGTGTGTGTGTGTGTGTGGTGTGTGTGTGTGTGTGTGTGTGTGTGTGTGTGTGTGTGTGTGTGTGTGTGTGTGTGAAAACACCGGATCGATGTTAAATCAGGATTAACGAGTGATTTCATTGATCTCACTATTGATGATCAGACCGCAGCGTTGACGGTGGACATTGATCGAAGTAGAATGAGAATGGATTACTCCAGATAGAGAGCGCTATCGATCAGGGCACGGTGTGTGTTTGCTTGTGTGTGTGTGTGTGTGTGTGTGTGTGTGTGTATGTGTGTGTGTTTCTATGTAGCGCACATGACATTTTGCAGGTGCATTGTACAGTTTTTTTATATGTAAGATAAGACTTTATTTATCCCGATGGAAATGGTTGTGCCAGAGTAACAAAATAAAATAAACAGCAGCAAAACTGTACACTAAAAGTGCAGCAAAAAGAGCAATTAAACATCTACAGACAGCATGAAACATAGATGGTCACACAATCAATGCAATTATTAGCAGTATTTAGTAGTTAGTAGTGGCAGTTACGTAATTGCACGTTATCATAGCATTATTAATAATACTAATAATAATAATATTGCACATAGTTACTCTGAACAAAGATATAAACGCAACACTTTTGTTTTTGCTCCCATTTTTCATGAGATGAACTCAAAGATCTAAAACATTTTCTATATACACAAAATAACCATTTCTCTCAAATATTGTTCACAAATCTGAAAAAATGTGTGATAGTGAGCACTTCTCCTTTGCCGAGATAATCCATCCCACCTCACAGGTGTGGCAGATCAAGATGCTGATTAGACAGCATGATTATTGCACAGGTGTGCCTTAGGCTGGCCACAATAAAAGGCCACTCTGAAACGTGCAGTTTTGCTTTATTGGGGGGGTCTGGGGGGGTCCGGTTAGGGTTAGGGTAATGTTGTGAATCGAGTGGCCTGTGTTCGTCGTCCATAACATACGCCTGCCCATACCATAACCCCACCACCACCATGGGCCACTCGATTCACAACATTACCCTAACCCTACCCCTAACCCTACCCCTAACCCTACCCCTACCCCTAACCCTAACCCTACCCCTAACCCTAACCCTAACCCTACCCCTACCCCTCACACCAGATACTGACTGGTTTCCGGACCCCCCCAGACCCCCCCAATAAAGCAAAACTGCACGTTTCAGAGTGGCCTTTTATTGTGGCCAGCCTAAGGCACACCTGTGCAATAATCATGCTGTCTAATCAGCATCTTGATATGCCACACCTGTGAGGTGGGATGGATTATCTCGGCAAAGGAGAAGTGCTCACTATCACACATTTTTTCAGATTTGTGAAAAATATTTGAGAGAAATGGTTATTTTGTGAATATAGAAAATGTTTTAGATCTTTGAGTTCATCTCATGAAAAATGGGAGCAAGTGTTGCGTTTATATTTTTGTTCAGTGTATATATACCAGCGAGTGTATTGTAATGATGGTAGTTATATTGATATGTATATTGCACATAGTGTTGGTGTGGAAGTTCTCAGTGCCCTTTACTTAGGGGTGAAGAGTTAAAGAGTTTGATTGCCACTGGGAGGAAAGACCTCCTGTGGCGCTGTGTGGTGGTTATCGGTGCTCCGTATGTGTGTGAGGGAGCATATCTGTGCTATCATTTGTTTCCGGTGACAGTCGTTAGGTGCAGTCTGGTGGTTTGTGGTCTCATGACGCCGGTCACATGACACAGAAGCTAAGAAAAGACAGGTTTTTTTATTGTATTGCCAATTGTAACTGCAGAGGCTTTAAGAGAAGGAGAAAAGGATAACCGATGAAGGTCAAAAACATAAACCCATCCCCCTAATGAATATCTGGAGGTTTTCCAATGCGTCTTTCAATCACAAAACTACTCCAGATTGGGGTCAGGGATTGTGTTGGGGTTTTCGTTTTAAATGCCAATTAATAATCCACAGTTGAAAGACTTCCTGTTTGACAGATTCTGCATGAAGTGAGAGAGAAAGAGAGGAAGAGAGGAAGAAGGAGGAGGAGAGGAGAGTCTGCACGGCGGTCAAGGAGAGAATTAATGAGTCGTTTGCTTCTCATTATTTAGGATAATAATTAACAGTGTGTGTGTGTGTGTGTGTGTGTGTGTGTGTGTGTGTGTGTGTGTGTGTGTGTGTGTGTGTGTGTGTGTGTGTGTGTGTGTGTGTGTGTGTGTGTGTGTGTGTGTGTGTGTGTGTGTGTGTGATCATTTTGTCTTTAGAGACACCAATGAAGCCTCCATAGCTGTCTTTCTCTTGTACTCCTCACAGACTGTTTCCCATTTTCAGCTTACAAATATTATTTTAGAATCATTTCAATCAATCAATGAATTTATCACACTAAATATTGATTATCATACTTGTTTATCATTTACTTGTACCAATCAACGCACATCTTTAACAATATTCTCTCTGTCTTTCACCTTCATCTTTCCACACACACACACACACACACACACACACACACACACACACACACACACACACACACACACACACACACACACACACACACACACACACACACACACACACACACACACACACACACACACACACCAGTGAGTGTGTATTTTCAGACAGTGTGTTGTGGATTACCATAATTAACATGGTTATGTTAATTGTTGCGAACTAATTTTGCTGATGGAACACATTTGTAAAGGTGAACTTTATGGACAGACGGTTATAGCCCCAAGTTACAGTGTTACAGTGTGTGTTAAGTGTGTGTGTGTGTGTGTGTGTTTTCCATGTTAACGTCTGGCAGACTGTCTCGAAACAGGTGTGCATCGTCTGCAAAGAAAATGTATTTTGCAGAGTTCCCAGACACACACACACACACACACACACACACACACCCGCTGATGCTAAAAGCAGAACAATCTGTCATAGGGTGGAAAAAATACTAAGGTCCACACACACACACACACACACACACACACACACACACACACACACACACACACACACACACACACACACACACTCAGTGGTCAGCTGAAACAGCCCATGCTGCTCAGAGCTTATCTGATGATGGCAGGGTTAGATGGAGGACGTCGTGAGAAGATACGAGCAGATAGACTGATAGGTAGTTTAACTAAAAAAAACGTTGCCCTGATGGCTCAGCGATCTAAAAAAACCCGCAGCTGTGACCTCCGTCTGGCTGAGAACATTCGTCGTCCGTCCCTCTATGAACGTTTCCCTCTTTGTTTTGCCTAACAAGAAAATTAGGAATTCAATTGAAAGGCGCCGTGCACAGAGGACGGGAATAGTTGCATAAGGAACATCTCTAACATATCGCTGGAGGACAAACTGTTATGATGTGTGGTGTCCGATGTCATGGTGGAGGGGGGGGGCTCTGGCGTCCATTTGTAAAAACGCTCTCTCTGGAAATGAATGGCCTAATCTCCGTGTTTACCAGCCTCTGGAATATATTTCCCACAGCGTTTCCCATAAAGAAGAGCGAAATATGGCAATAACATTGGAACAGATTTACCGGCAAAACCGTTTTGTTTGGTTGTATTATTAGCCGCTTTCACACCAAGTACTTTGCCATACTTAGTTCCCAGCACTTAGTTCCCAGCTCTTAGTTCCCCCATGGAACTAAAGAGCTGACCGCGTTCACACCAGAATAAGTCCCTGAGGGAAGATTACGCAAATGAAGCCGCTGACATCACTTCTTCTTCCTCTGCTTTGGGTTTACTGGCAGGCCGCAAACCACTTCACAGCGTATACTGCCACCCGAAGTCCCCGGAGTTGGGGACTGGCTCCAGTAGAAGCTGCTGGGACTCCCAGCAGCTTCTACTGAAGCCTTCCGAGTAAATCGCCAGAACGCCGACACCTCCTCATCTCCACCACTCCCATGTTTTCTTTTGTGTTGCCATAAGTTATTCTCTCTCTGTTGGTGCGCGGGGCTAATGCTAATAATGCTAATGCCAGCAAATACAATGGCGGCTTCACAAAACTTTTCAGAGTTTTACGGGGCGTGGTTTGCAATTCGCCCAGCCAATCAGAAATTGGAACTTTTTTCTCCCAGGATAGTACCTGCTCTCTAGCAGGGACTGAAAAGGGGGTAAAAGTTCTAATGAACTAAGTTCTCTTTTTGGTGTGAACGCAACATTCCAGGAACTATCAGAACTAAATGGGAAAAGTACGGGGAAAAGTACTCCGGTGTGAACGCGGCTAGTGAGAAATGTCGAGTCATGGCATCTGATTTTTCAAGTTGTATGCAGGAGCTTGTTATGACATTGTGCTGAGAGAAGGCTCATTCCTCTGCTGCATTGTGGGTAGGAGTGTGTGTTAGTAATGTGTTTTTACCCATGATTCACGTGTGTTTCAAGCAAATAACAGTCATGAAACACATGAGTTGCCCATGTTTGGACAGCTAGGACGGTGAGGAGAGAAAAGTTTCTACTCCGTCTGGAAGAGGAAAGGCTTCTTGGTCACACACATTTTAAAGTTTCAAAGTGTGTGTGCACTCCCAGCATTAACCACTCAGCATGCTGGCAGCGCTGCTCTTAATGTCAGAGCAGCGCTTTGATCACACGGGGACTTATCGAGCACTCCTCATCCTCTCCTGTCTCTCCTCTCCTCTTTCCTTTCACTCCCTCCCTTATCCTCTCCTCCATTCCTCCTCCGGTGTTCTTTAGTATTCCTCCCCCCTCTCTCTTCTCTGAACAGACCTGACAAAAGTCTAAAAATAACCCTAGTTGAGTTTTATTATAAATATATATATTGTGATAAAGTCACGAACAACTGCTTTCTGTTATTTTCACTGAAAGAGGCCCTTTTATGATTAGAACTTATACAGGTTTTAGTGTGTGTAAATGGTTTTAAATGTTCGCTCACCCTCTGCCTGAAACGTCTCCATTGGACTCCTTTGTTTACTTCCGAAACATCACTACGTAACACTTGCGCTTCTATTAGCTAGCGCTCCAACACATTGTACATGATAGGCTAAGGGGCGGGACATCTCTAAGGTGTCGACCAATCACATCAGAGCCGGCCAGCTAACCAATCAGAGCAGACTGGGCTCTGGTTTCAGACAGAGGGTGAAAAGAGGTGCTGCAGCACAGGCAGTATGAGAACAATAAAGAGCTTTTTGAACATTACAGCATGGAGACATGTCCCAGTAGAGACACTACATACTGATATACACTTGAACATCAGCAGGAGAGGACTCTTTAAAGTAGAGACACTACATACTGATATACACCTGAACATCAGCAGGAGAGGACTCTTTAAAGTAGAGACACTACATACTGATATACACCTGAACATCAGCAGGAGAGGACTCTTTAAAGTAGAGACACTACACACTGATATACACCTGAACATCAGCAGGAGAGGACTCTTTAAAGTAGAGACACTACATACTGATATACACCTGAACATCAGCAGGAGAGGACTCTTTAAAGTAGAGACACTACATACTGATATACACCTGCACATCAGCAGGAGAGGACTCTTTAAAGTAGAGACACTACATACTGATATACACCTGAACATCAGCAGGAGAGGACTCTTTAAAGTAGAGACACTACATACTGATATACACCTGAACATCAGCAGGAGAGGACTCTTTAAAGTAGAGACACTACATACTGATATACACCTGAACATCAGCAGGAGAGGACTCTTTAAAGTAGAGACACTACATACTGATATACACCTGAACATCAGCAGGAGAGGACTCTTTAAAGTAGAGACACTACATACTGATATACACCTGAACATCAGCATGAGAGGACTCTTTAAAGTAGAGACACTACATACTGATATACACCTGAACATCAGCAGGAGAGGACTCTTTAAAGTAGAGACACTACATACTGATATGAACCTGAACATCAGCATAATAGGGCCCCTTTAATATAATGTTTGCTAAATTAAGCATCAAACTGCCACAAAAATCATCCATGCATACTTTTTTTTTTGATCACATAATAAGTATGTTTACTAATGAACCTCTGTCCTCGTTGATTCAGCTCAGTAGATATGAAGGTTCGCTCTGAAACAGAATGTCAATCCTGTGCAGATTCACACGCTCAGCATGAGGGTCTTTAGATTATATAACCACCAAAACACAAACAAGACTTTGAGATGTGATGGTGTGTAGTGGCAGGTGATGAGTCATGCACAGACACAGGGGAGAAATGGAGATAACAGTGCACTCTAACACACACACACACACACACACACACACACACACACACACACACACACACACACACACACACACAAAAAGGATGTTTTTCTTTCTACAAGACAGAGCATTACTGCAAGGTTGACCTCTTTACCATAATAACTCCTCTCCGGTCTCCTCTCTCTGTCTCTTTCGTTATTGTTTCGCTGTCCTCTCTTCCTGACTTCCACACTCTTTTTTAAGCATCTTTCCTTCTCGTTCCGACCCTCTGATATTTGTTCCGCCTCTCTATCGATGCTTCATTGCGCATGACACCTAATACTGTGGCATATGATTGAATGAGACTGCTACTTCTTCATTGAAAACTATTCATTTCTGTGTGCAAGCGGCTTTATGCCCCAAATCCTTTACCATGACTCAGCCTTACAGAGCAGCATGCATTTAATACATCCGCTTCTTTCTGTCATCTTCCCTTTTGTTGATAAAGCCGCTTCTATGGTCCCTATATCTAAATAGTCTCGATTTCTCTTTCCCTGCGTTCCTTTATCTTCCGCTTCCACTGTCTCTTTAGGTTTCAGTCGCAGCTGTGACTGCCTTGACCTTTTCAGTGAAAGGAAAGAAGTGAACGACGTATATAGCCTCCTCTAGGACAGGATAATTGTTATTTTACAATGAAAAGGAACCAAGGTATCTATAGGGAAGTGCAATGACTGATACAAGGCATGTCTTATTCGGAAAGATCTTGAAAACACAGATTGCAACCTTGCTGAGTGTGTGGCAAATCACAAACACACACCCATCATCCATTGCTTATTAGATATGATTTCCAATACTGTATATATGTGTAATGGACTATAGCATGACAGTGGCTGTCCTTGCAATTCATTTGAAATGTATACAGAGAGTGAAGCTGGAGTTATTTATAAACCCGGTGATGTCGCCATAGCTTTGAGCCATATTCAGACATGGTATATGTTTGCAGAGCTCATGTGGAGTGACATCAAATTAGTGGCTGCCATGTTTATTTTTATTATGATGTTACGAAAGCAAGCAAGTGCCATCAACCCTGTTTATCTTCTACTGGCAAGGTTGAGCTAACAAGGTCGCAGTGCATGTGTGTGTGAGAGCACATGTCACTCCAATGTGCCGTGCGTGTGTTTTCACATACTGGTGCTAAAGCTGACCGTGCAAGGTCACCGTGGAAACCTGTGATCCTGAGAGCACCTGAGCGGGAGCATCAGCAGAGAAACACAATGCTGTCCGTCCACATATGTGTTCCCTTATGGTGACATATGCAAGTTCACCCTGGGCTCTGTGTGTGTGTGTGTGTGTGTGTGTGTGTGTGTGTGTGTGTGTGTGTGTGTGTGTGTGTGTGTGTGTGTGTGTGTGTGTGTGTGTAGATACAGGGTAAATACATCACGCTTGTCTAGACAGCTGTTTTGACCTTTTTATATGAGAAAATAGTCCTGATGTTTTATTCACAAAGCCTTCTGATATTTTATTCAACAAGGCAGTGCAGGGATCTTTAAGAGCAGATTAGAGCAATAAGAGCTGCATGTCATCAGGTTTCACTCTCCAGATGAAAAGAAACATATCGAATCAAACGTCTCGCTGTGACAAAACGCCTTTCCTGTATGAGGATTTCTTTATTCTGTAGATGCTCAGGAGGTGATAAAGAGGTCTGCTTGGAAAACCAACTGTGACAAATACATGAAGGCATCAATACACATAATCCAGTAATGCATGGGCCATTGTGTATGTTGAGTACTTTTACTTTTGGTACAATGTAGGTGTTGAGGACCAGATTTCTTCATCTGGTGACAACATTGTGGGCATAACAATTTGGGGGAAAAGAGGGAATGACTTGATGCTCATTTTATGGCTAGCAAGGAATTGGAAATGAGAACAACTGCTAAAGGAATGTGTGTCCTAACTACTGGGATTCTGGAAACCAAAAGTAAATATAAAATAAAAAACATTAGTCTGGAATCATTTTGGTCCTATATACAAATTGAAGATGTACTGATAGATCTTGGCCCTAACATGCATTCAGATCAATTAGATATCTTAAAAACAAGTGAGAAACTGAATTGATTCAGGGGGGGATGTTTGTTGAGATATGAGCTTCATAAGGGGGTCTTTGGTTAGAGGGAATAGTTATTCTGGTCCTATATATCAACATTGATGATTCACTGCTAGCTCTTGCCCCTTACACACATGTATAATCAATCACATCTCTAAAAAACAAGGGGGAAACAACGTGTTTAAAGGTAGTTGTCCATCGACAAACATGCGGGGGATCTTTGTTGAGATGAACGCTTCGTACGGGGGTCTTTAGTTAGAAGGAAGTTTGGGAGCTTATTGAGGTCTGTGATTGCAGCGCAGGACAACAAAGGGCTCTCTGTGTCAACCTGGAGGAGGAAGAAGGGAGGGGACGCGGCTCCAAGAACCATGTAGAGAGGGGGGGGGGTTATTATCAAGCATCCAGCACGTCTGAGCATTGGTTTGGAGCAGGGACAGAAAATGGAGGGGGGGGGGGGATGAGAGAGTAGGGGGTATCGTTTCCAGGGGAGGATGTTTTGGCACAATGACCCTTGTGTCCTCAGTTTGTCATTGAGTGGAGTGTTGGCAGTCTGAGGGTGAGGGGTGGGAGAGGGCAGTTCATACAGATAATTGGGATCATTACACATGCATGGAGGTGTAATGATCCGCAACAGAGCTGATCAATTCCTCCCTGTAACCCGGCAACTCACCATTCATCTTCATGCATCCAAAATATTATAATACACATTGTTAATCCACATCTGAAAAACAGCAATGGTTAGTTTTTCTTGTTCGTCGTCGTTTTTTATTTGAATTTTTTTCTTGACATTTGCTTAAAAGTGTGTATGTCTTCAAGGCTTATCCTGCAAGTGCAAATGCCAAACACGGATCAATAACATGTTGAAATGAAGCCCTTCAAGCGTTTAATATGTGAAGTGTTGTGTTTGCTGTATCAGCGACAGGTTCAAAGGTCAAATCAATCCAGAATCCAACCACACTGCAAAACACACTTCTGCAAAACACAAAAAACAAGGCTTTCTATTTCTCCTTTTTTAATTGACTACTTTCCTAATGGTGTTTTCTATTCATTATCCAAGGTTAACCTGCTGACATGAAGAACTAGTATACATTTAATAAGTTATTAGCTATCTTGTGGCTTTACAAATGAATAAAGTGTGTGAAGATGCTGCTGCTTTGAAACCCCTTATTGCACTTTATCATTATGAATAAAAAAGTGCTTTGAAGCGATAGCCCCGTTAACGGCTTCTAGGTGAACAGATCATGACCTGACAATGAGACTGAGTGTTCAGCTGGGGAGGTCTCCACGGGCTAATGTGTATGTAAAACTGTGTCAGTTACTGAATAAATGGGATGGGGGGGTGTAGGGAGGTCTTTAAAGGCTTAGTGGCATCCAGTAAGACGTTCTGCCCCTTGCCTCCTCAATAGAGCAAAGCTAATCTGAGTCTGCTTTAAAGCTGCCTCTCCCGTCTCTCTTTTTCCATCTTAGCGACTCGGTGTCGTGCTCAAGGGCGCTTTGCACACATTGCAATGAAAGAAGAAGGGTTGACCTTTGAACCAGATCTGTCAGTCAAGCCGCTGATGAAAACCTGCTGCCGGTGAGCGGAGGTCTCCATCAACTCTGACTCTGACATACGATGGTGTCTCTGTGCACGGTCCTCCCTCACTATCATTTGACTAAGTGTGTTTCGACTCTATACTACAGTGTACCAGTGGCGAACCGTCAGGGCCTTCAAGGTATTCAGAGAACACCCTGGAACACTCAGATAAAACAAACAACACATCGATTTAATTTTTTATTAAAATGTATATAAAATGAATAAATGAGAATGGTATCTGTGTTGAACTGTAATATCACAGTGTTACGTTGATTTGTTTGTCCTTCTCGGACCATGCTCTACGCATTTCAGTGGTTTTGTGTTAGAAAAGAAAGCAACCAATCAGATCTTGTTCTGGGTCTCTGGGTAGAAAATCCTTCAACAAGGTATTCTACATCCTTGATCGAATGCCCTGGCCGTTGCACTGAATGAGAGCGTACGTTTGGACTGACAGTTTGATCAACCAATCATATATTGATTTGTAGCCAATGGGCGTATTCTTTCGGAGTTCCCCTCGGTTCCAGGGTGCTCTAGAAGGCCCGCTAGTTAACTGGCTCGAGACAGAGGATCTAGATCAGTGCTTCTCAAAGTGTGGTCCGTGAGCGCCCCCTAGTGGTCCGTGAGTATATTGGTACAATTTCACATTTGAAATAAATAAATACATTTAAGTTTTCCGCACTCTCGCGGGAATATCTCCGCAATGGAGCGAGCTTAAGTTTCACTTTTGATTGCATGATATAGCCCAGATAAACACCTTCATCACACATGTGGCCACTTGTTTGTACCATTTTCAGGCGATTTGTAAAAAACGATGTGTTTTTGGATATTTGTGGAGTTAGGTGGTCCGCAAGTGTTTTTTTATTGGTTAAGTGGTCCTTGGTATGAAAAAGTTTGAGAAACACTGATCTAGATGAATGCGACGAAGCAATTCATGCCGTTTTATTGTTTTTAACGTTGAAATGACAAGTGCAACAGGTGAAGAGGGAATTGTTGCCGAATTGTTGTGAGTACCCTTTTCAAGACGACAATTCAGTGAAAAGACGGACATTATAAAGCCGCGGGGGGTGTGTGTGTCTACAGAAGGTCCAGTTGTGATAGACACGGTTCGCCACTGCAGTGTAACAGTGTCTTGAGTGCAGAATAATACATGTTAAAGTGTCTCTGGATAATAATGATCTTGATGATTTTTGTGTCGCAAAAGACAAGCTGACCAGAAATAAAATAAAACAGGGATTTTCGTCCAACTTAACTTTGAGACATGATATTTTCCAACTCAATGAGGATATGTAGGAATATTGGCAGACGAGGAGGAAGTAAATGGAACAACGGTGTACAAACATCCAGACAAATCAAGGATGGCAAGAGGACATTTGAGGATGCATTTGACACAATGGAGACAAAAGAAATGGGGAATTCGTAATGAGGTTTTAAAACATTAAAGTTCCGTACTCAGGAATACACAGACTGAACATATATCATTACAGACGTAGTGCAGAACAAGTAACGTTTAAAGAGGGTTATGAAAATAGTTTTCTCCAGTGTTTTTTAAGATGCTTTTTAACTTACCTTGTGGAAATTATACTTTCCTGCTTAACTGGGATGTGTTTCCCGTTTGTATTCATTTTTCTATGTTCTCTTTTTCTGATTTGTGAATTATTATGTAGTTATTTAATGTAATTAGATGCTTGTATTGTTATGTCCACATCACTTCTTTAAAAATGCAAATAAAAACAACAACAAGTAAATAAAAGTTGCCTTATAAACGAATCCAAAAGACGAAGAGGATCATCGCTTTTCTTTCTTTCCTTACTAAAACTAAAAGCAACAAAACAAACAATAAGTTATTCCAATAAATAAGTCTTATGAATGACTCCCTCTCTCTCTCTCTCCGTCCCTCTCTCTCTCCATCCCTCCCTCTCTCTCTCTCCCTCTCTCTCTCTCTCCGTCCCTCTCTCTCTCCATCCCTCCCTCTCTCTCTATCCCTCTCTCTCTCTCCCTCTCTCTCTCTCTCTCTCTCTCCGTCCCTCTCTCTCTCTCTCCGTCCCTCTCTCTCTCCGTCCCTCCCTCTCTCCGTCCCTCCCTCTCTCTCTCTCCGTCCCTCCCTCTCTCTCTCTCCGTCCCTCCCTCTCTCTCCGTCCCTCTCTCTCTCCGTCCCTCCCTCTCTCTCTCTCTGTCCCTCTCTCTCTCTCTGTCCCTCTCTCTCTCCGTCCCTCTCTCTCTCTCTCTCTCTCTCTCTCCGTCCCTCTCTCTCTCTCTCTCCGTCCCCTCTCTCTCTCTCTCCGTCCCTCCCTCTCTCTCTCTCCGTCCCTCCCTCTCTCTCTCTCTCTCTCTCTCTCTCTCTCTCTCCGTCCCTCTCTCTCTCCGTCCCTCCCTCTCTCTCTCTCCGTCCCTCTCTCTCTCTCTCTCCGTCCCTCTCTCTCTCTCTCCGTCCCTCCCCCTCTCTCTCCGTCCCTCCCTCTCTCTCTCTCTCTCTCTCTGTCCCTCTCTCTCTCCGTCCCTCTCTCTCTCTCTCTCTCTCTCCGTCCCTCCCTCTCTCTCTCTCTCCGTCCCTCTCTCTCTCTCTCCGTCCCTCCCTCTCTCTCTCTCCGTCCCTCCCTCTCTCTCTCTCTCGCCGTCCCTCCCTCTCTCTCTCTCCATCCCTCTCTCTCTCTCTCTCCGTCCCTCCCTCTCTCTCTCTCCATCCCTCCCTCTCTCTCTCTCCGTCCCTCTCTCTCTCCGTCCCTCCCTCTCTCTCTCTCCGTCCCTCTCTCTCTCTCTCCATCCCTCTCTCTCTCTCTCCGTCCCTCCCCCTCTCTCTCCGTCCCTCCCTCTCTCTCTCTCTCTCTCTCTCTGTCCCTCTCTCTCTCCGTCCCTCTCTCTCTCTCTCTCTCCGTCCCTCCCTCTCTCTCTCTCTCCGTCCCTCTCTCTCTCTCTCCGTCCCTCCCTCTCTCTCTCTCCGTCCCTCCCTCTCTCTCTCTCTCGCCGTCCCTCCCTCTCTCTCTCTCCATCCCTCTCTCTCTCTCTCTCCGTCCCTCCCTCTCTCTCTCTCCATCCCTCCCTCTCTCTCTCTCCGTCCCTCTCTCTCTCCGTCCCTCCCTCTCTCTCTCTCCGTCCCTCTCTCTCTCTCTCCGTCCCTCTCTCTCTCTCTCTCTCCGTCCCTCCCTCTCTCTCTCTCCGTCCCTCTCTCTCTCTCCATCCCTCCCTCTCTCTCTCCGTCCCCTCTCTCTCTCTCTCCGTCCCTCCCTCTCTCTCTCTCCGTCCCTCCCTCTCTCTCTCTCTCTCTCTCTCTCTCTCTCTCCGTCCCTCTCTCTCTCCGTCCCTCCCTCTCTCTCTCTCCGTCCCTCTCTCTCTCTCTCCGTCCCTCTCTCTCTCTCTCCGTCCCTCCCCCTCTCTCTCCGTCCCTCCCTCTCTCTCTCTCTCTCTCTCTGTCCCTCTCTCTCTCCGTCCCTCTCTCTCTCTCTCTCTCTCCGTCCCTCCCTCTCTCTCTCTCTCCGTCCCTCCCTCTCTCTCTCTCCATCCCTCTCTCTCTCTCTCTCTCCGCCCCTCCCTCTCTCTCTCCATCCCTCCCTCTCTCTCTCTCTCTCTCTCCGTCCCTCCCTCCCTCTCTCTCCGCCCCTCCCTCTCTCTCTCTCCGTCTCTCTCTCTCCATCCCTCCCTCTCTCTCTCTCTCTCCGTCCCTCCCTCTCTCTCTCTCTATCTCCGTCCCTCCCTCTCTCTCTCTCCGTCCCTCTCTCTCCGTCCCTCCCTCTCTCTCTCTCTATATCTCCGTCCCTCCCTCTCTCTCTCTCCGTCCCTCTCTCTCTCCGTCCCTCTCTCTCTCTCTCTCCGTCCCTCCCTCTCTCTCTCTCCGGCTCCTCTTTGGCTCCCGAGGGTCACGGTGTCAGCTGTTGGACAAAAGGACAGCTGTATCCAGATCAGCCAAAGACCTACAAGACCCCGGGGGTGGGATTAAGCCAATTAGTAGCTGTCAATCACCCGGACATATCATGGACAGCTAGATCAATACTGGGATAAATGGGCGGAGGGTGGGGCAGACGGACGGAGGGCCGTGGAGAGATGGAGGGTGTCTCTGGAGGATGCTTGATGAACGGCTGGAATAAAGGAAGATAGCATAAGAGAGCAGATAGATGGATGGAGGGAAATATAACTCTGTCTGGTGTTATATTTCAGGTAGAAGACAAGCAAGAGACAATGTGAGATATCGCTTCCTGCAAAGTCACTGTGACAAAGTGCTGGGAATGATTCAAATAGTATGAAAGATGTGGGAGATAAAATGCAAAAGCGGACGGTTCAACTGTCATATTTTACTTCGTTTTTTGAATATTTATCGTCTTGCAAACACCTTTTTAATATTAGCTTTTAACTAGTTCTATATGTGTTCTTTACTCACAACTACAAGCTTCTTTCTGGGTTTCAATATGCACCAACCTACCCCGAAGCAAACATGTGAACGTGGCAATAAACCTGATTGTGATTTTGTTAGAGAGTCATGTGCAGCACACATATGTTATGTTATGCATATTCTCAGTTGTTGTACATCTGCAGTAGCTTTGAGTAGTTTGTCAGTTTGTAGAACAGTTTTCTATTTGTTCCTTTAGAAATAACTTAATACCTCTTATTGTGGTTATGCATGCAACAGATTCCTAGTATCTGAACTTGGCAATAAACCTGATTTCGATGTGAAAGAGTTCAAAAGTCATGTGCAAGATAGAAATAGAGATAGAAAGAGATCCAGAGAGAGAACTAAAGACCGGTGGCGGAGTAAAGCGGAGCCTCAGCTTGCATCCTCAGGAGACGTTACAAATTAATAGGTGTGCAAATCCTCTCTCTCTCCTCGCTTCCCATCTGTTTGCCATTAGAGTATTGGTGGGCGTGTGCTTTTTGTGCGAGACATTGAATTTGTTTTTTTTCATGGCCGGGGACATCTGAGGATCTCCTTCTGACAGCTAGTCGAGAATCAATGGGCCTCCGAGAGAGAGAGAGAGAGAGAGGGAGAGAGAGAGGGAGGAAGAGGTGGAGGATGTGGGTGTACGGTGGAGGAAAGGAAAGCTATAAATGATATTAAAAGGAGAGGAAATCAGGGAAAAGGGATGCAGATGGTTAATAAAGAAATATCAAATACAAGAGACAGAAAGGGTTTAGGAAAGATCATTTAAATCAAGAAAGCCCCGATAAGTGAGAATGACAGATTTATAGAATAGTATAAAAGGCAGAGATATGGAGTAGAGTGGAAAAGGAAGGATGGAAAACGCTGGCACGTGTGTCACATTCACACCATTAAGGAATAGTTGAGAATGAAAAAGCTTTCATATCAAAAAGTCGACAGTGAATGGACTTTAAAGAATGTCAATCGGCTGAGAAATGGGACGAGGAGGAAAGGGAGAAAGAGGAGGAAGTGAAACGAGGAGAAAACGGAGAGCAAACATCCAAACAAATGTGGGATGGCGCGGGAAAGCGGAGGATGCGTTTCACACAGCGGAGACGAAATGGAAGGGGAATTAATAATGAAAAACATGTGTAAAAAGATGAATTAAAAGATTGGATAAGGAGGTTTTATACAAAGTAAGGAGGGGGAATTCATAAAAGGCCAGATGAGTGAGGAACAGAGGAGGAAACGGGACAAGTAGAGATAGGAGAAAGGGAGGAAGTTGTTGTATGAATAGCGAGCTGGGGAACATCTGGCATGACTCTCAAAAAGTTATTCGGCCTTTTGAATTCATGTGTGAGGGAGAGAAAGAGAGAGAGAAAGAGAGAGAGAAAGAGGGAGAGAAGGAGAGAGAGAAAGACGGAGAGAAAGAGAGAGAGAAAGAGGGAGAGAAAGAGGGAGAGAAAGAGAGAGAGAAAGAGAGAGAGAAAGACGGAGAGAGAAAGAGAGAGAGAAAGAGAGAGAGAAAGACGAGAGAAAGAGAGAAAGAGAGAGAGAAAGAGGGAGAGAAAGACGGAGAGAAAGACGGAGAGAAAGATGGAGAGAAAGAGGGAGAGAAAGAGAGAGAGAAAGACGGAGAGAAAGAGGGAGAGAAAGACTGAGAGAAAGACGGAGAGAAAGAGAGAAAGATGGAGAGAAAGACGGAGAGAAAGAGAGAGAGAAAGAGAGAGAGAAAGACGGAGAGAAAGAGGGAGAGAAAGACGGAGGGAAAGACGGAGAGAAAGAGAGAGAGAAAGAGGGAGAGAAAGAGAGAGAGAAAGAGGGAGAGAAAGAGAGAGAGAAATAGAGAGAGAAAGAGGGAGAGAAAGAGAGAGAGAAAGAGAGAGAGAAAGACGGAGAGAAAGAGGGAGAGAAAGAGAGAGAGAAAGAGAGAGAGAAAGAGAGAAAGAAAGAGGGAGAGAAAGACGGAGAGAAAGAGGGAGAGAAAGACGGAGAGAAAGAGGGAGAGAAAGAGAGAGAGAAAGACGGAGAGAAAGAGGGAGAGAAAGATGGAGAGAAAGAGAGAAAGAGGGAGAGAAAGATGGAGAGAAAGAGAGAGAGAAAGAGAGAGAAAGACGGAGAGAAAGAGGGAGAGAAAGACGGAGAGAAAGAGGGAGAGAAAGACGGAGAGAAAGAGAGAGAGAAAGAGAGAGAGAAAGACGGAGAGAAAGAGGGAGAGAAAGACGGAGGGAAAGACGGAGAGAAAGAGAGAGAGAAAGAGGGAGAGAAAGAGAGAGAGAAAGATGGAGAGAAAGAGGGAGAGAAAGAGAGAGAGAAATAGAGAGAGAAAGAGAGAAAGAAAGAGGGAGAGAAAGACGGAGAGAAAGAGGGAGAGAAAGACGGAGAGAAAGAGGGAGAGAAAGAGAGAGAGAAAGACGGAGAGAAAGAGGGAGAGAAAGATGGAGAGAAAGAGAGAAAGAGGGAGAGAAAGACGGAGAGAAAGAGAGAGAGAAAGAGAGAGAAAGACGGAGAGAAAGAGGGAGAGAAAGACGGAGAGAAAGAGGGAGAGAAAGACGGAGGGAAAGACGGAGAGAAAGAGAGAGAGAAAGAGGGAGAGAAATGGAGAGAAAGACGGAGAAAAGGGGAGAAAGGAGGGTACTGGGTGGGGGGTTGTTAGTCTAAAGCACTGATGCACCAACCAGGCCTGCCACACTCACTTAAATACGCCTGGGTGGAAACACAGAGGGAGATCGAAGGTTTGGAGAAGAGAGGGATGGAGATTTACCCTCGCTTTTCAACGCCAGCAAGTCAGGATTCTTGATCTGTACTTTTTATGGAAGACATGTGATGTTTCATGGATGTGTTCTGTAATCATCAGGTCTCTACTTTAAAGAGTCCTCTCCAGCTGATGTTCAGGTGTATATCAGTATGTATTGTCTCTACTTTAAAGAGTCCTCTCCAGCTGATGTTCAGGTGTATATCAGTATGTAGTGTCTCTACTTTAAAGAGTCCTCTCCTGCTGATGTTCAGGTGTATATCAGTATGTAGTGTCTCTACTTTAAAGAGTCCTCTCCTGCTGATGTTCAGGTGTATATCAGTATGTAGTGTCTCTACTTTAAAGAGTCCTCTCCTGTTGATGTTCAGGTGTATATCAGTATGTAGTGTCTCTACTTTAAAGAGTCCTCTCCTGCTGATGTTCAGGTGTATATCAGTATGTAGTGTCTCTACTTTAAAGAGTCCTCTCCTGTTGATGTTCAGGTGTATATCAGTATGTAGTGTCTCTACTTTAAAGAGTCCTCTCCTGTTGATGTTCAGGTGTATATCAGTATGTAGTGTCTCTACTTTAAAGAGTCCTCTCCTGCTGATGTTCAGGTGTATATCAGTATGTAGTGTCTCTACTTTAAAGAGTCCTCTCCTGTTGATGTTCAGGTGTATATCAGTATGTAGTGTCTCTACTTTAAAGAGTCCTCTCCTGCTGATGTTCAGGTGTATATCAGTATGTAGTGTCTCTACTTTAAAGAGTCCTCTCCTGTTGATGTTCAGGTGTATATCAGTATGTAGTGTCTCTACTTTAAAGAGTCCTCTCCTGCTGATGTTCAGGTGTATATCAGTATGTAGTGTCTCTACTTTAAAGAGTCCTCTCCTGCTGATGTTCAGGTGTATATCAGTATGTAGTGTCTCTACTTTAAAGAGTCCTCTCCTGCTGATGTTCAGGTGTATATCAGTATGTAGTGTCTCTACTTTAAAGAGTCCTCTCCTGCTGATGTTCAGGTGTATATCAGTATGTAGTGTCTCTACATGTCTCCATGCTTTAATGTTCAAAAAGCTCTTTAATGTTCTCATACTGCCTGTGCTGCAGCACCTCTTTTCACCCTCTGTCTGAAACCAGAGCCCAGTCTGCTCTGATTGGTTAGCTGGCCGGCTCTGTTGTGATTGGTCAACCGCTTAGAGCTGTCCCGCCCCTTAGCCTATCACGTACAATGTGTTGCAGCAATAGCCAATAGAAGTGTAACATAGTGACGTCAGTGATTATTCATAACCTCTGAGAAAGAGGGCTTTGTTTTATTAAATTGTAAAAGCTGCATGTTGTCTCTTCTGTGATTTTAGTATTTTTCCAAAAGTGTATTTTCTGCCTGCTTACACTCTTAAGAAGGCTCTGAATAATTAATAGTTTTTCTTCAGTAACATATTGTTCCAACTTTTGCTTTTCTTCCATTGCTTTCTCTTTGAAATTGTGTTCTTCCGCACATTTGACATTTCTTCCGTTAACATTGATTGATTGAAGTAACTTTGAATAATTAAACTTCTGACTACGTTCCCTCTTGTCTCTGCATGTAGTCGTCTGTCCTCTTTAAAAGTGTATTCTGTCTAGCCCTTATCTTAACAAGCATATTTTCCGCCTGTTTTAACCCTCAAGGAGGCGCTGAATAATTCATTGGGCTCGCTCCCACTAGTTTTGCTAATGGGTCATTCACAAAGCCATACATTTGTAAATGAGGGTAATCCACCTTTATGAGCCCCAGTGTGTGTGTGCGTGTGTGTGTGTGTGTGTGTGTGTGTGTGTGTGTGTGTGTGTGTGTGTGTGTGTGTGTGTGTGTGTGTGTGTGTGTGTTTAGGCGGGTCAGACTCTCAGGTTTTTAAGACAAGGAGCATTTTGTCCAACAAGAATGTTGTGTTGTGTGTGTGTGTGTGTGTGTGTGTGTGTGTGTGTGTGTGTGTGTGTGTGTGTGTAGCTGTCGAATGCTGCCAGGATTTGTAGCCGTGCTAGCACAATGACCCTTTCATCCAAAGAACCATCTGATCTTGTGTGTGTGTGTGTGTGTGTGTGTGTGTGTGTGTGTGTGTGTGTGTGTGTGTGTGTGTGTGTGTGTGTGTGTGTGTGAGTGATTTTGGAAGCCTCTTTTATGCGACCCAATCTCTTTATCTGTCCAGAACAATAAAAGATGGCAGCCTGAAGGCACAGACGCAAGCGGACAGACAGCAGGACGATAAGCAGACCGACAGAAAGACGTGTTTAATTTAGGTCACTGGCATGGCCTCCACACACACACACACACACACACACACACACACACACACACACACACACACACACACACACACACACACACACACACACACACACACACACACACACACAGTCAATAAAGGCAAAGCCTCCACACCTGCGTCCCTATCTTGCCATGACACAGGTGTGATGAACTGTAAAGCCTTTTATCTCACGGACTCTAAGTCTCCCTGACTGCTCTGAAAATGATATCTTGTCCAAAGTGTGAGTGCTTACCTTTTGACACTCTTATAGCACACAATATTCCTAGATTACAAACATCCGCAGCATGCAGTAGTGAGAATATTCACACTGGGAGCCACAGGAGAGAAATGAGAGCAGAGCGGTGAAGTAGAAAAGCTTTTTAGCTGCAGGATAAGAGCATATTAGGGAGGAGGCAAGGGGGGGGGGGGGGTGAATCGCTTTATTAGGTTTTGATGAGACGTGTTTTCAACCTGCAAAATAAGTGAAGACTGGAATGAACGACTGCTGTTGTGATTGGAAAGGTTGCTCCCATATATGTCAAAGAGGGATTAGATCGTATCAAATAATGTAAAGGTCTTCTGCTGTGAGTCACGGGTCAAATTAGTCAGCGTTTTTGTCCACGGAATATAAATGAAAAGGGGAAAGAGGAACAAAAATGCAGACAGACGAGGAAGAAAAGGGTGCAATTTAAGGAAATGGAGAAGATGAAGAATAGGAACGAGGCAAAAGGAGAACAAGGAATGGAAACTCTTGTGGTCTTCTTCATCTTTGTGTCCCAGCTGTGACACAAAGTCAATCTGACAGCAATCACACACTGCTTTGCCATTTAAACGTTCTTTCTTCTTCCTCCGCAGATGTGGCTGTCTTTAGACTCCTTGAGTAGTTCTCCATGACTGTACCCCCCTTTTGTTCCTCAGTTTGCATGAGGGTGTGTGGTTTTGGCTAAAGGACCGAAGCTATTTCTGGAATTGTTGATTGGACAAAGTCTGGGTTTATTCCTCTCCGCTGTGTCTCAGATTTCACATATTTTCTTTTGCATTTCTCCCCAGCTTTTCTCTCACTGCTTATCTTACCTCTCTACTAAAGCACTTTGTACACTGTTTGTACAAAATCAATACACTTTTAGAGTCACAAAAGATACCTAAAGTCCTCAATCATTGAACACATTTGCTTAAGAATCAAAAACACGATTGAGGGGCACTGAACGGTTTTTGGAGTACTGGTTCTGCAGAAGTCATTAAATCCTAGACAGCTTCCCCCAGCGACACAAACAAGCTCTAGTTTTCCATCTGGACTGCATGTACTCATTCACCTCGCCATTTCAGGCCCTCACCTGTTTATCACCGTCTGTGTATATGCCAAGAAACAACTCTCTGAAGCGCTGTCCTCATTTCCTTTGTATTACCAGCGAAAAAGGTCACAATAATGTGCCTCGCATTGCAGAAAGAACGGTGTAATACACGTCAGAGCAGATGTGCAGCTATATATGTATCTCATTTAATCTGATGCAGAGCAGAACTTTCTGAACGCACCGACAAGCTAATGAAAAACGTTCTGCTTTCGAGGACAACTCATCTCATGGGTTCGGATAGCCCTATTCAGCAGATCTTAAGGAAACTAAGGAACCTTTAGAGTCAATAACCAACCTGTCATCCTCATACAGTAAGAGCATCAACATCCTAAGTGTCTCTCCATTAAATGGTTAACATTTAGGATCCATGCGCATTCCCAAAAGGTCCAGAGCAGGGGTGTCAAACTCAAGGCCCGGGGGCCAAATCCGGCCCGCGACTTCATTTAATGCGGCCCCACAAGAGCTTGCAAAGATTATAGTATTTTTATTATACAGTTACATGTCGATTTACAGAAGCACATTGCCCATAAACTACATGTCCCACAATGCATCTCAAATTTAACTTTTTTCTCAGAATTTGAGTTTTTTTCTCAGAATTTGCCTTTTTTTCTTCAAAATATTCTTTTTTTTAAAAATCATTTTGTGACATTCTCAGTGAAGAGACTTGCAATGATTTGCCCTTGACTTCTGCTTTCAGACGTAGTTAATTATGAAGTTATTACCCTATCCGATAATAATCCAATGCAGAGGCAATAATGTAATATAATACATAATTTTATATATATTAAATATTTATATATGTATTTTTATATATAGTCTTAAAGTTACAACCGGCCCTTTGAGTGCAACCATAATGCTAATGTGGCCCGTGATGAAATTGAGTTTGACACCACTGGTCTAGAGTAAAGCAAATGGCTCAAAACGACTTCTTCTTGTGATTGAATTACATTACAATGTTTTGAAGGATTCAAACTGCCATTTTAAATTGACTAAGGGATTATTATTGATGATAATCCCTTAAAATTGAGCTATTTTTAATACAAAAATAGTAGAATGTGCCTTTTAAACCTCTCAAATATGGAGATTATTTGCTTTGTAATCATATAAAAGCGGTCTATCTTTGGGTTTAGGATTGACGTCATTTTGGACTTCGAGAAACTGATGAACCCTTTTCACTATGTTCTTCTTCCACTACTATTTTGTGGACCAAACAATGAATCTAGAATATAATTGGCAGATTAAGTGCTGATGAATTCCCTTAACTTAATCTTTTGATTGTCTACAAACGTGCATTAGCCACTCAGGTAAATGTCGCATGGCGTAGACAGGTGGTTGCTTTGAGTGTCGAAGTTCACATCAAAATAAAAAGCAAATGACACAGAAATAAGAGCCATAATGACAGTACAGTGTGGGTGGTCCTGCAGGAGGCGGGGCTATTGTTACGGAAACAGTGTTTGGTAAAAAACACTACATATTAGTGGAGGGTGGATGCCTGAGACAAAGTAGTGAAGTGTTTTGTGCGAGAGAGGAAGAGGAAGAGGCCCTGCATCGTCTCTCATTTACATAACACTACAGTGCACTGCAGTAAAAAGGCTGTGTGTGCAGAACCACCGGGGGGGGACAGTAGGAGGTTGGAGAACACACACACACACACACAGTAAAAGGCTGATAAACGAATTGAGTAAATGGTTGGTCTTTTTACGCTCGTCTTTGTGTCTCTGGTGTTTGTTCCTGTTGACTGGCAGCTCTCACAGTTCAACCTTTTGACCTTTAACCTCCCTGAAGTCAGACAGACTGATGGCTTTCTGATGCACGGGAACGTTTGTCTGAACACGGAGGGTCTTTCCTGCTCATTTAAATTCTCTGTTTGCTTACCTTTGTGACACTGGGAAAAAGGACGCTTCCTGTTTTCTCACAACATGGAGAGATGCTGATTGGAGTGGAGGTGGACTGTTTGGAAGACCTACTTTCTGTTTTCCCAAAGAGACACGGAAAAGGACACACACAGCCTGGATGCTGATCTCAACAATAAAGACTTTTAAAATTAAAATCACACAGCACAGCTCACACACCATAAAACAGGTACAAGTAAAAACAATAGAACATTTAAAAGCAATAAAAGCAACAATCTAAAAAATGTGTAACCTTGAGTTGTTTAAGAAAAGGTTGTGTTTGTCGCCTCCTCGGATAACCTACTGGCGGAAAGGTTGTACAAATGTGTTGAAAATGCATGTTTTTGCAAAGAAGTGAGCAAAGAACTGGATGAATTAGATTTGGATTGAGTTTGAATTTAGATGTTATGTTATAGTTTAGCTGTTGTTAGACGAGGCAGCGATTAACTTCAATTCAACAAGACTTTTCTCCAAAGTCAGATTCTCTGTTCGCCGTCAAAGCAAGCGACAAAAAACACAATTTCTCCAACAGTTCAAGGTACAAAGTGGTGAATAATTGAAATACAAATGACCAGTTTAAGGGTAGGATTTGTAGTCACACATGAGATCATTGTAGAGCTGCATCTGAGGCTGTTTGTGTTTTCTTTCTGGTCAAATAACCAATGGCTTTATTGATTGATAAACTAATCATTTAAATGCCAGATTATTCAATTATTGACCGTTGGAGACACTTCTTGGTTTCTTCGTTGGGATACAGTTCAAAACCAAGCTTTACTTTCCCAAAATAATTGCACATACATATATAAATGAGCCTTCTGTGTGGATATAGAGATCAGGGGGAGATACAGACACTTTGAATGGCTTGGTGTTGCATACAGATGTCATCATACTCACTGTGCTCTCAGGTAATGATGCCTCTCCCTTTATCTTTGTCTTGGGTGTGTGGAAGAGTCTGTGTGCGACTGGAGAGTACGACAGAGGCAGACAAAGTGGCCTTGTTCTTCTACACATATAAAACATTTCAAACAGCAGCGAGATGGAGGAAGCAGGGAGGTGTGTGTGTGTGTGTGAGTGTGTGTGGGTAGAAAGTTGGAGTTTCTAGTCCCATTAACTGAACGTCTGTCATTACCGTGTCCTTGAAAAGCCACTCTACGTTTCTATTTCCATACATGCACCACTCCTACTGTTGTAAACACACTAAGAAGTATTTTAATTCAAAGCCAACACATGCATCTAAAAATGGTGCACGATTAAGGTGAAGCGATGATATGTCAGTCTGACGAAAGACACCCGAGGTCAAGAAGAACTATGTTTCGTAAGGAGGATGAATGAGGTGTGTACTTCTTTCTGTTAGTTCACCTGTGTATTGGCCTCCCATACACAAGCACGATCGTGTGAATGCTTACGTCCCAACTAGGGGAAGAGGAAAAGCAACATACACCAGTTGGAATTGGTAATTATTACAAGGAGTTTATTAATAACAAAATAACAAAATGGAAGGCAAGCAGCCTGGAGCAAACACAAAGGCCAAAAGGGCGCAGGTTTGAATAAGCAACCCGCAAAGTGAGGACTCTAAAAAGGGAGCCTGATTGAATACAAAGGAATAGACACTAACTAACAAAAATAGCAACAAACAACCCTCACTATCAAAGTGGTACAAACTAACAAAAGGAGGCTGTAAGAAAACACAGCTATGCTAGAGGACAACAGTCAACGTAATACAAAGCTACTCTAGACACCTCTACTCACAACAACACTAAATAACTAAATACGGACCACACGAGTTAAGCCCCGGACACACCAAGCCGATTTGGGCCGTCGATGGATGTCAGGCCGACGATGAGCGTCCTGTCGCCCTGCTCAGATTGGTGTGTCCTGCACCGTCGTGTCTTTTCGGCCGTGCCGACACCTTCTTGGCCGAAAACCCACCGATTCGACATGTTGAATCGGGAGGCCGAATACACACTACCGCCGCCTGCTGGTAAGGAGAGTTATTGCCACTCATGCATGCGCAGTTCGTACGTGCAACTTGGCCGTCGGCTGAAGTCTTTGCGGTTTGTTCCAGTGCGACACATGTCCAAGACGCAGGAGACGCGAGGCGACACAACAGTCGGGTCCGTCTGTGTCAGTTCTTTGGTGTCAGCTTGGTGTGTCCCTACCTTTAAACACAGTTAACAGCGTTGTCTATGAGCGAAGAGCAAGTAGCGAGAGGCGTCTGTTCACACATCAGAGCCTCCCGATTGATCGTTGTCCACAGGCTTTGTAGTCATCTCCGGAAGGTGTGCGCTGGGTGTGCGCTGGGATTGGAGCGTGTCAGGCCCGGCATGCTCCAATCACAATCTTCGGGGGCGGACCAGGAGATGAGTAGCCAATGACATCAGGGCAACCGCACAGCTCATTTACATAGAACACAGTCAAAACAGAGTTAACAGGACCGGGGAGGCGGCGGCCGTAACCCTGGGCATGACGTCCAGCTGTTGGCTTTGATAGAGCCGACAGGCTGTCCACTTGCACGAGTAATGAAAGTGGAAGAACTGCCCCTCAGCTCTGGTTCTCAGACTGTAATGAAAAAGCCAGAACATGTTGAGGAATTTAAATTGCTGCAAGTTGCTACAAACACTGAAACAGTTCAAATTAGAAATCTGTGGGAAATTATGTGTTAATCGATACAAGACCTTGAGCTCGATAATAACTTTTCGTCAAGAAATAGTTGCAGTGAATCAAATCTTCCTGCTCGTGCTGAGAACTGAAACAAGTGTCTCCTCTTAAGCCACGACTTACATTTCTTTCATTTTATTTTCTAGTGTTTTTAAAGCATTTTCTTTCAGTGTGATGATCCATCTGTTGGCTGGCATTTCTTTGGCTTATTTCACTATAGCTAAATGTAATACAGTCAGTACACAAAGAATGACTTTCAGAAACACTCTAGCCAAAGAATGCCTCATCTGTTCTATCACAGTTTGAGATTCTATGAGCATTATAAGCGCACGTCAATCTCGTATTCATGGTTTTGGAGACATACATCCATGCTACATTTGTTAGACTATTAGTAGCATATTAGATTCTTCACCATGAAAGAATTTGTAGCTCAAACTACCTGATAAACATACCATGTAAACACTCTTAAGTAAGCACTCTCCTATCCTCTTTCCCAATGGAAGTTCACTAACAAATACTTAAACATTATGTCACATTTCACCCTCGAGGGCAAAACAAATTGTTGGAAGGAAACGGGATCTTTTGAGTACAGATTGACCGACAGCTTCAGCAAAGCTTTAATTTCCCTGTACACCTTGAAATAGCCTGAACACGTACTGCTGTGAACATGCTTTGAACCTCCGTTAGATTGGTTTGACCCCTGGTCATGTTTCTAATCAACCTCCAACACTTTAACTCCATCGATTGCTGGAAGGGCTTCATTTCAAAAGGCTGAAGATCCACACGAGCCATCAGGGATCGTAGAGGCCACCGCTAACACGCTAATAGCATCGCAAGTGTCTCTTAAAAGCCTGATGGATTAACATATAGAAAACAAAGGGAATTGTATTTGGCTCACTATCTGACTCTCATAAAGTCCCTACTGCGTACTTTGGCGTAATAAGATAAGATAAGATGTACCTTATTGATCCCAAATAGAGAAATGTTTGATGATGTGCTATCCTTGAATGTCTACATTGGATATATCTGCAAAAGGATCAAATACAGGACTGTTTACTCAGGTCTTTTTGGGTGATTATGTTTATTAAGGATCCCCATTAGCTTTTGCTCTTGACAAAAGCTACTAAATTAGATTAGAGTGTTCTACAGTACTGCAATACTACATGGTACAAGTTAGGGCTGCTCAATTAATCGTATTTGAATCACAATTACGAT
>CM053242.1:54981918-55014418 GCA_028583405.1 Pogonophryne albipinna
ACTATTTATGGACGTTGACTGGAGGGAAATCATCCTTTTTCAGACAGTTTGCCTCTCCTTGACATTAGGTTGATGGTCAGCCGACGACGTGAGGGACGGCTCGCAGGAGGGATGTTTCTCAGAGAAGGATCAAAGTATGAAAACTGAGTACAAAAACGTAGGACGGAAAATACGCTTGCAGTGTTTGGCTGAAGAATCACACATAGTGGCATTTAAGTTGATAAAAAAAGCTCCTGCGAGCTTGTAATAAATGAGGAAGGACTGTTTTGTAGCCTCAAAATGACAAAAGAGTACATTAGGTGTATTCCATCTTGCATTGCTAACGGTTAAAGCAGCTCAGCTTCCCATTACTCAGGCACATGGCGGCCCTTTTCTTTGCTGATTTATCATTGCCACGGGCTTTCAGCAGATCTTAAAATAAACGGCTAAGACGCTGCTGTGAGTCTGGACAAATCACCAGATGTAAAGTCACTTTCATATCAAGCGTTCTTATTATTAAGTCTGCATGTTATTTCATGGTCTGGGCTCAGAGCAGGAATCCATACGGTTCCCTCCGCTGCTTCCTCCTCTCCCCAGATGCCTTTTAGAGTTGTCATTGGAGAGTGACCTGTATTATCTCTCTCTGACTCGCTCGACCCGGCCCTGTCTCTTTCTGCGTCTGAATGGAGATTTAGAGAAGAGCGTCTGAGCTGCAAGAGAGCGGCCGCTGAATACCAAGAGACGGACCCACAGAGAGAGAAAGCAGGCTGGAGAGGAGCCAGATTTACACCTCGTTTCAAACTCTTCTGCAACTCCAAACCTTCCTGTTTCTTATCAAACAGGTGCACAAGGAACTTTATCAATTATTCTAAGCATGCAATGGACGATGATGCACGTAACACGAGGATACAAGGGTGATTTGACTGGATTCACTGAGGTAAATGCTTTCTGTTAGTTCACGGTGCAAATGTCTCTGCATCCTAGAGTAAGTCAGTAACATATACATCTTAGTGGCAGTAGATCAATGCTAAGTGTGTTAGCACAAAGTACTCAAAGGAAGCTGCACTGTTGATAAGTTCAAGACACAGAAAAAAAGGATTGTTTGGGAGAAAATGGAGAAGCAATAATGAAGAAAAACAATATCTGAAGATTTTATAATTGGAGAACGGATGTGCAGTTGTAGTTTAATGGTTTTTAATAAACTTGTAAGTGTGTGTGTGTGTGTGTGTGTGTGTGTGTGTGTGTGTGTGTGTGTGTATGTGTGTGTGTGTGTGTGTGTGTGTGTGTGTCAGAGTTGTATTCTCGTGCCTTGATTCTGCATATGACACACACACCATTTAAGATGTCCCCGAGGTGATCGATGAGTTGATGGAAATGTCATCTGGTGCTGATACATTTGTCATCGCTCATCCAGAGTCATGAGTTTCTGCTTTTTGGTTTTCAATCATTCGTTCTGCTCTTTTAGCGCGGGGTGGTTTGAATGCCGTGATTCATGGTTTCCTCTGGAGGCAGAGCTCTGACTGGACTCATTAATTAGTGTGCAGGACAATGAGCGCCTGTGTTTACATGTGATGGGGTGGGCTCCTCCAATCAGGGATCAGCATGACCAAAACAAATGCTTACATAACCATGAAGCTACTTTTAGGGAAATATTATAACTAAGGGACAATCTTGTATTTAGTTTGTACTAAAGGGGCAAGTACAAATACAGGTTGTTTTCCCTTTCTTGTAGTGTGTCATATAGGTTTTAGTGCATGTAAATGGTCTGCAGAGCCTAAAATCCCAAAGTCTCCTCAAGTTCAATATATATAATAATTGGTGTTTTATTAGTTAACATGGATCGTGTTTGCTCAACATCAGACCGTGCCTTAAGACAACTTTGTACATACACGCAGGTACTTCGAAGCAGTTAACTTACTTTTTCTTGCTACTGGCTGCACTTTGGTCGTCAAAAAAACAAAGAAATAGCCTTTTCACTGTTGGGTCATCTGCTATATAATACACAGTGGAGCAGTAATATGTTATTGATCCCAGGAGGGGACTTCTATTTTGTTCTTGCCCTTTTCTCCAAAGAGGTGAGAACATCGGATCGTCCGGACGGGGACAGATTCGTAAATGTTAAGGTCACGACCCAACAGTGGATGACTTTATCTCCATGGGAACGCGGGTGATTATTAAATGGATATACATGATAATTATGTCATCATAAATACACAGATAGGAAAAGGTTGAGAGACTCGGTGACAGAGCATGATTTCCACTTGGAAAGTTCAGCTTGTCCTCCGTCTGAAGGACTTTCCAACGACTTATCCAACCGGGAGAGCATTCAAATTTAAACCTAAAATTAAAGCGGACATGTCTAGCGTTATATTCTAGTGATGACATTTACTCCTAAATATGTAATTTATGGAAATGATCTCTCCGACTATATGGTGTCAGTGGGAGCCACATCCCGATCTGATTAAAGGGTGTTTTCATTCCCAGCCTCACAGTTGAGAGAGATCATTACATATTCATGCGAGTGTGTATCTGTGTGTGTGTGTGTGTGTGTGTGTGTGTGTGTGTGTGTGTGTGTGTGTGTGAAGTGTTGGCTGAGCTGCTGTGTGAGTAAGAGAGCATGTCATACAATAACAAACTATCTAAATGAAAATCATCGACAAGTGAAGCAAGTCATAACTGAGTGTGCACGTACATGCATACGCAGCCGAGCCATGCAGAACTGAATATGTAAGAAGTAGATTTATTCTCCCCCCCTCACCTCCCTCCTCTCCCAGTCCGTTAAACGACTCTCGCTCGTTTCTTCTCCGTCTCTCTAAGTCAACATGTCAACAGGAATATATCTCTTCCCTCAGTCACGTCGACGGAAACGCACGCCGTCGTTATATGTTTGAGTGTGCTGTGTGTATGCCTCCATCTCTGAGTGTTTGAGTTCGGTGTAGTTTGTGTGTGAGAATTGTTTTCATGTTGAGTGTGTGAGTGTACCTTTGGTTTGCCGTGTGTGTGTGTGTGTGTGTGTGTGTGTTTAGAAGGCTGTGTAGTAAAGCGGTTGCCTCACAGTTTTAGATATTGCAGTCATTTCTCCATCAGCCTTTACCCGTGCCAGAGAAGAGAAAGTGGTGCAGTGATGACACACTTTTAGTTAGGTAGTTTAGTTAGCATCACATGTGCTCCGTTGACAAAAAGCGAACACGATTTTGGAATATAGCAACAAAATAACATCTAAAAACTAACATTTATAATTTTTCAAGTAAAAAGCTAGCCTATAAATGACTTAATGCCAACAGCGCTAAGCTAAAGGCGGCTAATGCTGGACGTGATGCCGTTTAGTTGTCCTATGTTGAAGACACAGGAGCTTCAGACACTTATAATGTCCTGATTTATGAATATTATAGCAAAAAATGCATTTCACATTATTTGTGTCGTGGAGTTTTGATAGTCGTTTGTACTAATACCAATATGTCTCATTTAGACACTTGTTAGAAACCTCCTTTGTTAAGTCTCACCAGTGGAGTATTTACTCACGTATTTAAAGAGACAAAGAACAACCACAGACCTTGTTTCAGGCATCCAACCCAAAACACATTCAATAAACCATTGACTTTGAGACCAGGGTACAGGAAGTGGTGAAACTGCACCACTTCCTTCGCCTCCTCTTGTTGTTCCAACACATTCCTGTAGCAGTGACACAGGATGCAGTTCACTCTGAAGTTCACACACAGTTTGTTGTGGCGACAGCAGCGGGGAAGAAAGCCGCCCGAGGTGCATCAGAAGCAATCTTAGCAAATGAAAAATCACGTTGGTGTACTTCATATTTATTCATATTCCTTCTCAACATAAAAACAAAACCGGAGGGGGTGGTGTAACAGAATCAGAATCCAGTTTCATCTGTGGTGTATTTGTACCTCAAAAATCAATTAACATCACATAAGAATGACACAAATACTATAACAATGTGATTTTATTTTCTGATGTAGAGCATGTGGACTAAAATCTGAGGCACATTTCCTACCAGGACAATAAAGCCTATCTTATCTTATCTGTATACCCCTCCTCTCCAAATTGGGTCACCACATTTGGCAAATGCTGCACCGCAAGTTGTGTTTTCTTTGACTCCTAAAACAAGGTGGTTTGGTTTTTTAGTTTGCTTATCTTATGTCCACAAGGCAGAGGAGAAATTACTCGACAATCCAATTTTGAACACACAATGAATATACAAAAAGCAAATGACTCCCAAGCGGCTAATAATCTCACCTTAAAGCAATAAAGGAAAAGGGAAATCAATGTACCAAATATATTGAGCTACAAAGGACAATATTAGAGATGTTTTTTTTTATAATTACCGGAGTTTGACCTATGAATTTAAGATGTCATTGTAAAGACATTAAAAACAGATTACACTGGCTTCTTATTGGACTTTAATGACACATTACCCTCAGTGTGATTAGTATACAGTAGAAACTAGCTTATGTAACAGCACATTTTGAACCATTAAGGATTAGCAGTTTGCAGACTTTTGTAGCAAGCTATGCAACGTATGATACAAGTTATCATGCAGGTTATACTCGGGCCAAATGGTTTTCAGTAAGGATTGTTTGTTCAGAAATAAGAACACGGTTTTAATAAGCAGCTTTAAAGCTCGGAGGATTGGCTTTCAAACTTCTCCAACTACATGGGGATCTCCATCTTGCCGCGGCTTCTGTTGAGATCAAAATCTGTTGTAAAAGTAGCATCAACGTGAGATGGATGACCTTACAATAATGCTTGCTGTTCCCAGATTTAGCAAAGAGGGCTTTCAAGAGAGTGCAGCTTACAACAACAGCTAAAAGAGCATTGACACAAAACTCAATGTGGTCTAAAATGTGTGTTTGTGTTCCCTGACAATATAGCAGATTGATTTATTAGCCGTCTATCAATTCATAGGAAACGATTATCAATCAAGGAATAGTTTATCCTGCAAACGTGTGGACATCAACATGTTCGCTCATGTTATTGTGGATTTAATATATTTGAGATGTTTGGGAGGGCACAAAGAACTGCCAACTGCCAACCTGGGGGGCACCAAAGATCGCAGGGGGGGGGCGCCAGGCCTCAGATGATTCGAGGCCAAATATCATACTTAGACTTTTTTTTTTTTTACATATAAGGCAATACATGATTGTCACTAAAAGCCTTGTCTCTACATTACAATAAAAAAATAAAAATAATTGATTAATTAATTTGAATAACAAAGGCATAAAAAGACAGAAATGTATAATTCTTTCTTTAATATAAATGTTTCTTCTGCCCGTAAAGTGTCCAAACCAGGCTTTTCTGGATAAGCGCATTTTTAAAACAGTCATTGTCCATGCCGGTTTCAGATTATTTGTCACAGTTGCTCCGATCAGATCGGTCTCCTCCATTTTGTAGATTATTTACGACTTTTGAATCCACATAAACACATCGGCAAAATCCGGTTTACTTTGAGCACGTGTTTTAAACAGTTTAATCCCTTTGTGAATTGTTTCCACTTCCGCCGTCCTTTCATTTGTTCATACAGCGGGAATCCAAATGAATTAATCCTGAGTCCAATAACCATCAAAGTCACTCCAATAGTGCTCCTTAATTACGCTTTCATCCTCCTTTAACAAAATACTTCATATTCATCCATCTTGTGACAGTAGTTGTAGCATTTTTGCTCCCCTCCCCTTGTGTGTGTGTGTGGGGGGGGGGGGGGGAACCACTGAAATAGAGTACAATCTCAAAGTTACAAGGTATATTTCAATATTCAATTATGCAACCAAATGACATTTTTCAGCCCTGTATTGCGAGCCACTTGAGAGGAATATAAAAATATATATCTGACTTCTATCTGTCAGGCTTATCTAACCACAGAGCTATTTCAGAGCATCTGACACAGGCTTGGCTCATACTTTTTTAGATGAGGAAGCGGAAAAATCCTCAGCTGTCTAGAGCAAGTGTTGTAGGAGTATCACGTCTGAGCTCACAGATAACATAGGGCTATAGTTACCAACCAATCCCCTTTAAAATAACCGGCCGCCACTTGCACCTGCATCTCCTGTGGGGCACTTTATTTCAGACGCAGCAATGTGTCAGAAGGGAGATGAGAGGAGGAGGAGGAGGCTCGCCTAAAGATACACAATATAAAAAGACCAAAAATAAGTGTGTGGTTGAAGTAGAGTCACATAGTTAAATACAGTCAGACTGGTGCCAGATTTAGACAGGTGTCATAAACTGCTGACCCATCACAAGCTGAAGAGGTCGCCTTTTGTTCCCACCATGCTTGCCAAAGTGAGCGATGCATGTGTGCAGGTGGGCGTGTGCAGGTACCAAAACACTTCTTGCATACACTCGTACTGAAATGTGTGTGTGTGTGTGTTTGAATATGCGTCCATGCACCTGTGAATGCATACTGGCGAATGAATAATACTGACACAGCTGGGATCCACCAGTCCCTGCCAGCCAATACGTGTGTGCGTTTGCTTGTGTGTGTGTGTGTGTGTGTGTGTGTGTGTGTGTGTGTGTGTGTGTGTGTGTGTGTGTGTGTGTGTGTGTGTGTGTGTGTGTGTGTGTGTGTGTGTGTGTGTGTGGCTGCCAGCTGCGCCCACTGTGCTGATCCTCAAAGCCTCTATCACATTCTGCTTGCATCATTTCACCGCAGTCGTACTGAGAGCATCAAACACATGAACACATGCTCGCTGTTACGAGCACATTCACTCTCACACTCATGCGTATAATGACTTTCTTACGTAAACAGCCATCCAGTGACATGAGATATAATGAATACATAGCATGTGTGTTTTAAGCTGCTTGCTATGAAACATACAATTGATACATTTGATTTTTCTTTGAGGATATGTTTTAACAGCGAACAGCAGTCAATATTAATCCCTTAAACATCTCATTTTAAAGAGGTCCTCTTATGCTTTGGGGGGGTTTTCCCTTTCATATAGCGTGTTTTATAGGTTTTAGTGCATGTAAATGGTCTGCAAAGGCTAAAATCCAACAGTGCTTGTTTCTCCTGCTTTGTTATCTTAAGGAACATATGGAAATCACTATGTAACACTATGTAGCACTTCTGTTGGCTCGCGCTCCAACACATTGTACGTGATAGGCTAAGGGGCGGGACATCTAAGTGGTTGACCAATCACAAGAGCTGTTGTAAATGTGGGTTTCTAATAATGTATACATTGGCACGTATCTGTGATAAATTATTGAAGTAATGACAGACAATCTGAAAAGGCCACCATTGCCTGATTTAGTCATTAAGTATTGCATGCCTGTATAACAAAGGGAATAAAATACCTTTCAGAAATGTCCCGGCTGGCCCTTGGGACCCTAAATCTCAGCCGCCCCATCTCAAAATGATTATATTTAACTATCAGATGGCGCCCATTCAACTGCTGTGGTCAGTTAGTGCTGCAGAGGAGAGGGGTTATATTTCAGGACAGTGCTAAATGACAAGCAGCACCCAATAACCCTCCATTATTGCCAGGAAGGTCTGCAGTGGTCTTAATCCGTTTTAAACTCCGGGTCAAGAATGACTTCGGGGCCTCGGATGCGGCCAAATTTCCTCGAGAAAAGGTCAACGTTATACTTTCCTATAAAGCCGAGAGCAGAGGAGGAAAAACTGGCTTCAAACTTTATCTCCAGTCCAGACTAACTTGAAATTACTGTTTGCTTTTATAGCTCTGCATAAAATGAAGCGTTCTCTCCCGCTTTTGTTTTCAATGCTGAGCCTCCAATTGGCCGCTATCACGGCATAAATCCCAACATCTTGATTTAGAAACTAGATGAAACACCAGATTGTAATCCCAGAGAGTGTAATGTGTTTGGATAGAGCTCAGCTAGAGGACTCTAATCAGAATAATTATTCTGGTGTGGCTCCAGCTTCAGGCCTTTTAGCTAATGACAGACGCAACACGAATGGCTGCATTTCAAGCTGTCTATTTGCATGTGTGTGTGTGTGTGTTTGAGAAAGTCGGCATGCTTACAGCGCTTGCACACTGATACGAAAATCCCTAAAAAAAGAGATAGATTTCTGGTTAGCTGTGAGATGATGATTATCCTTAAATGGCTTTTTTTTCATCTAGCAGCTGCAGCGTAAATCATTTCATACCTGCTTTTGTTGCACAGAGGAGGACTCTCGCATCACGCTGAGTGTTAAGTGCTGCTGTTTGGCCTCTTGTTGTGCAGTGCAACAGAGAAAAATATAGACACATGATAACAGTCTACCATTAGGGATGCACTCTGCAGCCAAAACAACAATATGTACACGACTTTCCATACATCATGACGTCTTTCAAACACCTGTATGTTGGTTGTTATTTATCGCAGGAACAAAGCATGAGACTTACGGCCCGTCCACACTACAGCTTCGACAGCTTCAAAAACGGTTTCCAACGCGTCTGCCCATTCACTTTGAATGGGGTGACGTCACTTTTCGCCGAACTGCATTGTGGGAAGCAGAGCGGTTCTTTCCTGGCGTTTCAGGCTGCAAAAGTTGAGCAATGTTCAACTTTTGAAGCTTCTGAAGCTTTCGGTGGAAGCGTCAGCCAATCGAATCATATGCCAGTACAAGCTCTAGCCAATCAAACCGCTGCTTGTGTGTCAGGGGCGGGAGATTCATGTGATTGGTTGTTGGTCGAGCTTCAGACACGCCCAGCTCCAAGCTTTTTTTGAAGCTGTAGTGTGGACGGGCTGTTCACTCTTTAGATATGAATGCAATTCATCAAAACACAAATCAATACCCAATATGATCACTCTCCGGAAGCCGTGCATCTGAACGCAAAAGAGTTGTTTGCAGCCGACTCCCAATCGATAGGCCTTTATTCATGCACTGCATATCTCAGACAGTGTGTTACAGTATTGACAGTGTTGTCTTGGGGAATCTTGCAACACCACAACACGGTGAAATCCATTTCCCCCTCACATAACGAGCTGTCATTTTCTGCTTGGAATGAGCTCTATCATCGGCGCATACAAATAACCCGGATCCATCTGCAGAGCGGCAGAGCGATAGCACGATAGTGATTGGTTTGATTCCACTGTGACATTGCTCTTATTACACAATACTGATTACTGCAGGGCTTTCAAACTGTACTGTGTACGCACCTGTTGCTTTGGATCAAACACATGTATTCCTTTTTGAACAAGGTGACGGGAGTCTCTGCATACAAAGCTGGCTGATCTACATGATAACAGTGATAGCATGATAGGTGTTTACTAACGCTGAATAATTATTGGTTTGAAAGGTGTTTTTGGCAGCTGGGCATTGACAGGGCTTCACTCTCCTGCTGTTGCTTTCTTGAAATGCAAAAGAGCGAAACCATTCTTTTAATTAATACGATATTTTATGGGAACAGGTGAGGAAAAAACACTGGGAGGGGAACACAGGGATTTTAGCCTCTGCAGACCATTTACATGCACCATCCATCACCTTCTCCCGCTTATTACATTACATGTCACATGTTAGACGCTTTTATCCAAAGCGACTTACACACTCAATACTGTGGGCAATCCCCACAGGAGCAATTTGGGGTGAAGTGTCTCAGGGACACAACGACATGCTGACTGCAGTGGGGTTTGAACCTGTGACCACCTGACCCAAAACCTACGGACAACCCACTGCACCACACGCCCCCAACTGCTACCTCCGCTTATCCGTCAGGTCGCAAGGTAGCAGTTCCAGCAGAGAGCCCCAAACGTTCCTTTCCCTGGCCACATCAACCAGCTCTGACTGGGGATCCCAAGCGCTCCCAGGCCAGCGAAGAGATATAATCCCTCCACCTGGTCCTAGGTCTACCCCTTGGTCTCTTCCCAGCTGGACGTGCCTGGAACACCTCCCTAGGTAGGCGCCCAGGTGGCACTAGTTGTCGGGTCGTGGCTGGGCCTGTCTCTGCGGTCCTGCCTTGGGTCTCGTCATGCTGCTTCCCTGATGGCTTCCACAGGATTGTAGCTGACATCCTCGTGGATTCATCTTCTTATTACAGACACATGCATTTCCTAACATTCGGTCTATATGCTGTAAAATGTATTATCTCTTCGATTTACACACGGCATCTATTGCACGTCTGTCCGTGCTGGGAGAGGGATCCCTCCTCTGTTGCTCTCCCTGAGGTTTCTCCCATGTTCCCCTTAAACTGTGGGTTTTCTCTGCAAGTGTTTCCTTGTACGATGTGAGGGTCTAATGACAGAGGGTCTAAGGACAGAGGGTGTCGTTTTTCTCATACTGATATTCTGAACAATCTGTGCTGTTGTATTTGCTGTAAAGTGTCTCTACTGTAGGCTATTTTTATTATATGTACAGCACTTTGGCTCGACCAAAAATCGTTTATAAAACTTGATTTGATTTGATCCTTACTAGGTGCCTGAACCACCTCAACTGGCTCCTTTCGACGCATTTGCATGCACTAAAACCTATATTACACAACACAGGAAAGGGAAAACCCCAGAGCATACTGTAATAGAGCCTCTTCAACAATGTGTAGAAATACCTCAAAGTGAATTGCTTTAATTTGCGTCGTCGATCACGCAGCACTTAAGAAGGCACTGAGGTTATTTGAAAGTATAAAAGTGTTAGACGTCTCTGTAGCTGTAAAAATCTCTTTCACTAGTTGTTGCTTTGCAATCCATTCAACACAGACAAACGACCTCTCTAACTAAACTATTTTCCACCAAAGCCACTAAGGGCTGATCTTTAGTCCTTAATCAAAACGGAGGGAAGGTTAATTATGACAGTGTCGCTCCTCGGAGCTGTGTGATCTCTCCCTGCACATTCATTAAGACGTGGATAAAAGAATTGTGGCACGGTGGAGAAAGGCAGTCTTTGGCCTTTTGATATTTAGCCATTACAGCAATAAAACATCTCTGTCTATCCTCATCTCTTCACTCATGCACCATCACACCCACATAATGATAGATGGAGGAGAACTTTAAGACAAATGTTGCTTTACTCAGTTTGTTTTAGCCTTGTTCACAAGCTGGGCTTCTCACGGATGGAGGCGAGAGCTTTGACTCGGCCAGATAACACTGGGGGTGCAATGGAACATTTTAAAGGTCTTCAAAAACATCTGTGATCAATTGTAATCGTCCTCCGTTCAATCATTGCTGCTCCAAACACTTAGTCATGTCAAACTTCTGAATGTAAACTAATTTTGGGGCATTTTCTCCTTCACACATTCACCAGTACAGTGGTGCAGGGATGACAGATTTTGTATTTCCGATCTGGAAGTTAGCATCAAAGAGTTTCCTCCAAAAATAGTAAATGAGATTTTTCCATTTGATTTGGAGTATTGCAGAAACAAGATCTGTGGCAAACAAACGTTAATGATATTTACAGGTTTCGTTTAGCAGGAAAATCTCCACACATTAACACCACCTTTTGTTTTTTGAAGAAAAAAGCTAACGTTAGGCTATAACTGAACTACTGCACGGTCACATGACTTCACATCACCACCGCTAAGCTAAAGGAGGCTAATGTTGGGCTATTAAGGAACTACAGCACGGTCACATGACTTCATGTCACCACCGCTAAGCTAAAGGCGGCTAATGTTGGGCTATAAAAGAACTACAGCACGGTCACATGACTTCACGTCACCACCGCTAAGCTAAAGGTGGCTAATGTTGGGCTATTAAGGAACTACAGCACGGTCACATGACTTCACGTCACCACCGCTAAGCTAAAGGTGGCTAATGTTGGGCTATAAAGGAACTACAGCACGGTCACATGACTTCACGTCACCACTGCTAAGCTAAAGGTGGCTAATGTTGGACTATAAAGGAACTACAGCACGGTCACATGACTTCACGTCACCACTGCTAAGCTAAAGGTGGCTAATGTTGGACTATAAAGGAACTACAGCACGGTCACATGACTTCACGTCACCACTGCTAAGCTAAAGGTGGCTAATGTTGGGCTATTAAGGAACTACAGCACGGTCACATGACTTCACGTCACCACCGCTAAGCTAAAGGTGGCTAACGTTGGGCTATAAAGGAACTACAGCACGGTCACATGACTTCACGTCACCACCGCTAAGCTAAAGGTGGCTAACGTTGGGCTATTAAGGAACTACAGCATGGTCACATGACTTCACGTCACCACCGTGGTGGCTAATGTTGGGCTTGTTTGTAACTATTTTTAAGACACAGTGGCTTCAGACACTTATACTATCCTGATTTATGAAAATAATAAACAATAGCAAAGAACGCATGTCACATTATTTGTGTTGTTGGGTTTCAATTGGTCTTTTGTACTACTACTACTACTACTACTACTACTACTACTACTACTACTACTACTACTACTAGATGGATAAATAGATAGATATATACTTTATTAATCCCAATTTAAAATTATTATGTAGAGATTACTATATAATTAAACACCACTGGCTCAATAAGGGGTGTCACTTAATGCAAAATATGTACTGTTTTAATGAGTTTCTGGACAGAAATGCTGTACTGTTAAATATTAATTAGTATGATGCAAACATTTGACTTTGCGTTCATTAAAAAAAGATGACATCACACCAGTATTGCTCTTCAAAACTGAAAGCAATACCTCATAGCAACATTTAATATTTATAGCAACATTTATATTTCAAGCGCACCCCCGCAGTGTGAACAGGAAAATTAAATGAAGAATCAGGGCCGAATTTGTCAAAACCAACCGGCCTCCGATTCAGATCTTGAATACATAATGTCAAATACTTTAAGCCGTTAATCTGTGAGTTTGTGTTTATGTTCATAAAGTGTATTCCTCACTTTGCACCCGGCTCTTTGGTGAAAGTCTTAACGAGCACTGAGTCGCTGCACAACCAGGAAGTGACTCTGTGACTTCAGAGCAGTCAACACATGAATTAAATATACTGTATTTCTTATATTCCTCGCTTCACTCATGCATTGAGTGCAGTTGTTTGGGAATAAGAAAGTGGAATGCAATACATTTAAATACCGTTTGAACATCCACAAATCTCTGCAGGATTTCCGCCTGCTGCGTCTTTGTTGATGTTGCTTTCCTTTAATGGCATGGAAACTATTTTTAAACTTGCAAAGTCATCGTGGAGAGCTTAAGGAAGGCGGATTAGAGAGAGAGTCTGACGGCTTCACATTTGGAGGTTGAAAGAGATGTGTTTGTTTAAATGTGCATTAGAAACCATTTTGTTATTACATTTGTGTCCTTCTCCTGAAATGTCCCGCTATGAACGAGCCAAATGTGTTCCTCTCAGTCCGTCCCCGCATAATCACATGAACATAATGAGATATGCAGTACATTCAATTACCTCATATCTAATTACATCACTTCATACACAATGTCTTTGAACCCTTTTCCTCTTCAATAAATGGTATTTCTTACATGTGATTAACTGAATGCCCTCTCTTCTTCCTCTCAGATCTGTGTCGCCGTGCAGAGAAAACCCTCAACGTAATGAGCTAAAGGTGCGTTCTGACATTTATCCTGTGTGTGTGTGTGTGTGTGTGTACTGTGTACTATACTTGTGGGGACCTAAATCTGTTTACACAGTCACTTGTGGGGACTGGCCTCCCTTGTGGGGACATAATGGAGGTCCCCATGAGGGGAATCATTAATTTTAGGGTGAAGACTTGGTTAGGTTTAGGATTAGGGTTAAGCATGTGTTGGTTATGGTTAAGGTTAGGATAAGTCTCCAGGAAATGCATGTAAGTCAATGTAATGTCCCCTGAAGTGATGTAAACATGGTGTGTGTGTGTGTGTGTGTGTGTGTGTGTGTGTGTGTGTGTGTGTGTGTGTGTGTGTGTGTGTGTGTGTGTGTGTGTGTGTGTGTGTGTGTGTGTGTGTGTGTGTGTGTGTGTGTGTGTGTTTAATCAAAAGGCTTGTGAATTGGCCTCGACACATCAGGCCCCACTTGCCTGTTTAGCATTCTTTTTAACTGGCTCCGTGTTTCAGAGAGTGACGGTGAGAGCACACAGAGAGCTTTATCTGCAACTCTTTCATTCATTATTATGTCAGTGAGTTTTGATTCCCTTCCCATCGTTGCCTCTGTTTCTCCGATCAAAGATCTCATGCTTAATAGGAATGTATTCTGAATTGTTTAGCTTGTATGTGCCTACAGCTGCTTGTTAGAGAGGACTTGTTCAAATGCATATTTAATATGATCTCATGCCTGAAAAAGCGGCTCACAATGCATTCGCCCTCTGGGCACGCGTTCCCAAAGTCACCGTATCGTGCACCTCACATCTCACATACTAAGCATTTTTTCATTCGACTGAAAAGTTGAATAGATTAAAGGCAGATATAATCGATCCTGAGTGTGCTTATCAGTGGCTGGCAGGCTGACGAGCCGATTTCAGAAGAGCATATTCTAATCCTTCAACTGCGGACAGGAAACTGGAAAAAGACAAATAGGTAGAAAGACTTTGAGACACTAGGTCAGGCAGGAACCACAGAAGAAGAAGAAAATCTAATCTTCGAATATTTTAAGTCTGACAGAAAAGTGAATACCTCGATTAAGGATACTACCAAGGATACAAAAACTACTCATGATCCTGCATGTGCAAAAAAAGTCTAGTTCATGATTTACTAGTGATTAATATTAATGTGACTTGCAATGGCAAAATCTTTATCCAGCGAGGAAATCAGCTGTTATGGAAACACCGACTATTTGCTGACAGTTATGGGCACATTTAGAGACACTCATTATGACCATATCTTCCACTGTGAGAGAGTAAAATTAGTCGGACATAAATGAAGACTAAACCTTTTTCAACCATCTGCTTTCGTCTGGATAATATGTATTGTGTGCCGGTGAAAAGTGTCCTCATTGACGTCTATAGATCCCGCCGGTAACTTATCACGATTCCTGCGTTCAAAGGGTTTAGCTATGCTGCGTCCTGATTGGATGTTTAGCCTTTTGACCTCGAATCCGGCATCTAAGCTCACATCCCATAAAAAGCAGCAATTCATCCGCATGACCTCTTCTGTCACGGTGACACTCAGCGGCAGGCAAACTGACAATGATGTTCTGTGTGTGTGTGTGTGTGTGTGTGTGTGTGTGTGTGTGTGTGTGTGTGTGTGTGTGTGTGTGTGTGTGTGTGTGTGTGTGTGTGTGTGTGTGTGTGTGTGTGTGTGTTTCTTGGATTTGTAGAAAAAGAGACAGAGAAGGGACAAAAAGTGTTTATCTGAACAGGTCTCAGGTCACATTATCCCCGTCTCTCCCCCTCTCTTTCTCAGATTAGTGTCTCCTGTTGGCACGTGGCTGCTGAAAGAAAGCAACAGATTTATAGTTGTGTGTGTGTGTGTGTGGCTTCACGTGAATGCATTGTGCAGCTCGGGGCTATGTTTCTCAGTTATTTCAGTCTACACCAGTTTGCCACAGCAGGGGGACATTAAGAGGAGCATCCATTCTCTCGCAGCCTGTTGTGTTTCCATGATATGGGGAGATCGTTTCTAAATTACGCTCTATTCCAGTTTACAGGCAGTGATGCAGAGTTCTTTGCTTCAGCTAAAAGCTTTAATACGGAGGCTCCAAAACATTTCCATTGGGAGAAACAAGCTGCTGTTTCAAAAACAACACAAATAGCAAAACACATGCAAATGAAGAAACACCTGCCACAACTTGATGAAACATTAGCGGCGTTAAGAAGACATTCACCAACTTAACGAAACAAGCGTAGGGGTTACGCACAAATGAAACGTTGGAAATACAAAGATGCAAGAAGATCAAAACACAACAAAAATGGGGACACTAAAAAGTGATGCACACACAGGACGGGGACCATAGCGCTTGTTGACTTTGTGGTCCATAACCTAGTCATATTGGAAGCATTCATCCGATAACACTGTAAAAAATTAGTTGATAAAAGTTACATTTTAGGTTATTTTACAAAGTTGGCCATCGCTATAATCCACCAATATCAACAACTGCTCCAATCCCATCACGTTTTAGTGACTGTTCTTGATGCATGGTAAATAAATACTGTATATATTTTGAAGCGGCAGAGCTGCACACATGATGTGCAACGATGCCTGGTTCAGGGTCCAGTTCTCACACTAGTACACAATACATACTCGGAGAGAGCAGCTGATTTCACATGTTTCTGCTACATTACAGCTCTTGGCTCATGTCGTGTTTACAGCAGCATCGTTACAGATTGTGTGAAGCTGCAGTGGAACGATTCCAAAAGGAGATTTGGAAGTGAGAATCCCCCTGAAACTGCAGTGAGCTCCTGCCAAAGGTTTATACCAAAGAAACGTCAAAAAGCCTGTTTTGTGATGTGCTAATGATCCAATGTGCCGTGTATGAAAGACACTTGTGCTTTAGAGAAGTGGGTCGATCAGGTCAGGTCCAAGGCTGGAGCACAATGTCATCTGGCAGAGGATGTGATTTAGTTTATTAATTATGCATTGATCATGTGGCCACTTAAGAACGAGAACAACTGGATTGTTACACGCGTAATGGTATTAGCTCGGATAGCAGAGGCATGGGCCCTTTCTCAGGTCGACTATTTTCATTTCCTCGCTCCTCGGTCCTCGGTCTCACTGGAAGTTGATTTGTCTGCGCCATCTTGAGTAGCGTCCCATGGCTCTTATTTCTGCCGGAGGACGGAGGAGCGATAATGGAGGAGCGATAACCGAGGAACCACCAGACCATCCTCCGATGAAATCCTCAGACACTTGCCCCGCCCCCATACTGTGTATCGCTCACTGATTGGACGAGGCAGTGCATGCACTGATCTGATGCTTCTTGACATGAGAGCAGTTTCCCAGCGGAGTGAAGAAAATACATGAACCTCACGGGAGTCACTCCTCAGTTTAAACCGTGTTTTGTTTCAATTAATGTTTCATTTAGTTACAAATATGTGATATATCTGAACAACAAAGTGGTCAAAAATCATTTTATTCATTTATTGGAAACATTTTCATGATCGCTTTTTTCGTTTTGCATTTTCATTTATTGTCATTTCCATTCAGTCAGTCATTAAGTGCTATTAAAATGTGAATGTGCTACATATCCACACAAACAAACAAAGTGTGCTAATGAATGTTAATCTAACTGGGTTTTGATAGATAACATATCTCTTTTTCTTCTCTCAATTATTTTATTTATATTGTGCTCTAATCAATATTAATCTAACTATTGTTCGTTTATACATTTTAAGAATGGCGTTTATCTTTTTTGAGAATGAGTTCTTATTTGATTTTATTTATTGGGGTCTACAACAGATGATACCAATGTTTGTGTCAGTAAATGTGTGGCGGGGGTGTGTGTGGAAATAACGGGGACAGAGCTGCTGTCAGACGATCAGCTGTGCAGCGTCATCACAAACGGACGTCGCTTCACGTGACGCTCCGGAGGAAAGGACGTCCCATTGCTCTTAAAACTCATTTCCCTGCTTCTCGTGGTTTCCTTGCGTCTCTCCATGCTTCCCTGGTGGGAGGGACTAGTCACAGGGAAACGACGCAAGTGAGGGAAGCAAGGAATCAATTTAACCGAAGTGAGACGGGGTCATGGTTGCATTATAAAGAAATCAGCTCTTTGAAGGGAACTCTTTAAATATTGTCTTTTAAAAGGAAACGCGTTAAAGTTCAAGCTCTGTTTAATGTCACGGTTAGAAATGATTTCCGCAACACACAGAAACATGTCTGACATTTGCAAAACATGAGATATACAGTAATATAACATCAGTGGAGGGTGCAACATAAGCCCCTTTTCAAGTGTGAGAAGCAGGAGAATGCTGTTAAAAGTCGTTAAACTATCAGGCTCATATATCTTTGAAAATGTGACACTGATGGGTGTCTGGGAGGAGAGATAAGGAGCAGGAATTAGGGAGGAGAGGATTCCTTTCCCAGGGATTTACACAAACACACACACACACTGGGTTTTAATGCCCTACCAGTATTGATTACCCAGCAGCCTGACTGATTGAGAGCCAGATATAAAAAAGCACACATCAATAAAATAACCTGCAGAGACTGTTAAAGACACTGCCCCTCCACACCCACAAAACACACTGGATTCATTTTGTCCAGAGGTTCAATGAGATGTGACAGTGTTGGGATGCCAGGTCTGCAGCAAACCCCCAAAATACAAATAATTGTTGAGTTGTTTTTGGGGGGATAGTGGGTGTTTCTCAATGTCGAGTAAAGCTGCTCCAGAGCCACTATTTCAAGCATACTACGTCATCGAGTGCCGCCGAAGGACTGTTCCAATGTCCAGCATACTTGTAATTCTACCGAGCCCGGCGTACTTCGTTTGGAGAAATTTCGAGGTTGCACATGTGTAGACTCCGCGGTCTTAAAATCCCCACAATGCATTGCGCACGGAGCAATTTGGAAAAACAACCTCACAGTCTGCTTACTTACTTACTTATTTCAGCTAATGTACCTTTAACACATGCAGTCAAGGTACAAGAACACTTAGTAAGTTGAAGCAGGAGGGCAGAACTTGTTTATACATTTAGAATACATCCTTCCTTCATTGCACGTAGGAGAACGAAATGCAGATTGCATCCAACAGGAAGTGCATAAAGAGCAGATAAACCACATGAGAATACAGTATATCTCACATATTGATTACAGTATCAAAGTTGATTGCAAATGTGAGACAAAGTACAGATGATTAATACATATTTACAGACATGGTGCAAAGTTGAGAAGATGGGTAAATTGCAGGGCATCCATTTACTTAACTGTATTTAATCATTTTTAAAGAATAACCAGACCATGAAAGTGTGTATTTTCTGTTCAATAAATATATTATTGGTTAACTGAACTAATAAAAGTCAATATTAGAATTCTGTCAATGCATTGGTCGATGAGTTATGGTTATGATTGGTCGGTCCATTACTCAATTAAACGTATTCGCTTGCTTTAACTTATCCGTTATCTGTCTGTCAGGTATCGGAGAATTGTGTTTGTGTCGCTGTTTGTGTACTTGTGTGTTGTGTTGTGAGTTTGCCGTGTGATTAATCTCTTCTTGAGGCTCATGATTAACTTTTGATTGTGGGACCACTTAAAAAGGACAACAAGTCTCGTTTTTTAACCACAGACAGGCGTTAGCAGCTGGGGATGATGACATATGAGGCCACAAATCAGCGTGTTTGAAGCATCACTTGATCAGTGGAGGATAACAGACACATGTCACTACAAAAGCTGTCTGGACTACAACAACTCGAAATCTTGCCAAATATATTTGTCTAATATCTAGTCAGAATGTCTCTACACTCGATATAAGACATAACTTCAGAAGTAACACTGCAGTGAGATATTAGGTCTTGTTTTTTGACACTGCATCATCTTGTTGATTCAAAACATCTTATTTTGAGTTGTATCTCAGATGAAACACATATTTTTTATTTACGTATTTATTAGAAAATCACCAACTAACATCAGAAAACAGAACACTTTGGAGCATTTGCGGCTTATATCGTAACCCAACATCTCCTGATTTTGGTCAAATATAGTTCAAAATTAGTTCTCCCAGCTAATTACAAGTTGTGATTTATCTAAATATCCCATTTTATTTTCAATAAATCTAACCAAGCTAATGTTCACTTGTTCTATTGGCAGATGTTTGAACTTATTTAAAGTGAAAACAGCTTGTTTTCAATATTGTTTAACTTATTTTTGCAGCAGCATTTTTTCCAGTGTGGCCACAAACTGCAACTTTGATGCATCTTTCGTTATCTTTTATTAGTATTTGCAGTGTGGTTTAGGCTTACTCTGCTATTGCACTCAGCCTTTTGCCATCCTGAGTAAGAGCATCAGCTTAATGTGCAGCAATGAGTGAGAGGTACAATGCAGCTAAAGATGTCAACTGCACATGAAATTAGAAAAGGTTTTTTTGTATTCTTTCTTCTCTGGATGTTGAAGTGGTCTCTAAGTGAGCAATATTGAAACTATTGTGTGGATTGACGCGCTTAGAAAGTGAAATAATTGCAGTCTCATTGTATTAAATGTCTGGCAATTTGAAGTCCTCCCTCTGATAGAGCTAACACCGGGAATACATTAAAACTTTCAATTGAATTTTACTGACATTTTCTGCCGTTTTTGTGCCTTAAACACCTCCAGAGATTGGCAGATTGAAATGGTAGCTGAAATTATTTAATACCCAGTAATGTTGGAACAAAACCCTCGTAAACACAGGTATATGCTATTTGGAAAGTAGGATTAAATAGGATAAGAAAGGCAACACTGGACATGGTATTCATTACATTACATGTTAGACGCTTTTATCCAAAGCGACTTACATACTCAAAACTGGACAATCCCCACATGAGCAATTTGGGGTGAAGTGTCTCAGGGACACAACGTCAGTGGGGTTTGAACCTGTGCTCCCCTGATCCGAACACCAACGCACAACCCACTGCGCCGCGCCACACGCCTTATTCTAGTATCTTTCTTGCCTAAACCTGCTCAGTTCTGTCCTACAAGGTCCAATTTAGGGGGATTGGGAAGCTCTTATTATTTATCTTTGTCAAAAGATGTCCTAGATATTTACTGACCGGAGCTTTGGGAACAGTTTGAGATGAGATCAGGTGACAATGTTTAATTTGAGGGCTTAAGGGGATGGTCTATCAGGAGAAAATGCCATTTTAGAAATGGAGGGAAATTGCTTTTTGCGGGGGGGGGGGGGGGGGGGGGGGGGGGCTCAATAGATGCAAGATATGGAGTTATCCTCCAATATGAGATTACAGGCTTGGCTTCATCGACCAAGCCTAAAGTCACAAAGCCACCTGCACCAGAGAAACAAAGTGACCCAAATGATCCGTCTATTGCTTTAAATAGAGATAAACCATTGCAGGTGGATCATATTGTACGGGTGGAAAGAGGGGTCTTTTTCCTCACAGATTGTTAAGGATCCCTTTATCCGTGTGTATTGGCCTTATTCATTGTAATCATGCGCTGCTCCGCGTTGGCCTTCATCCGTCGCGCTGTGCTCTGAATTTCTATTCACATCTCCGTTTTGTCTCGTTTCTTTGCTCTGTTCTGGCATGTCATTGCTGGATTCCGTGCCGTTGTTCTGTCTATGCATTTCAATCTGTTTCGTGTGCACGGATCAGATTGTAAATATCCCATAAGCACCATCACACGGCAGTCCGCAATGCCCGAGCAACATGAGGATGAAGAGGGGGAAAGAATGTGCAGATAAATGTGTTTGCGGTGAGATTACCGTGCATCGTAAAGCCTGCGGGGAATCCGAGAGGGATGGAGGAGAGAGGGAGAAGATGGAGATTCAGGGAGTTCAACGGGAGAAGGACATGAAGAAGGGAGGCAGGCGAGATGCAAATATATTTATGATGGATACATGAGCAGGAAAACAGAAGGACATGATGAGATGGAGGCACAGAATCAGGAGAGGATGTCAGAAGTCAGAAGTACTGAAATACAGAGAAAACAAATATAAGCCCCTGAGGATTAACTCCGTCATTTCTCTATGGGGAAGAATGGGGAAAAGCCCTTTGATATCTCTCCCTCTCTTTCAGTCTCATATTCACAAAGCCCTCAACAATCAGGCCCCCCCCCCCTACCTCACAGACCTGCTGCACCACCACGCCCCTTCCCGCTGCCTCCGCTCATCAGAAGCCAACCTCCTATCCATCCCCACCCGCATCAATCACCGGACCTGGGGGGACAGAGCCTTCTCCGTCGCTGCCCCCTCCCTCTGGAACTCACTCCCACAACCCATCAGAGACTGCACTGACCTCACCACCTTCAAAACACTCACCTCTTCAATCTGGCTTTTAATGTGTGATTGTTTTTGTATTATTTGACTTTAATTTTAATTTGTTGTTCCTTTATTTTATTTTATCTTCACTATATCTGTAAAGCGTCTTTGAGCACCTGTAAAAGCGCTAACAAATTAAATCTATTATTATTATTATTATTATATTCTAATATCCCCGGTCTCTGTTCATCATGTTGGAACAGAGTCCCTGAGCTCGCTAAAGCATGAACACACATGGCTATCTGGACACAAATCCCTCTCTGTTGGGTTGTATTTCTTCCTCTCCTCTCCCACTGCTTCTAATTCTCGTAGATCTCTCCATTTCTCTGTTATTATCGTCCATTATGTTCTCCCTCATTATTCCCCCCTTGTTTGTGGTGCAGTTGAAAGCAGCGTAAACTCTTATTACCTGCTTTTCTTCTCCATCTGTGGTGGTTTGGCAGCTATGCAAACGTAGCACTGGGGCCAATAACACACTGTTGTTGTGGTCGGTTTAACGAGATTTGCTAAGAAAATGAACTGGCTTCCTGCTGATCAGTTAATGGTGCGTTCACTGGTCCTCCGCAGTGTAGTGATTCACAGTTTAAACATGGAAAACGGTGGATTGAAGGGCGAGTTAATCGCTTACGTAATGTCGGTTGAATGTCATTTAGTTATAGTGCAGACATTTTGTGGTAAAACAACTCATTCAACTGTGCTTTTAATCAAAGAAAATGTCATGCACACATTTGGTTTTGATTTTCTTTAAAATAATTGGATTGGATCTAAAAAAATTACGTCTCACTGTAAAAGTGAGGTGATAGGGTAAGTAATTGTTATTATCTTGACCCTACTACTCCTACCATTACATTACATCACATGTCACTTGTTAGACGCTTTTATCCAAAGCGACTTACATACTCAATACTGTGGGCAATCCCCACAGGAGCAATTTGTGAAGTGTCTCAGGGACACAACGACATGCTGACTGCAGTGGGGTTTGAACCTGGACCAGTCTGATCCGAACACCAACGCACAACCCACTGCGCCACATACCTCCCTACCATTGTCTATAATAGGAGTCTTTAATACCTACACAGTAAAGAAAACAACGATACACTGTTTTTACCAGGTGTGTTTTCTGTGCCTTTCGTTCGTTTATCTAAGCTTTAGTGTCAGAGTTTCAGCTTGGCTTAGATCGGAATCTTTCCTACATGTGTGGGGATCACAGTTCAGCTCCGTATGCTCACACGCTGCAGTTGAAATGGAGATAAAAAATAAACATTTTCACAGATGTAGCGTGAACTCAGGTTTTACGGATGAATCAGCAACGTCTACAGTTACTTTCCACTCTGTAACCTTTTCTCCACCTCTTCCTTTCACTCCAGTTTTTCATAATAGTTGCTCCACTCATGTCTCTCCTCTTCTTATCTATTTTTTTATTATCACTTTTCATTTTAAAGCTCATTCTTTACAAGTCCAAACCTTAGTTGTACTTTATTCCTGCACTCAAATGTTGCCAAAGGTGATATTTAAGACACCCTCATGCCTCGATGCAAGGTCATCCGTCCATATAATCAGGTTTGAAATGGATTTTCTCATCTTTGAACAATCAAGATCATCACAGGACACAAAGAAATACAAATACGCTCAAGCTGAAGCGATTCCCACCGTATCCACGTAGTCCTTTTTTCAGATCCGGCCACAGTGTACTTATGTCGACCTCACAGACTTCTTTACGTTTGATTGATACTCCCTGTTTTCTTCTTGTGGTTATGTGGCTTCTCCTTTTTCTCTTTTTCCTACCTTTCTTCATGTCGCTGTGGTCGTCTGTCCCCGCTCCCTCGAGCCGTTAAGAATCTCAAGTATTTTATTTTTCCTTTAGCCTCAAATCAATTCCAGACGCCACCGTTTCCTGCCCCCCCACCTCTGTCCTTCTCACCCTCCTTTTGGGGCTATAGACCGAAACCACACACACACACACACACACACACACACACACACACACACACACACACACAAATGGAGTGAGAATGAGAGCGAGCCGCATTGAGAGTCTCAGGTTTTGCTTTCTTTTCCATAGCATCAATTCCTCAAACTTTCCTCCCTCCCCCCCTTTTCTATTCCGGGAATTGTGTGTTTTATTTTTTGATTGAACAGCTACTTTTTCCAAGGACCATTCCTCCCTTTTTCTCCCAGCGTTTGTCTTGGCTTGTCTTCTGTCATACTCATCCATCTTTTTATCTCTCCGCCAGATAAAAAGGTGCAGTGACAGTGTCATGAATCCCTTGTGATAGAGAGTGTGTGTGATTTTGAGAGTGTGTGTGTGTGTGTGTGTGTGTGTGTGTGTGTGTGTGTGTGTGTGTGTGTGTGTGTGTGTGTGTGTGTGTGTGTGTGTGTGTGTGTGTGTGTGTGTGACTGTGAACTCTAAACCTCTGCAGATGTCTTCAGTGAGATCCTTTTGAAGTACTTTATTAATTAACCATGTGTGGATGTGTGCACACATGAAGAAGAAGATGTCTGGATGATTGATTCTGGACTTACCAAAACAAAGTCTGGCAGCTTCTGAGGGTCACGAGTCGTTTTTCTTTCAAAGCGAGAGATAATAAGGAAAAACCTGTGACATGTTCTGCAGCGCCATGTGATTGTCCATATTCATTTTTCCACTCTTAAGTATATTCTAAATGTCTCCCGGAGTAATTATAGTGCCACTCCAACCCCAAAGCTATAATTTGCTAAGATGGATCCAACTGGACTGTGAAGGAATAAAAGAACAATAGAGAGAGGGAGAAAGAGAAGGACTGTGGGATAATTAAAGAGCTGGTTAATTTAGGACACCCTTCAACTCCACATTATAAGGTTTCCATTAAAGCCAATCGAGGCTTTCATACAACACTGCCTCTTTTTTAATTTCCACAAGCTTAACTCTGAATTGTGGACGTCATAATTAACTGTGGAGTTCTTCCTCCAAATTATCAGGAGTGAACGGCACAATAGTCACAACGTTAGAGACCAGGAAGAGGGCAGTCCCATGCAAGCCAACAGCCAATAATACGATGCGATATACTTGATTGTCCCCGTAAGGACATTTGTTCTGGACTCCATCCTGCAGTTCCGCATACATGTACATATACAAGCATAGTGGACATTTAGAGACATACACATATTTATCATGAGTAGGGATGTCCCGATCACCTTTTTTTGCTCCCGATCCGATTCCGATCATTTGATTTTGACAATCTGCCGATACCGATTTTTCCCGATCCGATCTTTATGCAATACATTAAGAGAAAAAAAAGGTAACAGATAACGGCTGGTCATCCAATGCGATGAATTCAGCTATCTTGGCTGTTATTTTTTGGGCCTTTTCACTGTTCTGGGGCAGTTTCTCTTTCCTTTTAAAAGTCTCTGTCTTGCAAACATTGCATCTGGCTGTTACACTGCCTTCACTTTCAATTTTATAATACTTCCAAACTCCTGACATTTTCTCTGTCCCGACTCCCGAGTCACCAGCTGAACGTAGCCTCTCGTTAGCTTACTGCTACTATTAGACACTGCGCCCACTCTGTTGCCAGATTTGAGAGAAATAAGCAACCAGGTCTGAAAACAAGCCCAAAAGAAGCAGCACATACATGATGTTGTGTAATTTTAAACCAAAACTAAGGCCTCAGGATGACTTTAAGACGTGAACATGGTCATTTTTGTTTTGTAACATTAAATAAAATAATTAAAAAAAAATATTAAAAAATAAATAAAAAAATCCCGATCCCCGATTTTTTCCTCCCGATTCCGATCTTTTGAAAATCACGTGATCGGCTCCGATCCCCGATCACGTGATCGGATCGGGACATCTCTAATCATGAGTCATACACCGTTTGAACAAACACAATACACAGACGCACATACTGACCTATTGCACGACCCTCATGGCCAACATTTAAAAAGTACATTTCCATTTCAAACAGCAGACAACAGGCTAATTGGAGAGACATTGTTGTGTCTTAGCTTAACATCTCATCAGCCCGCCCGTTGTCTTACTGTCTCTTTCTGCTGCTCATTAGGAGACAACACAGAGAGCTGATTGGTTTATCATCAACTTGTTTTCGGCCCAGAGAGATTTCCTCCTGAATTCAAAAGGCCAAATCACGAGCAGATGAAACATTAACCCCCCGTTACCGCCATTGTGTATGTCTTCATTACGTTTCACTGCATTGGAAAGACATTGTTCCCCAAATGTATCGTTGAATATCCGAGGAGAAGTTCATGTTATTTGTGAATGCGAAAATGAAGACATTTACAAGTGGCGGCTACATTTTTTTAAATACAGCGATTAAATCTAAGGACGTATTTGTGCTCAAGTAGTTTGTATATTATACTACTAGACTTATTCTTCTACTCCACAACATTTAAAAAGCCGATATTGCATGCTAATCTAACAGCTTTACATTTTACATTGCAGAAGCAGATTATTAGCTAATCCAAAATATAAATTATGATATGAAACATGCACAAATCTTTGTAGGTTATGATATCCAGTAGCAGTATATGAAGTAATCAAAATTAGCTTCACCTTTACAAACTGTGATGAATGAATGCCAATATTTAAAAATTCCTGTAATTCATATATTCTGAAAGAGGCTTTTACGCACGACGAGTACGTTTGTTACTTTAAGTATATTTCGATGTCAATACCCTTGTAGTTTTACTTAAATATGATTTTGAATGCAGTACTTTTACTTGTAACAGAACATTTTTACAATTTAGTATTGCCACACACACACACACACACACACACACACACACATACCATGTATACATCACTTCAGGGGACATTACATTGACTTACATGCATTTCCTGGAGACTTATCCTAACCTTAACCATAACCAACACATGTCTAACCCTTACCCTTAACCTTAACCTTACCCTAACCCTAACCAAGTCTTCACCCTAAAATTAATGATCCCCCTTATGGGGACCTCCAATGTGTCCCCATAAGGGAGGCGAGTCCCCACACGTGACTGTGTAAACAGATTTAGGTCCCCACAAGTATAGTAACACACACACACACACACACACACACACACACACACACACACACACACACACACACACACACACACTATACTACTATTGTATCAGAAAAAGTAATCAAACCCATACAAAGACAACCACTCTTACCACGTGAGAAATATAAGCGTTCTTTTGCCATCAAACAGGAAGGAAACTGTTCCAATAATCTATTAAAAAAGGCCCAAAACATCTTTACCCAATGAATCCAAAAAGCCATCTCAGTCTCATTAGCAGAAGGAATTGTTGTGGTTGCTCATAATTCACCACAAATTGCATGTTATTTCCATACAAATGAGTCTGATTATGACTAATTGAGGATGCTAATCAAAATGAGCATAACTAAATATTGTTGTCTCAAAAATACACATGAAAACAGAGTAAGAAATAAAGTACTTCAAATAGAATAGCTCGGCGTGTGGAGAACACCTCCCAGAGTTAATTAGGTGCTAGTTAGCCGAAGACAACAAATGGCAGAGTTTGAGCCGTCAGCGCATTGTTTGTCTTCCTCATTATCAGCTTTGTTTAATACGCACTCTGTAAATTAACAAAACATGCCATTTATGCTTTTGTTGTGCCAATAGGGATAATGGAGAAGCTACTCATTACTGATTTCTAAGTTCTTGTAATGACGCTAATCAATTCTCAGAATGTGCCTTTTTAAATTCCCCACCAATCAATCAACAATACTTTAATGATCTCAGGAGGACATCAGGTTTGTGACTGTTAGTAAATACATATTTATATAAACTCAGCCCGAGACTCAGAGTCATGATGAAGACATGATGAAGACTCAGGCTCATGATGAAGACTCAGGGTCATGATGAAGACATGATGAAGACTCAGGCTCATGATGAAGACTCAGACTCATGATGAAGACATGATGAAGACTCAGGCTCATGATGAAGACTCAGACTCATGATGAAGACTCAGGCTCATGATGAAGACTCAGACTCATGATGAAGACTCAGGCTCATGATGAAGACTCAGACTCATGATGAAGACATGATGAAGACTCAGGCTCATGATGAAGACTCAGACTCATGATGAAGACTCAGGCTCATGATGAAGACTCAGGCTCATGATGAAGACATGATGAAGACTCAGGCTCATGATGAAGACATGATGAAGACTCAGGCTCATGATGAAGACATGATGAAGACTCAGGCTCATGATGAAGACATGATGAAAACTCAGGCTCATGATGAAGACTCAGAGTCATGATGAAGACATGATGAAGACTCAGGGTCATGATGAAGATATGATGAAGACTCAGGCTCATGATGAAGACTCAGGGTCATGATGAAGACATGATGAAGACTCAGGCTCACGATGAAGACTCAGAGTCATGATGAAGACATGATGAAGACTCAGGCTCATGATGAAGACTCAGGGTCATGATGAAGACATGATGAAGACTCAGGCTCATGATGAAGACATGATGAAGACTCAGGCTCATGATGAAGACTCAGGCTCATGATGAAGACTCAGGCTCATGATGAAGACTCAGGCTCATGATGAAGACTCAGGCTCATGATGAAGACTCAGGCTCATGATGAAGACATGATGAAGACTCAGGCTCATGATGAAGACTCAGGCTCATGATGAAGACATGATGAAGACTCAGGCTCATGATGAAGACTCAGGCTCATGATGAAGACATGATGAAGACTCAGGCTCATGATGAAGACTCAGGCTCATGATGAAGACATGATGAAGACTCACGGCCCGTCTACACTACAGGCATCGAAAAATGCTTTCAACGCTTGGCCCATTCATTTGAATGGGGTGACGTAGAAGATGTGTAATCTTTGCCGAACTGCATTGTGGGGAGCGGAGCATGGCATGGCTTTGCAAGCATCACGAGCATCAAAAGTTGAACAATGTTCAACTTTTGATGCTCCCGATGCTTTCGAAGCTGGCATCAGCCAATCAAATCCCGTTTATGCAAATCCCGCCAGTACAAGCGCTAGCCAATCAAACCGCGTGCAAGCTGGGAGAGCCAGACCGCAGTTCATTTCCTCATATTCCAAACGAGAAATTACGGTAGCAAATCACCCGGTTCTTTACGACCAGAACTATTTACCGGGATACAAACCGGAGGAACCAGGCATGGAGGGAGGTGGCAGAGACAGTGGGTGAAACTGGTAGGTTTTCGCCTGTTTGGGGATTTTATATCCAGTTTACTTCGTTTTAACATTGCTATTGCTTTGTATGTCGGGGGCGGGAGATTCATGTGATTGGTTGTTGGTCGCGTTGCTCGCGAGAAATCACCAAGCTTCAGACACGCCCAGCTTCAAGATTTTTTGATGCCTGTAGTGTAGACGGGCCGTTAGAGTCATGATGAAGACTCAGGCTGATGATGAAGACATGATGAAGACTCAGGCTCTTGATGAAGACTTGATGAAGACTCAGGCTCATGATGAAGACATGATGAAGACAGTAGCATTGTTATTCACAGAAACATAAAAGTTGAAATAGTAGAAATGTTCCAGGAGAAAGTGCAACAGGCTGAGTGACCGGTGGATCTGAACAAAGTACACTGATGGACAGATTGATGAAGAGAGTGGCCCATCATAAAGGAAGTAGAGGTATATCTGTCTTTATTATTGTTAGACGTAACAGTTACTGAGAGCCATAAAGCAGGCAGTGGACATGTTGGATGCCACATATTCTAAAGATGATCAAACATATCTTCGAGCAGCTACTCTGCTCCTGTCAGCAGATTGAATATGACGCTGTTCCTGAAAGCATTGACCTGTTTCCTAAACGGTCTCCAAGGCCCAAGTGTTATTAACCAATTACTGTTTACTGCTAAGTGGGTCCATATCCACTCTAAGTCATCCCGCCGCTTCCACACGAGGGAATCTGTTGATGTCTTTGTGTCCCCAGAGGAAACTGATCTGCCTCGCTGAGGGAAAAGGATCCTCTTCAGACACTTTCTCCCCATCCGAGCTCCGTGACACAAAGTACGCTACTTTACAGAGATGGATAACAGGCGACATGATTTGGTTGTGACTAATGCTGCTCCCAAACACGTCTACTGGTGGTGTATGCATTGTGTTTCTCACTGTGCCCTTCACATCTGAGCGCGGTGTTATCAAAGTGTGGAGTCGTGCTGTGTGCCTTTGACAGGGCGTTGCATGTGCAAAGGATTTAGGAAAAAAAGGTCCAAAAACATACTTTTCCCAATCATTTCTTTCCCAGTCAGATGCCTGATAAAGTAGGAAAGCTGGAGAGCATAATCATAGACGGCACCACAATTAAATTATGTAATTATTAAATTCCTAAATGTATACTATTAAGATGTCCATGTTGTGGACATTATCAGCGCTGGAATATTCAGTACTTCGTCCCCTTTAATGTAACAAGATATTAATGGAGTTAAAGTGAGGTTAATTAGAGATAATAGAATATGAATAAACTGTGTGTGTGTGTGTGTGTGTGTGTGTGTGTGTGTGTGTGTGTGTGTGTGTGTGTGTGTGTGTGTGTGTGTGTGTGTGTGTGTGTGTGTGTGTGTGTCAGAAAGCAGCAGAGGTGAGGTCTTGTGGGTGGTAATTAGCACTTGGATTTCACTAATGACTGAACAGGAATCAGCAACTTCGACACACATGCTAACAGATTCATAACAGACACACAAGGACACACTAACACACACGCTGAGAAGATTAACTCTGTTGTAACTGTGTGTGGTAGGTGTGAGTGTGAGTGTGAGTGTGTGTGTGTGTGTGTGTGTATTTCACAGTTGCTAGCCACTCATTAATACCTATTTTACCGAAGAAGCTGTTTCTTTGTAATCACTTTACCACACACACACACACACACACACACACACACACACACACACACACACACACACACACACACACACACACACACACACACACACACACACACACACACACACACACACACACACACACACACACACACACACACACACACACACACACACACACACACACACACACACACACACACACACACACACACACACACACGGTCCTATTAGTTCCTCTAATTGAAAGGCAATTAAGCCTCAGGTTTCGTGGTGTGAGCTAAATGCCGGGTGTCTGTTTTCAGCTTCGCTCTGTTTTTAAGCTTTTAACAGACCACAAAGAGCCGGCCACCGAAAGGAGACTCCCAAAGTGAACTTTAATACACTGACTCCCCTTCTGTCTCTCAATCTGTCTGTCTCTCAATCTGTCTGTCTTCAAGTCTTTCAGTTTTCTCTGTCCACCTCTGCCCTCAATGTCACTTTCTACGTAGGTTTTCATACTTACATTTTTCGCAAAATACCCCAAAAGATAAACTGATGCTAATGAGTACTTATCCAGTATATGCAAACAAGAAACCCATTGGGCTTATTCAGAGCCTCTACCTAAATAATGTTAAAATCACAATTGTATATAAAACACAAGATCAATATAGAAACAACAGCTTGATTTCAATAAGATTGGCAAACTTTAAAAACGACATACTAAAACATCAATAAAGAAACACACATGCAATTTAAAGAAAGGGAAGTGTGAATATGAAAAGGAGGTATTATACAGTGGTCAAATGATTTTCAGACATGTATTGTTAAAACATTCTTTAGCGGTACAGCCATGTGTTATATATTAAAAGCTATTCCAGATTTTTGTTCCCCGAAAACGGATAAATAGAAATGTATTGGACCCCCTACCTTTTAAAACCGAATGCATTGCATGATGATGATATCTTTCCAGCATCTCAGAAATGTGTGTTAAATTAACTTGACAGTTTCTAGGACGACTCTTTATTTCTCCTGGTTGTCATTCTCTGCTGCTTCAATTCATCGTTCCCTTATTTCCAATCTCTCCCTGCAGAATATGTTGCATTAAAATAATCAGACGTTAAATGAAAGGAAGAAGAAAAGACCTTTCCAGTTCACAGCTTTGCATCGACAGCAGAACAGCTCTGGGATTTGTTCCGGAGAGTAGGAGTGGATTTTCTTACAGTAAAAGTAAATCTCATTTTAAACCTGGCATGACCTTCTTTTGCATCCCAGCGGAAAAAAGGAAATCACATCTGGTTCAAATATATTGGAGAGGGTTATAGAGGGGTCCAGTGGCTGGAGGAGTGTGTGAATGGTTACAAGTCTAGTCCTGATGATAGGAAAGCGGTGTGTGTTGGGGATGGAACAAAATCAAATGCATACTAGTCGATTTACTTGAAACATTTTTAGTTTAGGTCACGTTTACATCGAGGAACCTAAAACACACCTAGAAGCGATGTATGTCTTAATGTGTGCATATGTATAAATATGCCTGTTGATAGTGTATATATAGGATATACATATTTTTATATATATTTGTATTTTTGTATTCGGGATTGTGGGAAACGGTATTTCGATCGTTCTGTCTGTACACACAAACTGACAGATTGATAATAATGTTGACTTTGATCTGATTTAGTTTCTAAAAGGATGCCTATTAATTAAGCCGTTTTCTAAAGTGCATCTAACCTTTGTTTGTTGTATTACCTCATTTAAATTCAATACACGATACAGCACCTCTAAATTCAGTTAAACCACCATCGTTGTTGATGTCGGCACAGACTTGACACCAAGGTGGCAGGAACAAACGATGATACTGTGACTGTGAGAACTCAGAGGAACAAATGTCGCCTACAGGGAACAAACAACACATTTTACCCCCAACCGGTTGGCTAATCAAGACGAAACTCTTAAGTTTCAAAACTAAGTGGGGAGTTGGTGTTCACTGCCGTCAATGCACATAAAAGA
>CM053242.1:55019418-55379616 GCA_028583405.1 Pogonophryne albipinna
GACTTTGTGTAATATGAAGCATTTAAACAATATCATCCTCACGTAATTACATCTTCTCGTCTTTGGTTTTTGTGTTTAATTTCACTTCAATCCTTTGAGGTAATTTCAGTTTAGTCCGGCATATGTTGCCTCCTTGTAGTTGCAAAGACGAAACATCTTTAAGGCTTATACAGACAAATGATAGACAAGCATTGAACACACACACACACACACACACACACACACACACACACACACACACACACACACACACACACACACACACACACACACACACACATCAATCATAAGACTCAAGGATAATTAGCCAGATGATGAGCCGGTGAGGGATTAACTGTCCACACTTTCCTTTTGGGCGCTCATGTGGTCAACAGGAGCAAATGAGTCCTGAGGGGATTTTCTCATCTACTGATCTATTGAATATTAAACACACACACATTTTGTAAGCACTAACTTTCTTTGATAAGGCAAAGAAAGATCAGCAATTAGCATTTATAACAAAAGAACATCTGAAGAATATAGGCCCTGAAGAATCAAACAGTGACAGCTAGAAAAACTCATTTGTTTGTGTTGTAAAAGGGATGTGTGCAAACAATCACTTACTGACAGCTTCGTGCATGTGTTGAATGATTTAAAAACACTGACAGCTTTTGTGCAATTATTCTGAGTTCAGCTGGAGCTGGATTGGCATTGATCGGACGGCTGAGAGACACTCCAGGTTAATGTGGAAAATAACATGGAGGATGTGCAGCTGTGTCCCAAATCTCCTGTCAGCCATGTCAGGGCCGTAATGGAGGTTCATTGGTGAAGCAGCTGTTTGCAAATGAACCATCGATACACTGTTAACCAATAGGCTGGGAAATGAGTTATCTGACATATAGGTGCGAGTCAATGAAGTGACATTATTCCCTTAATGAAGTGGAATTAGTTCAACCTGTTTCTAAATGTGTGTCAGTTTTTTTGTTTCTTGTATAAATAACGGCCCGTCTACACTACAGGCATCGAAATATGCTTTCAACGCTTCGCCCATTCATTTGAATGGGGTGACGTAGAAGATTTTTAATCTTCGCCAAACTGCATTGTGGGGAGCATGGCATGGCTTTGCAAGCATCACGAGCATCTATCGGCATCAAAAGTTGAACAATGTTCAACTTTTGATGCTCCCGATGCTTTCGAAGCTGGCATCAGCCAATCAAATCCCGTTTATGCAAATCCCGCCAGTACAAGCGCTAGCCAATCAAACCGCGTGCAAGCTGGGAGAGCCAGACCGCAGTTCATTTCCTCATATTCCAAACGAGAAATTACGGTAGCAAATCACCCGGTTCTGTACGACCAGAACTATTTACCGGGATACAAACCGGAGGAACCAGGCTTGGAGGGAGGTGGCAGAGACAGTGGGTGAAACTGGTAGGTTTTCGCCTGTTTGGGGATTTTATATCCAGTTTACTTCGTTTTAACATTGCTAGACAGTATATTTAGCCAGCATGGAATGTAGCATAAAATAGCACTATTGACAGTAGTAGTTTTTTGCTTTGTTTGTCGGGGGCGGGAGATTCATGTGATTGGTTGTTGGTCACGTTGGTCGCAAAAAATCCCCAAGCTTTAGACACGCCCAGCTCCAAGATTTTTTTAACGCTGCTGTGTGGACCTACCGTTAGCCTTACGGCCCGTCTACACTACAGGCATCAAAAAATCTTGATGCTGGGCGTGTCTGAAGCTTGGCGATTTTTTGCGAGCAACGCGACCAACAACCAACCACATGAATCTCCCGCCCCCGACATACAAAGCAATAGCAATGTTAAAACGAAGTAAACTGGATATAAACTCCCCAAACAGGCGAAAACCTACCAGTTTCACCCACTGTCTCTGCCACCTCCCTCCATGCCTGGTTCCTCCGGTTTGTATCCCGGTAAATAGTTCTGGTCGTAAAGAACCGGGTGATTTGCTACCGCAATAACTAATTTCTCCTCCATTTTGTTAGGAATATAGAAATTAACTGCGGTATGTCACTCCCAGCATACACGCGGTTTGAAACTTAACTATAGGCCTATGCATGAAGGTTGTCTAAAAATACATTGCCTAATCCACAATTTGCTCCAACATTTAGTGGATAAAAAACGATTGTATCTGACATATAGGTGTTAGTAAGTGAAGTGACAGATCCATAGATTTTTCCAGGCAAAGTCTGTTAAATACCAGCTAATAGAAACACTGGGAGAAGGTTGTGGTAGCCTGTATTGAAACTTAAATATATGCATGCAGGTAGCCTAAAAAACCTTGCCTAATCCACAAATGCAGCATGGATGCTAAACAATTTTTTTTTCTTTGGTCCTACATTTAGTGGATAACAAACGATGTTGTCTGACATATAGGTGCGAGTCAATGCAGTGACAGTATTCCCTTAATGACGTTTAATTAGTTAAACCTGTTTCTAAATGTGTATCAGTTTTGTGTTTCTTGTCTTTCGTATGATGAGAGAGGCAGGTGCCGACTCGTCTATTCAGCCTATTTTTAATACACTTTAAATAGTTTAAAGAGATTTTAATTAGATTTACATTTGCCAGATTGTTCCGGTCAAAGTCTGGTAAATACCCACTAACGGAAACACTGGAAGAAGGTGGTTATGTGGTAGCGTGAGACATCAAATCATCCTAACTTAACCAAATACATGAAGGTAGTATATCTTTAAAACAAGGGCTGGCTTTAAAAGGAACAGAGAAGAAACAATAAATCCATAATCCACAAATGCAGCATGGATGGTGGGAGCCGGTCATAGTTTGTCCTACATATTGGCATCCTTAGATTTCCTTTATTGCAACCATTACAAATTATTCTTGTCATATGCCTAGGATTTTCATTTAAATTGCATTTAAGGTATTTTATATATCTAGTTTCTTGGAAGTAGCAAGCAGTTTCTTTCTTGTTTTGGATCCTTTGTCTGTGTTCAACAGATGATACTGAAACGAATCAGGAAACTACATTTCCCTTTATCGTGTATTTGCTCTACATCAGATTGTACTTGAAGCGGCTGTAAATAGAGTAATACGGGGACCTGGTACTGCGTCTCACACTGAATCAGTCTGGGTCTAATTGAATTCAAGCTAATGAGTTTACTGACAGCATTGTCTGGGTAATTAGTGCAATGTCCTAATCAACACAACAACCATTTAACGATCTTTAACTGCAGTCAATTAACATTACCCTCTGTAACAGACAGGAGTGAACGATCACAGAACTTTTGATGTTGTTTCTGCTGTCAGATCTACATTCATCACTGTTATAAAGATGAATGTCTTCGCACGGTAGAAGTTGTACTGAATGTAATTTGGTTTTAATGTTGTTCTACTTTGATCTCTTTCAGGCTCTGTGATCAGAAGAGAGAAGGAGATTACCAATCGTACGAAGAACAACAATAACAAGGAAAAGAAAGTCCATATCGTGGAAGCGGGTGATGAGTATCCTCACCAACAGGCTCCTTCTCAGCTAATGAACTAGGAAGATCATCATTTTGTCAGCAAACACAGGATATCACCTCGGTGGGAGCGGCGCTCCACTGAGAGGAAGCAGGAAGTGAAGTGAACGTTGAGATGCTGGCGATGAAGCGGACGGGCCTCGGCTCGCTGAGGGTCTTCCTGCTGTTGGTGGGAATCTCAGCGCTGTGTAGCGTGGCGTTAGGAACCAGGAGAGGAAACACTGCCCTGGACCACAGGGGCCACAGACACAGACATGCAGGTGAATCAACGGGAATCAGGGCAATTTAAAGGTCACCTATTATGTAAAATCAAAAAAGGGAACATATTCTGAAAGTTTCAGGAACAAAGATTCTCTCTCTTTTTGTCCTGATCCATTTATATAGAAACCTGTCTGAAAATGAGCTGATCAGATTTGTGTCGCTTTATGATGTCATAACTATGTTTTGGCTTGTGTAACCATTAGCCAATCAGCAGCCAAGGTAATCTTCCCGGGGGCATGCTTCCCCAGGAAGATTTTTTTTTAAATATTGAAGTTAAAAGCATCAATCTGGTGCACTTTGAGAGCAACATTAAGAGATCTATGGATACATCTCTCAACAACACCCATATGAAACAGAACTGTAAACAGATTTTCTATTTCTTTATAGATATTTTACAAAACACTCCCCTTTTAAAACAAACCGTTTGAGACCCACTGAGATAACTAGACTAAAGTTAACTATCTAAACACTGAGAGTCCTTTACTTCACCTGAGTTGAGGTTACCTGAGACTCTCCGTCTGACAGGAGAGAGTTCTCCCTCCACCTTGTTGTTGAAAAAGCTCCTTATATCCGTTAGCTTGGCTAGCTAGCACCAGATGCTAACCACAACGATCTCCAGTAGATACCCACCGGTGCGCAAGCTCTCTCTCTCGTGCGCGCGCACACACAGGGCAGAGCTTGAATGAAACACAGAGACCCAGAAGTAAGCTACTTGTACTCACGAGGCTAGGCTATTATGTGCAGAATCCCTCTCGCTTTCAGGTGGTTTTGATTGAGTGTCCACACGTGGACGTTTAAGGACTAAAAAACGATACATTTGTCACTTTGCTGTTAGCAAGTAATTTGGCACTCTAGCTAACAGGAAGTCAATCAAGTGTCACAAAGTAATTTAGCCTATGGGTAGGTCAAAAATCGAATGGGTGCTGGCCATTGGCCTAATCATATCACCTGTGTTGGCTTTATGTTTTTGGTCAAACATTTGTTTGTTTCACATTTGCATTGATGTAATCAATACTTGTTCTAATTTAATTTAATTGATTGATTGATTGATTTAATAAAAATAATAATTTAATAATCGGGTTTAGTATCTCGCCAAAGGATACATCGATGTTGACCGCATGTTTGGGATCGAACCAACAACCTTCTGGTTGAAAGACGACCACGCTTCCTCTCAGCCACAGTCGCCCTAAACTAACCCTACAAAGCTAACTAAATGCTATTTCATAATTACAGCATGGTCACATGACTCCCTGTCCGCAGCGCTTAGCTAAAGGCTGCAGCTAATATTCAGTGTGATGACGTGTAGTAGTCTAATTTAACCGAATGCTAGCAACTGCTGTTTTAAAATTCAACAGTTGGGACTTACTCACCTATTTTATGCCGTATTCAGGCATCTTACCAAAACCATTGACTTGGAGACAAAGAGTGGTGAAATGCTAACAACTGTATGTGTTTCAGAATGAGAATATGTGTTATTACGAAGTAGGTTTACACATGCGAGGAATTTGCTTCAGTGACTGAGTCCTGCTTCACTCTATGTGTCGGATTAGGGATTGTTTTGCATCTGCATCGAAACACACAGCTTCATACTGTAACTGATGCTTTGTGAGATACATCTTTCAACTGGCAAAACACAGATGGTCACGCATGCCACTTATTTCCTTTGTATGCATTTCAAAGTGACAGTGATCTCCCTTGTGACCACGAGGCGCTTTATACTTCAAAACACCGGCAATCCATATCTGACAATTACAATACAGCTGTGTTATTATCCATAAGAATGTACGCACATATTTACTCTGTGTAATGTAAATGTTTATTACCCTTTACATTTGCAGAATGGGAAAGCACTACATTGACATTAAATTGTCAATAATGTGATGGCTTACTCTAAAATCCCCCAAAGCAGTTTGCATTATCACATCGTGTATTTACTCAGAATGTATGCATCCGGTTACCTTTCCTTATATAGCACAGCTTTATGACACACGGCAGCTGCTCTGTGCCGACACAGCTTGAAACTGAAGTGCCTGAAAAAAAAAACACTTGTTGCTGCGAGGGCTCTTCACAGAACCCACCCACAGTGATGGGATTTAAACTTGTGACCCATAATTTGAAATATTCGCAGAAAACAAACGGCAGCTGGGGTCATCATTCATTTATTCAACACGGATTGGTTGAAATATTTTAGTGTTTAACCCTTCATAAGCCCAATGAATGTGGTGTGGACTTTCGTGTATTGACATAAAACAATAGTATTGGCTTAAAGGTCCCCTATTATACTGTTTCTCATCAATATATCACAGGTCTCAGATATATACAGAACATGTCTCTGATTGGCTGAAACACAAAACAGATCATTGCAGCATTACCCATAATCCCCTCTGTTTCAGCCCTGTTTCCAAAGTGCTGATTCTCTGTCTGTTACTTTAGATGAAAATAAGGAGCCCCTCCCCACGCCCCTCTGAGAGAGATTTGGTTACAAAGAACTCAATGGTGCTCTAGGAGGAGATTCGGGTGATAAGGTGGGGGGGGGGGGGTTACCTTGGTTGCTGATTGGCTAATGGTTACACAAGCCAACACATCGTTATGACATCATAAAGTGGGCAAAATCTGATCAGCTCATTTTCAGACGGGTTTTTATAGAAATGGATCAAAAAGAGAGAGAATCTTTGTTCCTGAAACTTTCAGAGTCTCTTTCCACAGAGGGGACACATGTTGATGTAGAAGAGACATGAAGAAGAGGGGACACATGTTGATGTAGAAGAGACATGAAGAAGAGGGGACACATGTTGATGTAGAAGAGACATGAAGAAGAGGGGACACGTGTTGATGTAGAAGAGACATGAAGAAGAGGGGACACATGTTGATGTAGAAGAGACATGAAGAAGAGGGGACACATGTTGATGTAGAAGAGACATGAAGAAGAGGGGACACATGTTGATGTAGAAGAGACATGAAGAAGAGGGGACACGTGTTGATGTAGAAGAGACATGAAGAAGAGGGGACACATGTTCATGTAGAAGAGACATGAAGAAGAGGGGACACATGTTGATGTAGAAGAGACATGAAGAAGAGGGGACACATGTTCATGTAGAAGAGACATGGAGAAGAGGGGACACATGTTGATGTAGAAGAGACATGAAGAAGAGGTGACACATGTTCATGTAGAAGAGACATGGAGAAGAGGGGACACATGTTGATGTAGAAGAGACATGAAGAAGAGAGGACACATGTTGATGTAGAAGAGACATGAAGAAGAGGGGACACATGTTGATGTAGAAGAGACGTGAAGAAGAGGGGACACATGTTGATGTAGAAGAGACATGAAGAAGAGGGGACACATGTTGATGTAGGAGAGACATGAAGAAGAGGGGACACATGTTGATGTAGAAGAGACATGAAGAAGTGGATTTTGCACAATAGGTGACCTTTAATGTGTTGACAACAGATGTATTGATGCATGTCGTTGTGCTTCTAGGTCACTCGTCACTGCACACACACAGACAGAGGAAAGGGAAGGAGGGGCAGGTTCTGCACCGGTCCAAACGAGGATGGGTCTGGAACCAGTTCTTCGTCATTGAGGAATACACTGGGCCTGACCCGGTGCTGGTGGGCAGGGTGAGTACCATAAAGCGATCTAATGAAGTGGTCTTTCAAACATGGGTGTATGATAACAGTAAAACAGGAACATGTGTTGTCTGGGGATGCAAGGTGATTGAAAGAGAAGGATGAAAGGAATATAACAAGGAACCATAACTTCACTGGAAGACTAGGGGTTGAGGAATGTGAGAATTTGCTTAGGGGTCTTGTCAAATATCTGGAACAAACTCCCAGAAACAGGTCCGCTGCAACTCGGACTACTTTTAAATCCAGGCTGAAGACTTTTCTTTTTGCTGCTTTCATGTTTTATTATCTTTGTTTTTTAATATTGCTAATGTGTGTTATGCTCTTAATGTCTTTCATTTCTGTAAAGCACTTTAAATTGCCTTGTGTTGAAAAGTGTTTTATAAATAAACTTACCTTGCCTTCTCTGGAGTCAAACGGAATACATGCATAAATAACAAATTGGTCTAATAGCCAAATTGCCCTGCGTTTAAAATCATAGTTTTCAGGGTGACAGGCAGGCAGCCAACTCCAGCAGGATTTCAAAGTGCTTCTCCAATGTTGTCCCGAGTAAAAACAATTTCACGTTCACTTTCAAGGTGAAGATGATGTGTGGTTCTCCCCCAGAAACACCACATCACTCAAGGAGAGCTTTCATAACAACAACAACAACAACAACCCACAAATGATGTTTACAATGCATCATATTTCATCCTGTAGGGGTTGTACAAGAAGAACGAGACTTTAATTGAAAGTTGAACATTATTCAATTTCTTTTTTCGGATGACAACGTTTTAAATCTCCAAGCTATTAGTGTTTGCTGTCCGTCTCAGCCTTTCCACGACAGACTGGAGGAATAGACGTCTCGTGTCACATCTGTGATGGAAATTCATTTTGAGCAATAGTACTGGAAAACTTTGGAAGCTGGAACTGCCTTACAATAAGATCAAGGAAACATGTTTACTGATATCTCCTTGTCTCCTTATTTAACTGACTCTTGGACATTAATATATCTACCTGCAACCAAAACATGTATTTACTAAAAAACTGAGACAACAACTAAGGATTACGATGGACGTCACTAGCTTGTTCAATAATAATAATAATAGATGACATTTGTATAGCGCCTTTCAAGGGACCCAAGGCTGCTTTACATGGTGAACAAACAGATTAACAAAAGGGGCAAATAATAAAGTACAAATTAAATTAATAGCAGTAGGAATGGAAGCATTGGGACTGTGATGTCAAACATAAGGTCTGATGATTATGGTCTCGTTGACATGAGACCAGAATCATCAGACCCGTCTTTCACTTTAACTTTGACACCATCCAAAGTCCAATTGTTATCAGCACCAAACCTGCCTTTTATCCATTCAGTTTCTTTATTTTCATTGTGTCTCACTGTTAGGAAAATATCACTCGTCACCGGTTTGAGCTTCAATCTCAGGATCCATGTATCTGTGATCCTCTCCAGAATGGAAGTAGTCATCACATACAGAGACTAGTTCCTGAACAGTGTCCTTCACATGCTGATATCCAAGAGAGGGAGTTACACAGTCACAAGATGGAGGAATGCCGGTTGTTGTAGATAATCATAATGCTGTCATGAACAAAATACTGAGTTTTTTCTCAAAATGTTTGACTTTTTCCTAAAAAATTCCTAAAGAAAATCTGATTTTTTTGATTTTTTTCCAAAAATTCTGATTTGTATCCAAATATTATGACTGTTTTTTTAAACTTCTGACTTTTTTTTTATGACTTTTTTCAAAATCCTGACTTTTACTCAAAATCTGAAAAATTCTGACTTTTAATCAACATCTGAAAAATTCTGACTTTTACTCAAAATCCTGACTTTTTCTCAAAATCTCAAAAATGTTAAATCTCACTCGTCACCAGTTTGAGCTTCAGCCTCAGGATCCATGTATCTGTGATCCTCTCCAGAATGGAAGTAGTCATCACATACAGAGACTAGTTCCTGAACAGTGTCCTTCACATGCTGATATCCAAGAGAGGGAGTTACACAGTCACAAGATGGAGGAATGCCGGTTGTTGTAGATAATCATAATGCTGTCATGAACAAAATACTGAGTTTTTTCTCAAAATGTTTGACTTTTTCCTAAAAAATTCCTAAAGAAAATCTGATTTTTTTGATTTTTTTCCAAAAATTCTGATTTGTATCCAAATATTATGACTGTTTTTTTAAACTTCTGACTTTTTTTTTATGACTTTTTTCAAAATCCTGACTTTTACTCAAAATCTGAAAAATTCTGACTTTTAATCAACATCTGAAAAATTCTGACTTTTACTCAAAATCCTGACTTTTTCTCAAAATCTCAAAAATGTTAAATCTCACTCGTCACCAGTTTGAGCTTCAGCCTCAGGATCCATGTATCTGTGATCCTCTCCAGAATGGAAGTAGTCATCACATACAGAGACTAGTTCCTGAGCAGTGTCCTTCACATGCTGATATCCAAGAGAGGGAGTTACACAGTCACAAGATGGAGGAATAGAAAGCAGTATTCAATGTTTACTTCAGATTAGCTCCACGTCAGAAATGAGCATGCTTGTCATATGTCTCTCTCCATAGAGGCTGAATCATCATGTTAATCACATAGCTATCACATGCCTCAAACAGTCCTGATGCTCTTCTAGGTAATCACACATCCTGTCATGTTCACAGCTGCAGTTGGGATACCTTTGTTATCATGTTACTCTCATGTTGGAAGAGGACACTCAGTATTTTCCCAACACTCACCCTCTTCCTCCCCCCTGCTGCAGCTCCACTCAGACGTAGACTCCGGCGTTGGCAGAATAAAGTACATCCTGTCGGGCGAAGGTGCGGGAACGATCTTTGTTATCGACGACAAGACGGGAAACATCCACGCCACGAAGACGTTGGACCGCGAGGAGCAGGCTCAGTACACGCTCACAGCGCAGGCGGTGAACCGAGACACCAACAAACCTCTGGAGCCGCCCTCAGAGTTCATCGTGAAGGTCCAGGACATCAACGATAACCCCCCCGAGTTTCTACACGGGCCGTACTACGCCAGGGTGCCTGAGATGTCCAATGTTGGTGAGTAGTATAAATATACATTTTATTTTTCAAATTGATTTTAATTTCTTGTCAATTTTACTTTAATTTGTTGCCAATACTTTTGTACTTTTACTTAAGTAAGACTTTTGAATGCAGGACTTTTAATTGTAAAGAATATTTTGGCTACTTTTACCTAATAAATTAGTACTTATTCCAAAACTGAGTCGATATGCATCTCAACAAAGTATTTTAACATACTGAATTATAATCTAATAATGTACATTGTAAACTTTTGTTCAATAAATAATAAGTTTGGTTTTAATCTTAGTGCTAATTTTCGACCTTTAATTTGAGAAATTCAGTCATTCCAAAAAATATTGTTAACAGTTTTGTCCTGGATGATTATTAGTGCTCCATTTAGTTTGATGTAACTAAGCCCTGTTTTGAGTGAGAGCTTATCTTTAGAGCTGACCCTCAAACTTGTTTTCTGTCCAAATATGAAATATAATTTGCATAAACAGCAGCAGTTCAGAAGAGATCCTCAATAGCACAGAAAGTCTATCCGCTGAACATTGAGTGATGCTTCCTAATGAAGTCACCGATGGAGTGCATTGTCAGTGTTGTTTGTCTGCTAAACAGCTCTTTTCATACATTATTAATTATCCCTGAAATCCGACCACAGGAAGTGTGACGGAGGGGGAGAACAGACCGAACCATTAGCTGACAACAAGCTTCTAAAAAGCCTTTTCCTTTCTTATGCCCAAAAAGTATTAGCAGAGAAAATATTTAGCTTTAGATCGGCATGGATGAGACCTCCTGCCATTTCCTCAGAGTCTCCTTACTTTTTTCTTTCAAAATGTGATGGTCAGGGAGAGTCTCAACCCCTCTGGGCTGACCTGGAATGAACCACGAGCCAGATAAATCCCATCTTCATTGAATGGGCCGGACAGAAAGGACTTCTGAAAGGACTTTTTTCCAACCATCTGCTTCCCGAGTTGAATCCTGAATGCAGAACGTCTGGTTTCCATCATCCACCACCACAGAAGTGGAACAGAAAAGCTGTAATTTGACTAACTAGGTCCACGTTCCCTCATGGATGTCAGAAGTAGAGCAAATACAGAAGGCAGTCTCTTTCAAATTGTTGGTAATTTACCCGGTACACTTTAGGTAGCTGCCACATTGAAGAAAACTTGGTTACAGTTTTATACCCAATGGATTTTTGCAAATATCAGCCCGTTGCAAAGAGTCAGCAGTTTAGTCCAACGTGTGCCACCTAAAGGCAAGCAATGTAACAGCTTTTAAAACCGTTGGCATGTTGATGTGTCTCAAATCAGTGAAGCAAAAACTACTCAATAGGCGTGTTCACACCGCAGTACTTTTCCCACTTTAGTTCCGATATAGTTCCGAAATGTCGCGTTCACACCAAAAAGAGCCGGAACTCAAATTAGTTCATGAGAACCTTTTCACCCCCTTTTCCGTCCCTGCTAGAGAGCAGGGACTTTCGTGGGAGAAAAAGGTTCCTATGTCTGATTGGCTGGGCGGATTGCAAACCACGCCCCGTAAAACTCCCAAAAAGTTTTGTGAAGCCGCCATTTTATTATCCTCGCATTAGCATTATTAGCATTAGCATTAGCCCAGCGCAGAAACGCAGAGAGACTAACTTATGGCAACACAAAATAAAACATGGGAGCGGTGGAGATGAGGAGGTGTCGGCGTTCTGGCGATTTACTCGGAAGGCTTCAGTAGAAGCTGCTGGGAGTCCCAGCAGCTTCTACTGAAGCCAGTCCCCAACTCCGGGGACTTCCCCCCGGGGACTCCGGGTGGCAGTATACGCCGTGAAGTGGTTTGCGGCCTGCCAGTAAACCCAAAGCAGAAGAAGAAGAAGTGACGTCAGCGGCTTCATTTGCCTAATCCTCCCTCAGGGACTTATTCCGGTGTGAACGCGATCTGTACTTAGTTCATGAGAACCAAAGAGTTCTCATGAACTAAGTTCTCATGAACCTTTGTGGAAAAATGACTGCGGTGTGAAAGCGCCTATAGAGCTCATTGCAATGACTTTGGCTGATGTCCTTAACATTTGAGCTCATTTCTAACCAAAGCTTGTACGAGAAAGGCAAAACAACTTAAAGTCTGACCAAGTTCTGTCTTTATAAGTCTCATGGTTGTGTGCCTTAAAGTTATATATGATTAGAAAGATATTGAAGCATGAATACATGTAAGAAATCTTCAAAGGTTGACATGGTGATGTTCAGCATTAGCTTTTGATTGTTATACTGCAACAATGTTGTCATTGTATGATTGTTTTTATTTAGAATAAAATGTAACCACATAATCAAAGTACAGGAGTCATACATCTCAAGGTATAAAGTGCAGTTGGTATTACTTTTATTTTGAGTATGTTTTTGAGTCGTGTCACATCTGCTTAAGGGAATTTCAACAATAACGCAACATTTTCCAAACCTGTGCACATCTGATTTATTTGGCTTATCACCTCAGCTTAATGGGTTTTTATAAATCAAGGTGGGGGTTGTAGAACTCTGTCACCACATGCTGAAAATATAATGTTTTATTTAAAAGTTGAAATTGGTCTGAACTGATGAAACGTAGAGAAATAAGGAGTTTAGACCAGCCTCACCGGAGCAGTTCAGCTGAAGTGTCAAGCAGAGGGAAAATGTTTATTTCATTTCCTCTCCTCATGCCGCGGTGAATTGACACTTTGAGACAAGACGCTTTGTCAAACCATTCTTGAACCGAGTCACATCCTCTGACTCATCTCTCTTTTCCGTGTGTGTGCAGGTACGTCCGTGATGCAGGTGACGGCTACAGATGCAGACGACCCCACCTACGGGAACAGTGCCAGGCTGGTTTACAGCATTCTGCAAGGACAGCCGTACTTCTCTGTGGAGCCGCAGACAGGTCAGGCTGCGAACCTGTCATTGGTTTACACACAACTACAAACACACACAAATGCAGCATCCCATGCTCTGTCTCAATATGCATACTTCTTGACTTTAATGCAAAGTATGGCTAAATGCACTATAAGTCCAGATGGTGCAATCACAACGTTCAAAAAGTTGGAACCATTGACCGACATCTTGGCTACGTAAGCATCCGCAATTCAAAAAGTTGAAACGGTGGACACTTTTGAACCCAACGACCGCCATCTTGGCCACGTAACAGAAGTAATACGACCATCCACAAGGCTGGGAACTCAAACCTGCCATTGGTTTACACACAACTACACAACAACAATTGTTACATCATGGAAATAAGATAAGAGAAGTACGTTATCGATCCCAATTTGGGAAATGTTTGCATTTCAGCAGCATAAGACCCATGCTCTGTCTCCATATGCATACTTTAATGCAAAGTATGGCTAAATGCACTATAAGTCCAGATGGTGCAATCACAACGTTCAAAAAGTTGGAACACTGGAACCATTGACCGACATCTTGGCTACGTAAGCATCCGCAATGTTGTTAGCTTGAGTAGACGCAGCGATATGCAAATAGAAGTTATACATGTTGTTGTTCATTATTGAGGTATTATGCCACTACAACTGGTGTCAAAAAGAAGCCACATTTAATTTGGGTTATTTAAGCAGTGTGCATTGATTTGCTACTGAAAACACTGAAGCCGAAGTTAGCTAACTAGCTTGGGCTCTTTTTTTAGATAGCAAACAAATCCGGCCCCCCAAAAAAAATCAAGGCTGGTCGCCAGCATTGATAGAACTGATCACATTTGGAATCAAAACTATTGTAAGATATTCCAAATGAAACAATTAAAGGAATGACTGTGTGCAAGCCTTTACAAGATGGGCACTAAGACACTATATTCAAGTTCTTTAAGAAAAGTAATTACGATATAGTGCATGATTGTGAACCACAACACTGTGTACATCATTCCCCATGTGGATAATGTTTGTCTCTAAAACCAAATGGAATTCATGTTTCTTTTCTGCACCAAAACATCTAACATGATCGCTGCTGCGGGGATCATGTAGCAGCATATCTTTCCGAGTAAAAGTTGGTGCTGAAAAGAAGGCTCTGCAGTGAGAAGAGGTCCCCAGAGGACATTCTGCAGAGCCCGGGACTAGTATGTTGGGTTTGCAGAAAATAAATTGGATGGAAGAAGAAGAAGAAGAGAGGCAAGGACAGAGAGACTTGGAGCTGAGATGGGTCAGAGAGGGCGAGGGAGAACAGAAAGTGAGAGGTTAGGGTGGCGAAGGAGAGAGAAATGGGTTTAGAGAGAGTGCGTTCATGAAGAAAGTGGTTAGAGAAGAGGATTTGGACAGAGTGCATATCTGACTAATCAAACCAGTGTTGGTTATTTGACTGGCTCAAATCCATGGCTCGCATTTCTAATTGGTTTGGAGATTATCAGCTTTGCATGCTGTCACACACACACACACACACACACACACACACACACACACACACACACACACACACACACACACACACACACACACACACACACACACACACACACACACACACACACACACACACACACACACACACACACACACTTGGCATAACATGACAGTGGAAAGCCTCAGACACTGCAGCTCGACATGGAGGAAGAAAGAGCGAGATGGAAAGAGAGAAGCGGGTGATGAATTAAACAGAAAGGAAGAATTACCGGGGCTTGAAATGAAGCAAAATAAGACTTCACACATGTTTAACTAGAGTTCTTATTTAAATGACGATTAAGCGATTTTTTCCTGCAACAAGAAATATCTTAGAAATAAATGACACAGACTATTGGGAAGGTAAATCACAATAAATATCATCATTATAATAATAATAATAACACGTTCATTTAGTGTAGCACCTTTCACAGAAAAGTAAAATGAAGACCACAGAAACATGAATACAATAACAACAGAATGTAAGGTTCACATAAAACACAACACAGACCACGTGGAGTCCCGAAAGGAACACACATAAGAACAGAACACATCACACACATCTCAAGTAGAAACCAAAGCCAATGTAAAAAGACAGATGGATCATAGCGATTAATAAGGACACACAAAGAAATGTAATGTGAGTATTCACTTGGTGTTTAAATCTTTCCATCCAGGTATAATTCGCACTGCGCTGCCCAACATGGACCGTGAGGCGCGTCAGGAGTACAATGTGCTGATCCAGGCCAAAGACATGGGGGGTCACATGGGGGGGCTGTCCGGCACCACAGAGGTCAAAATCACCCTGACCGACGTCAACGACAACCCTCCAAAGTTCCCACAGAGTGAGTGAAACACCTTCTGTTGAATATGATATTTAATGTATGTTAAGTGTCAAATATATAATATGTCACATTACAATCTTACATCATTAACTGTACGTGAGTGTGAGTTTATGTGTGTGTGTGTGTGTGTGTGTGTGTGTGTGTCTGTCTGTCTGTCTGTCTGTCTGTCTGTCTGTCTGTCTGTCTGTCTGTCTGTCTGTCTGTCTGTCTGTCTGTCTGTCTGTCTGTGTGTGTGTTTAACCCGGAAAAATATGGCGCTAGCTTGCCATATACAGTGGAAGCTTGGGAAGTCACTGTAAGAAGCGTAAAAGATAAGCACTTATCAATTATTTAGGGTTTATACTGTCCCCCTGCAATTGTGTGTGTGTGTGTGTGTGTGTGTGTGTGTGTGTGTGTCGCCTAGGGATATTTGTTGAATTTGCCGAGCAATAAAAAGCAGTGAAATATTCAGACTGGATTTGTGCTGTGTTGTAGATGTGATGTTTACGGAGAAAGAAAAAAACAGACATGGAGGGAAATACAATGTCTAACACTTCTTGTAGCTCACATGTTTGTTGAAAAATATTGAATTTATTCAGGAACCCCGTATCAAATAAGTGTTTCTGCAGGTATTACTCCAGGGTATTCTTACCTCTTGTATACAAGGTAAGAGGGTGACTGTTCAAAAAGTATTCCATGATGTTTTCTGATACAGTTAACCTGTTTTTTAAGCTACAGCTAATATTAAACTGTGGGAGAGAAAACAGGGATGTTAGCCTTTGCAGACCATTGACATGCACACAAACTGATAACAGAATAGGAAAGGGAAAACCCAATAAAGCATAATAGGGCCTCGTCAGTGATTTTGCGTCGCTGTACTTTTCTAGTCTCCTTCTTTGTCAAACACCCCCCCTCTGTGTCTGCATCACGTCCTCCACCATGTCGTGGAGTTCCGTCTTTCTGCTCCTGTCTGTCGTTTTGTTTTCTTGTTGCTCCACGCTCTCCCTCCTGTGGCTCAGAAGCTCCTGGCAGAGATTCAGCCGAGGAGCTGAAGGAGTGGATGGAGAGAAGAGGGGAGGAGAAAGAGAGAGACGAGGGCTCAGGAGTTAGCCTGTGGAGAATCTGAAAAGACGAGGGAAGGGAGAGACACGAGTAGACGCAGCGAATGTAAAAGACTCTGAGAAAGAGAGACTGTCAAAACCATCCTCTTCTGAGTATTCAGTAGTCTGCAATGCAAAGATAACATCTGATGCTCGAGGCCACAAAACACATTTGAAGGAGAGTTTTAGGAGTTACAATTAAGGGAAAAAAGTATTACATCCAGCAGATTGTCTTTAGTATTTATGTACTACAAATTTGGTAGTTTCCATACTGAGATGTTGAAATTTTAATAGTGCGATGTGTTATTGCATTGCCATAGCATTAGTTCTAAATTGTTCCTGTAGTAAGATACATAGTGTTGGGTTGCGATCTCTGAGTACAAATCCTGCAACTAGACATATTGATTTTAAACCTCCATCATTTGTTCCTGTCACATAAACATAAGGAGATCTAATCGGGATTTAATATCGTAGAAGATATAACTTTTCATGTCATCGTGCATTTCTAGGAACAAAACCATTAAAGGTCCCATGTCCTGGCCATTTCTACTGATCATATTTCCATTGTTGATTTAAATTGTGCAATTTTCCAAACTCACATTGGTTTCTCAAACAGCATCTCTGTATAGTATGTGTATTCACTTTCTGTCCTACACGGCTTGTTGGAGCTCCTGCCCCCCCTCCCCCCCTCCCTGTGAGCCCAGTGTGCTCTGATTGGTCGGGACATTGCGAGGCTCGTTGCTGCGAGGAGCGGACAGGTTTCCGGGTCAGCGATACAGCGAGAACAAGCGAAACTCATCCTGAGCACACAAACACTCACAGCCGAAGTAAAAACAATAAGTGTGGCTTGATATTGAGTAAGAACAAGGTTTATAACGCTGTGAGTCAATGGGTCTGCGGAGAGCATTTCTCCGCCATCCCAACTCGTCTATTACCAACCAGGGAGCTCTATGCAAGTCAATGGGACTCCCTGTTAGTTAGCCAAGGGATCGTGGTGTGGGAGGAGCTCCGCGGATTGGTCCATTTGGGCCAATCCGGTCATTTGTTGTTGATCTGGGTGTTCACATGTCACAGAACCCAGGAAGAAACAATGGAAGAAGAGAAATGTCCAACGAGGCGTTCTGGGGCAGCACAGACAGGTCTTCTCTGTGTTAGAGTTTTACTCGCTACAGGGTGTACTTTGAGGGTTTGTGACGCTGCAGACCGTTTACATGCAGAAAACCTTCATAACACAAGGGGACTGGTCATAACCAGAAACGCATGACATGGGACCTTTAATGGGTAGACAGACAACAGCAGGAAGTCAGTAGAGTTTGGACTAAAAAGGACAGTGTATTTCCAATTTAAAACCACTCAGAGCGCTCTTTATTCAGTACAATGATAAAGAAGTGATTGTTGTGAGCATTTGTAAGGATGAAGTTTCCTGCTGTCCCCGATTTCCAAAGTGGATATAAAACATTGTAAAAAGAAGATAGAAAAGAACAACATGCAGGTTTTATAAAACAACTTTATCAAGTGTGTAGAAGGTACCTCTTTGCATTCAACCAGACGTCCTCTCTGCATCTGTGATACAAGACAACACACACAGCAATATGGTCTGGAAGCAGGTACATTTGTTTTAAAGCAGTACAAACACCTGCAGGAGAGAAGCCTCCCAGATGGTGTGAATGAGGACAGTGATTACTTATTTAGTAGCTGGGCAAAAAGGAAATCAGAAAAGCAGAAGAGGCAAAGCAGGCGGTGGAAAATAAATTCAGATTCAAAGAGAAAACACAATGAAAGAGATAAAAACAGATATAAGACACAGCTTGATTCCCTCTCTGCTGCTTTTCACTTTCCATTCAAGCTGTGTTTTTATTTCTTTCACTCCAAGGTTCGATCTCTCTCTCTCTCACATATTTTCCGTCCTTGTAATTCTCTCCATTTCACCTCCTATTAAAAGCACATTTTGTCTGTCAAAAATCCATCACAGCAGACAGGAGGAGGGGCGGGAAATCAGACGAATAACAAGCGATCGTTCCTAAAGTCTCTCTTCAGTCTCTATTAGACCGACATGACGGAGAGGGTTTTGTTAAATATCGTTAATACATGTCAGCCAGCTTTCTTTCCCTCTGGTTGAGCATCGCAGACTAAACGCAGATTATAAGAGACGTCTCTGAAAGATGATATTCTGGCTGATGTCTGCAGGATTGTACTTTGTGTCTTTTAGGAACACAGAACGATTCTCATCCCCAAAGAACAAACACAAATCCATCCTTAAAAAGTCTGTCACGTGACTTTAGAGGATGATTACCGAACAGGAAGGTTATATCCAAACCAGAGAGGAACGCTTAGTAAAGGATAGCCAGAAGTAGAGGTGTAATATCAGGTGTAATATTAAAAAAAACTAGCAATAGTGTCAACAAATATCCACTTTCTTGGAAAAGCCATTACATATGGCCATTGTTCTGAATTAAGCGAAGATGACTTGCTGTTTTTAGCACTTTAATCTAATGTTTAGGTAATATAACGTCATGACAAAGTGCTCAAGACGTACAAATCATCCTAACTTCAAATAAATAATAAAATCTTTAATACGAATATTAAAACGTATCAGAATAATGACAGAGGAATCCGTTTTGTTGACCACACAAATCTGATTGTGGTGTCTTATAAATGTTGGGTGTGGACAGAGACACATTTAATGACTGAACAACTCTCTAGTCACTTAAATACAATCATTAAATAGCTGTTTTCTGTTCTCCAAACCATGCAGATGTTATTTACAAAAGAAAACAAGTAGCATACATGCATGACTTGTTTTGTTAAACTGTAAATCAGGGTATATGCAGGAATCCTGAAGTCAATGGAAAACCTTTTAAGACCTTTTTTAAGACCCTTTCCATACATTTTAAGACCTCATCGCCACTTTGAGTTCTAACCGGTTACCTTGGCGACACACTTTACCTCACATTGACTATACACAGTATTGATTGTCCTTCCTCCTTATCTTCCAACCATTTGGACGCAGACTTGCATTTCCCCATAACGATGTTGCTTAGCAACCGGCGTAAACGGACCTTCACACGCTATCAAGCAGTGAGCGTGCGATGTCCTGTTCAGATGACGTCCAATCCAACGGGATGCCATCAATAAACTACACAGAATCACACTACACACCTACGCAATGATTACATTCAGGCAGACTGTAGAATACAACCTCTTTGGACAATTCATATACTTATTGAAAACAAGCTATAAAATGTAATACCTTGGAAAATGCCGTTCAATACTTTTTAATAGCCTTCATTTTCGCTGAATTGATTTATCAACTTTTAATGCTTTTTAAGACCCCGCGGACCCCCTGTAAATATATACACTTCCTGTATGACGGGTGCCAGGCTGCATGTGTGTTTCCTGTCATAACGTTTAACTCGGCTGCCAGGAGCCACCGAAGTTAAGCTACTTAGGAAAAGCAAGAATGGAGCGACAGGAGAAGAGATGGAGGAACGGGGTAAATATGGAGAGGAAGGGAGACAGTGAAACATATGGAGGGAGGAAGAGGAGAGACGAAGAGGAGGGATTTGCTGGCGCTTTGCTGAGAGGTGGAGGAGGACTTTCGATGGATGTCTCCCACTCGCTTTTCCTCTGAAGCCACATGACCAAATGAAATTTCACGAATCACAAGATTGCAACACCTGGACGGGCAGGATAAACATGCTAGTGGTGTGCGAGCTGTAAAGTGACGAAGCAATAAACACCTGAGTTATAGAGGAGGATTTTGGGGGGGGGGGGGGAAGTATAAGCAGGATGATGGACAGTGTCTGAGGATTTTATGATAAGAAGAGACAGATGAAGGGAGGGGAAATGGTTTAAGGGAACATGAAAGATGAGAGGGAGGGGGGGAAAAGATAAAAGTGGAGAGAGAGGAGACATATGGTCCGGCTGCTCTCATTCTGCAGCCAGGTGTCCGCTCACCTGACACTACAGGGGGGATTTATATCCATCGGGCAATAAGAAAATCCTTCGGGCCGTATCGAACAGATGGCAGAGTTCATTTTGATGCCTCGCTGCCCTCTGAAGCTGACCCCGCCTCACATAGTACACACACAAGACTTTAAGTGGTGTTACAAAAGCAAGCCGTGACGAGTTGATACTGATATCACGAGATGGCAAACGTACACACATCCTTTACTCAAGTAGAAGTACAGATACTCGTGTTTAAAAATACTCTGGTAAAAGTAGAAGTACTGACTAAACTTCTTTACTCAAGTCAAAGTAAAGTGGCTTTGAAGTGTACTTCAGCAAAAAGTACCCATAACTAGCAGCTGTTTTAAAGAGTACCTGACCTCCCTTTATATTAATAGAACAATAATGTCATTGTTAGCTAATGAATGTTTCCATGCTGAACAACGGCAACATGACAACGTTTCCATTGGTCCCTCTTCTTTAGAGAAGACCAGGAAATGATGGATACACGGATCGTGTTCAAATCAATAGGCACGCAATGACTCTAAAGAATAATGATCACGCCACCAAACACACATTCAGACTAAAGGAACCAGCTGTTTGGAAAATGAGAGAAGTAGAAAGTACAGGTATTTGGGTTCAACATGTAAGAAGTAGAAAGTACAGGTATTTGAGTTCAACATGTAAGAAGTAGAAAGTACAGGTATTTGGGTTCAACATGTAAGAAGTAGAAAGTACAGGTATTTGAGTTCAACATGTAAGAAGTAGAAAGTTCAGGTATTTGGGTTCAACATGTGAGAAGTAGAAAGTTCAGGTATTTGGGTTCAACATGTAAGAAGTAGAAAGTACAGGTATTTGAGTTCAACATGTAAGAAGTAGAAAGTACAGGTATTTGGGTTCAACATGTAAGAAGTAGAAAGTACAGGTATTTGGGTTCAACATGTAAGAAGTAGAAAGTACAGGTATTTGAGTTCAACATGTAAGAAGTAGAAAGTACAGGTATTTGAGTTCAACATGTAAGAAGTAGAAAGTACAGGTATTTGTGTTCAACATGTAAGAAGTAGAAAGTACAGGTATTTGGGTTCAACATGTAAGAAGTAGAAAGTACAGGTATTTGAGTTCAACATGTAAGAAGTAGAAAGTACAGGTATTTGTGTTCAACATGTAAGAAGTAGAAAGTACAGGTATTTGTGTTCAACATGTAAGAAGTAGAAAGTACAGGTATTTGTGTTCAACATGTAAGAAGTAGAAAGTACAGGTATTTGGGTTCAACATGTAAGAAGTAGAAAGTACAGGTATTTGGGTTCAACATGTAAGAAGTAGAAAGTACAGGTATTTGGGTTCAACATGTAAGAAGTAGAAAGTACAGGTATTTGGGTTCAACATGTATGAAGTAGAAAGTACAGGTATTTGTGTTCAACATGTAAGAAGTAGAAAGTACAGGTATTTGGGTTCAACATGTAAGAAGTAGAAAGTACAGGTATTTGTGTTCAACATGTAAGAAGTAGAAAGTACAGGTATTTGGGTTCAAAATGTAAGAAGTAGAAAGTACAGGTATTTGTGTTCAACATGTAAGAAGTAGGAAGTACAGGTATTTGGGTTAAGTAAAGCACTGATACCAGAAACATGTACTTTAGTACAGTAACTAAGTATTTGTACTCCACTACTTCCCACCTCTGCTAATAAAGTAAATGTGCCTTTGATTTCCCCCTCAGGTGTTTATTCCATGTCGGTGTCAGAGGACAAAGTGCCGGGGGAGGAGGTGGGCCGTCTGAAGGCCAAAGACCCCGACATGGGGGACAACGGGATGGTGAACTACAAACTGATAGACGGAGACGGGATGAACATGTTCGAGATGAGCACCGACTCTGAGACCAGAGAGGCTGTGATCAAACTGAAGAAGGTAAGGAGACACAGAGATGGAGATAAAACGATGTATTTGATTTTGTTTTCGGCCACATGGGGGAGATTGTTTTTCTCCTCATGCAGAAATCATGGATCAACGTTATGATACATTTGGTGTCTTGTTTCTGGTCAAATGTTCCCTCTATTTCAGCTCAGTTTTTGGTCTCCTTCAAGAAATATCACTCTAAAATCAGGGGGGTTAAAATCAATTTCATCTCGGGCCACATCAGCATTATGGTTGCACTCAAAGGGCCGGTTGTACATATATAAATATTTTATATATTTAAAATAATGTATGATATTATATTATTGCCTCTGCATTGGATTATTATCGGATAGGGTAATAACTTCATAATTAACTACGTCTGAAAGCAGAAGTCTAGGGCAAATAATTGCACGTCTCTTCAGTGAGAATGTCACAAAATTATTTTAAAAGAAAAGCCACATTCTGGAAAAAAGTCAAATTCTGAGAAAAAGGCAAATTATAAGAAAAAGGCATGTTTTAAAAAAAGATTCTGAGGAAAAAGTTAAATGAGAGATGCATTGTGGGACATGTAGTTTTATGGGCAACGTGCTTCTGTTAATCGGCATGTAATCGTATAATAAACATATTATATTCTTTCAGAGCTCTTGTGGGGCCGCATGAAATGAAGTCGCGGGCCGGATTTGGCCCCCGGGCCTTGTGTTTGACACCCCTGCTCTAAATGCTTCATGCTCAACTATGTTCAACAGCAGTTAGTAAGTTAGTGAGTAAGTTTGGATAGTGACGTTTTACCAATAGAGATAAAATAAGTAATCAGACTCAGAAATCCTTTACAAGTAGCGCATTGGGGACATGTTCAGCATTACAGCAGCAAAGGGCCAGTGCACTCATCTCATCAAATATAAACAAATAAGCAAAACCAAAGAAAACGTGCAAATTAAGATTCAAATTTCCCTTTAAACAGTTCACAATGAAAATAGTATGCGGCTCGGAAAGGGAGAAAGTCGTAGTATTCCTCTGGTCATAACAAGTCTTTATATTAAACATTTGATAGGAAGTCACAGTTTCTGGTAAATATTGTTGGACAAAAGCTAAGAGTAGCTTCTTCCTGAGTCGCCTACTTTTTAATGTACCTGCAGATACAGAAAAGCAGTTAAGTGAGAGCTTTAGACAACCGACATTTGAGTTAATATGTCTGCTAACTAGGGATGCACGATATTGTTTTTTTGAAACCGATAACTTCCTGCTTCTCAAGACCGATACCGATAACCGATAATAATATATATATATATTAAATGTACCTGTAGTTTTTGCACACCTGGTGGTAAAAAAGAGACTAGTAGTGAGCACATGACATGAGCATTACTACTATGAACAAAACAAAGCCAAGAACAGTTTTGACTCTTCAAAGTGACCATATTTATTTTCCCAAATAAAGTTCTTGCCTTTTTCAAAAGCCTCGTCGATAGGTAAAAGCCCCGGTGCCTTTGCAGCTGGCTTTGGATTCGCCGCTAGTTTAGCAGCGCAGGCGTCTTCGTACGCTTTTAACACACCATCGTAGCGATGGCGATGTTTCAGGTGACTAATCAGGTTGGAAGTATTATAGCTTGTTGCCTTGTTCCCTCCTCGTGGAACTTCTGCATTGCATTTGTTAATACAAATAGCAAGCGAACTATCTAACTCTGAAACTTTGAAATAGTCCCATACTACCGACGACATGTTTGTTTACTGTCCTGGCTTCACGGCCGCACACCATTTACGTCACAGCCAGGCATGAGTTAGGGAGCGCTGGATTTGAGAAAAACTCCCCTCTTCCTAAACCACTAATACCACAGTACTGGCAAAACGGGAGGAGCCGAGTGAAAAACAAGCGCCCCTCATCCCAATCCACCCACACCGCAGTGTTTTCTTTTTTTTTTTTACCCAAATATATTGTATATTATCGGGGCTATTAATACTTTTATCGGGTTTATCGGGATGACGTCATAATTCCTAATATCGGACCCGATAATTATCGTGCACCACTACTGCTAATGTCAGGTGTTAGAAGAAAGAAGGATGTTTGAGAGTGCATTAACCTCCATGCTTCCCTAGGCCAGAAAGCTCACGTTACACACACACACACACACACACACACACACATACACACACACACACACACACACACACACACACACACACACACACACACACACACACACACACACACACACACACACACACACACACCATGTATACATCACTTCAGGGGACATTACATTGACTTACATGCATTTCCTGGAGACTTATCCTAACCTTAACCATAACCAACACATGCCTAATCCTAATCCTAAACCTAACCAAGTCTTCACCCTAAAATTAATGATTCCCCTTATGGGGACAAATTAGAGGTCCCCTGAGGGGAATCATTAATTTGAGGTGAGTCCCCACACGTGACTGTGTAAACAGATTTAGGTCCCCACAAGTATAGTAATGCTAGGCCACACACACACACACACACACACACACACACACACACACACACACACACACACACACACACACACACACACACACACACACACACACACACACACACACACACACACACACACACACACACACACACACACACACACACACACACACACACACACACACACAGCTCTCAGTGATCCAGCTCAGCACACACAATTATTTTCTCTCACTCACTCTCTGTCTCTATAATGCATGCACACACACAGTCTCTTATTTTTTCATATACACACACACCTTGCTCGGTCAAACAAACACACTCTCTATTTTAAACACACACACACACTGTTGTATGTGTAGCTGCGGGTCAGGGTTAAGAACTGTGGAAGTCATACAGTAAAGAACTATCAAACGTGAGTCGGAAAATAAGGAAATGCGCAACAAACTCCAAAAAAGGCTCCTTCTTTAACCTCTCTTGGATTCTTATCCTAGAAATTAAAAGGAGGAATTTAACGATTGACATCATTTGATCCCGCAGAATCTCAGCGTACCCTTGTTTGGCGTCGTAGCATGTCATTACAGTATGTCTTTAATGGCATTGGTGGTGAGCAGCGTTTCCTGTCCAGACAGCGAAGACGTAGCTCCTCAAAGAGCAGCCAGCTGATGCTGTGGGAAAATGTCTGAATCAATCGATAGCAGTCCGTTTCATGCCTTTCCTCACAAGCGTCTGCCTGAGTGATTTCTTTGGAGCTCAGTGTGAGAGCGTGGCATTAAGACTGCCCGGGTAAAGGCCTCCCATCAAACCAGAGTGATAATGAGTATTCTGCCTCTATTCACTCAACAAATGCAACGTGTGGGAGCCCTGGAGCAAGGCACTTAACCCGCAGAAGAGCAGAAAGAGAGGGGGGGGGGGGTGAATACAAAAACTGAACAAAACAGTGCCTCCATTACTTGTGTAGGAGGGGGCATCACGAAGCAGAAAAGTGACTAAAGCAGAGATCTGATGAGCAAAGAAACACGTTCCAATCAAAATGAAGAGAGACACTGATTACATTCAAGTGAAGTGTGTGTGTGTGTGTGTGTGTGTGTGTGTGTGTGTGTGTGTGTGTGTGTGTGTGTGTGTGTGTGTGTGTTACAATCAAAGAAACAATTCAAAAGAGTGGTATGATAACTTGCAATGAATACGCCACTGCCAAAATGATCAAAAAGATCAAATTAATAATATCTACTACTCAACTCATTTGTTACCGACTTCTCTATTGCTCCATTTCAAAAGGCATTTATTGACAATAAGAGTGTGTGTGTGTGTGTGTGTGTGTGTGTGTGTGTTGTGTGTGTGTGTGTTTACTGTGTCCTGTTATCACTCAGGGGAAATCAACCCATTTTGCCCAGAAGGCTGCAACCACACACACACACACACACACACACACACACTAATGTATGACCTCCCACCTAAACACAATTTCGAAGAGTATCGGGAGTAGCCTTCCCTAATCTCTATTCTCTCTCCCTCACACACACACACACAGGACTTTAATCAGCTATCCTCTTTCAATTGTGTCCTGATGAAAGCAGTCCACAGAATATTAAGGAGCCGAGTGTGTGTGTGTGTGTGTGTGTTAGCCAGAGAGAGGGAGGCCTTATTGTGATTATTATTATCTGAGAGAGAGAGAGAGAGAGAGAGAGAGAGAGAGAGAGAGAGAGAGAGAGAGAGAGAGAGAAAACTGGGTCAGAAACATCGTACCTGTCATCGACACGTTAAACGGCCCACACTGAATGAGAGGAACGATCCATTGAGAAGAAACGTCCCTGAAGCAGAGAGTTATTTGGCAGCAACATCACACGAAAAACAGATGAAAGGGCTGAAGCAAAGCAGGTGACATGGGGACGGGTACTAGAGCTCGGCTACGTGGAGAAAATCCAAAAAAAACAATACCTCAATGTGCATTGTCAAAATAGCATTAAGTGCATTATTTGGTAAAGGTAGAATATGTGAAAATATATAAATAAAGTTGTGTGGAGATGCAGAGAAGTCCCGCCCCTACAAACTAAGTACAGACTTAAATAAAATGTAAGTGAAGTTAAGAAAACAATCTGAAAAATGTTTCCAAACATATCATTCCCTCTCACAAAGCATTTTTGACAGTGTGTGTGAGGACCCCAGGAAGAATAGCCAATGCTCATGCTCGTGCTAATGGGGATCCTTAAGAACAGAACAGGTCAAATAATCGTAATTGTCTCCGAGTCATGCAGCGATTGGTGACATCCTAATGACTGCTAACCCCTGCTAAACCTTGTGTGTTTAACTAATACATCCAAAGCTTCTGAGTGATTTTCCAACACTTCACACAGGGCTTATGAGGCCGCCCCTCCCACTGGGATTTCATTAAGTGTTGGTAGCCGCGAGATGAAAAGATCAAACTGACTGCTGGGACTCTACTGGTTCAACATCCAGAATACTGTCTGGAAACATAGTGATGAGGGGTTTCATCTGGGTTCATAATACAGCAGTGATACCCAAAGTGTGTTTTTTCTTGACTGTGTCTACAACGGATCTGCTCTTGAAGTCGCAGCCAAGAGCTGTTGGCAATGCAGAAGTGTTCATAATCATCCCTTTGGTATTGAACTGTAGCTGATGCATAATGACTGCCAACTATTGTTGACTTAAAGTGTATCCCTGCAGCGCGTAAGATTTAGAGAAAAGAGGAAGATTGATTAGAAGCATGCTTATCGGGTTGAGAGGGTCATTGCCCCCGGGAAGTACCGAAACGTTGGTAGTAAAACGTATGTGTCAGTTTGTGGTGTCATTGGGCCCAAAAACACTTTTTACCAGAATCAGAAATAGGTAGAGTAATTGTACTTGGTGTTGTGGTGCATAGACGTAAAAACAATTAAAAACACAGATAGAAAACTATAATAACATTAAAAAAGATTACAAAATATAGTAAAAAATAGCAATATTTAATATGGTTGTAATCCTAGAAATAGAATAAAATATGTGCAGTAGTAAAAAACAAGATATTGTGTACATTGTGTGCATTAATGTAATGCATAGGGTCTATGATGTGACTTAGATTTGAAAAGAGACTTCTTATAGTTGCTAGTAACAAAACTGTTGGGGTCTAAAAGTTGTAAAATGTGCTAAAAGTCGAATCTGGAGTTATTGTACCTGTACATGTATTTGACCGTGCGGATTAGAGGCGGGGCTTAAGCAAAACGCAAGTCTGCACACTCTATTGGACCAGATACATTTGGTATCAAGACAAGAGTCACGCTATTTTGGCTTCATGCCTCTGAGCAACTCTCATAGGAATGAAAGAGGTCTCCAACGCTATATCCAGTTCTCTTTATACATCTATAGTCATTGCTCTGTAATTGCTATGCCACTTTTTTCTGTTATGACTGAATGAAAAGGTGACGTGAGTGAAATGTGTAAGGTTTTCTTGTGGGGCCATTGAGTGTCATGCCTCAAAGCACACACTCAAGTCAATTCAATAGCGAGGCCATTACAAGTCAATGTGTTTTCTCCCAATACGGAGTAAGTGAATTGGAGCTCAATTCAATACGAGAGAATTGAATCTCAGGGTTGAACGGTGGCCCTTCCGTGATATTGAAAAGCAATGCCAAGGATTTTTGAATGGTAATGTGTTCTTAATTCACTCGTGTCGATTATAAAAGGGTGTAATAAATAGGAATACAAAACAAGTGGAAGTGCAGTTCTTCTCTCCTGGGAATTACATCTCCAAACACTCCCTTTTCTCCTGTGGGGTCCCAAACTCCCAAATCTAATCGGGACTCTTTAAAAACAGAATTATTTAGTTTCCATCAACAAGAAACAAACGAAAGATTCATTCTGGGTCCAAACTACTCATGTAATATCAAAGTATTGTGCATTGTGCGTCCGTAGGGATTATGGTCAAAGTTGGACTGCTAAAAAGACATGTTTTCATTCATGTAGCAACAGCTCCCCCTACCAGAGAACAAGGATATGACACTGGTGACTCAATGCTTTTCACAGTGTCTGCAGTGGCTCAGTGCTTTAGATAGACATCATTACACTGCACAAAGATATGCATGTAGTAGAAACAGCTACTATGAATGGGTTTACATAACAGATACATAATATAGAATACAGGAAGAGGCAGAAACCCCTATAGTTCCCCTTAAAATAACAATTAAATGTACAACAAATTGAAGTGTGATTCTGAAATGTATGTGTGTGTTTGTGGGTGTGTGTGAGAGGGATATTGGTTTATACACCATTACTGACTTCTAAGCAATAGTAGTGATAATTACCTCTATACTTGAAATAAAACAAAGAGTGTAATACAACATGGATAGATGGATATCAAATATCTAGAGAAAGGCAGCAACAAAATATCTGATAAATGGTCTTTTAGGCGAAATAATATTGCAAAAAAAAACACGTATTTAGCGTGAATAGTTTCGGAAATATGAGATGTGGATTCTGATCGGTTGCAATCCTAACAAAATGTTTCCGCGAAGGCCACCCCCAAACAATATTACAATAAAATATTGATGAACTTTCAGATATTTGGTGATTTAATGAGCTCTTTCTCTTTCTATCTCTCAGCCCGTGGATTTTGAGACGAAGAGGTCGTACACTTTGAAGGTGGAGGGATCCAACCCTCACATCGACCCTCAGTACGTCTCATGGGGGCCGTATAAGGACGAAGCCACAATAAAGGTATGTAAAAAAACACATTTGTATGCATGAGCAGGAGAGCGACTGGATAAATATCACAGGAGTGTTTCGAATGTGTGTTTTGCAGATCTCAGTGGAGGATGCAGATGAGCCTCCTGCGTTCGTAGCTCCCAGTTACACTTTTGAGGTAGAAGAAAACGCGCCTGAAGGCACCTCGGTGGGACGAGTCCACGCAAAAGACACTGATGTTGCCAACAATCCCGTCAGGTAACACACACACACACACACACACACACACACACACACATTTACTTTGTCAGGCTTGTAGCAGTGGGAGAATTTCAATGTTCGCTCCACTGTGTATTGGAAAGTTGCCAAAACAACATCCCTTTTAAATAGTGTTCCTTCAGCTACACTGAACAAACAATATGACTCAGAGAAACTTTGCTTTACAACTCGTATGTTTACGCAGATTACATGAAGAGTTTTTCAAACAGAATATGCTAAATAGGATTACAAAGGCAGAGCCAGACACTTTTTATGAAAATCAACAGAAAATCACTGAGTCCAGACTTTTTTGAAACAACAAGACATGCTATACAAAAATTACACTTTGTTATTGTATTTGAGTTGAAACCAAATGATCTCCATAATATTGGAAGCTCAATATGTCCCTCATGTGTGATAACAGTGTTAACTGTGTGTGTTTTTTCTCCGTTTAGGTACATGATCCCTCTGTACACAGATATAGAGCAGTTCTTCAGCATAAACCCAGAAGACGGCATGATCACCACGAAAAGACCCCTGGACAGAGAAGCTCAGGCCTGGCATAACATCTCTGCGTCCGCCACAGAGATAGGTACGTGTGCACAGACAAGATCTACATATAGAGATATCTTAAAAAGGGCCACAAATATGTTCATTTTCAGGTTCATATCAGTATGTAGTGTATCTACTTTAAAGAGTCCTCTCCTGCTGATGTTCAGGTGTATATCAGTATGTAGTGTCTCTACTTTAAAGAGTCCTCTCCTGCTGATGTTCAGGTGTATATCAGTATGTAGTCTCTCTACTTTAAAGAGTCCTCTCCTGCTGATGTTCAGGTGTATATCAGTATGTAGTGTCTCTACTTTAAAGAGTCCTCTCCTGCTGATGTTCAGGTGTATATCAGTATGTAGTGTCTCTACTTTAAAGAGTCCTCTCCTGCTGATGTTCAGGTGTATATCAGTATGTAGTGTCTCTACTTTAAAGAGTCCTCTCCTGCTGATGTTCAGGTGTATATCAGTATGTAGTGTCTCTACTTTAAAGAGTCCTCTCCTGCTGATGTTCAGGTGTATATCAGTATGTAGTGTCTCTACTTTAAAGAGTCCTCTCCTGCTGATGTTCAGGTGTATATCAGTATGTAGTGTCTCTACTTTAAAGAGTCCTCTGCTGCTGATGTTCAGGTGTATATCAGTATGTAGTGTCTCTACTTTAAAGAGTCCTCTCCTGCTGATGTTCAGGTGTATATCAGTATGTATGTAGTGACTCTACTTTAAAGAGTCATCTCCTGCTGATGTTCAGGTGTATATCAGTATGTAGTGTCTCTACTTTAAAGAGTCCTCTCCTGCTGATGTTCAGGTGTATATCAGTATGTAGTGTCTCTACTTTAAAGAGTCCTCTCCTGCTGATGTTCAGGTGTATATCAGTATGTAGTGTCTCTACTTTAAAGAGTCCTCTCCTGCTGATGTTCAGGTGTATATCAGTATGTAGTGTCTCTACTTTAAAGAGTCCTCTCCTGCTGATGTTCAGGTGTATATCAGTATGTAGTGTCTCTACTTTAAAGAGTCCTCTCCTGCTGATGTTCAGGTGTATATCAGTATGTATGTAGTGACTCTACTTTAAAGAGTCCTCTCCTGCTGATGTTCAGGTGTATATCAGTATGTAGTGTCTCTACTTTAAAGAGTCCTCTCCTGCTGATGTTCAGGTGTATATCAGTATGTAGTGTCTCTACTTTAAAGAGTCCTCTCCTGCTGATGTTCAGGTGTATATCAGTATGTAGTGACTCTACTTTAAAGAGTCCTCTCCTGCTGATGTTCAGGTGTATATCAGTATGTAGTGTCTCTACTTTAAAGAGTCCTCTCCTGCTGATGTTCAGGTGTATATCAGTATGTAGTGTCTCTACTTTAAAGAGTCCTCTCCTGCTGATGTTCAGGTGTATATCAGTATGTAGTGTCTCTACTTTAAAGAGTCCTCTCCTGCTGATGTTCAGGTGTATATCAGTATGTAGTGTCTCTACTTTAAAGAGTCCTCTCCTGCTGATGTTCAGGTGTATATCAGTGTGTAGTGACTCTACTTTAAAGAGTCCTCTCCTGCTGATGTTCAGGTGTATATCAGTATGTAGTGTCTCTACTTTAAAGAGTCCTCTCCTGCTGATGTTCAGGTGTATATCAGTATGTAGTGTCTCTACTTTAAAGAGTCCTCTCCTGCTGATGTTCAGGTGTATATCAGTATGTAGTGTCTCTACTTTAAAGAGTCCTCTCCTGCTGATGTTCAGGTGTATATCAGCATGTAGTGTCTCTACATGTCTCCATGCTTTAATGTTCAAAAAGCTCTTTATTGTTCTCATACTGCCTGTGCTGCAGCACCTCTTTTCACCCTCTGTCTGAAACCAGAGCCCAGTCTGCTCTGATTGGTTAGCTGGCCGGCTCTGTTGTGTTTGGTCAACCGCTTAGAGATGTCCCGCCCATTAGCCTATCACGTACAATGTGTTGGAGTGCTAGCCAATAGAAGTAGTGTGTGGGAGAGAAACTCCCTCAGGCGTGAACTTAGGGATTTTATCCTTTGCCGACCATTTACATGCACAAAAAGTGATGTAAACACACTACAGGAAACTGAAAACCCCAAAAGCATGATAGGGATTAGTAAAAAGGGACTTAAGCTGATCTATGTTGGCATGTGGACGTCTCCGAATTTCTCTCAGATATAGGAAACAAACACAAACACACATTTTTGTTCAAAAAGTATGTGGATCGTGACTCTTTATTGTCTCGTCTGGACAGGTAGGACCTGTTAGGTTTTAATGTGATGTGACACAATGGCAATGAGACTGTCAGTTCTGATTTACTACAGAAGAGCTAAAGTCAGCCAGAATTTACTCTTGGCTGTCAGACTTTATGCCGCTGAAACGTTGTACTCTGATATAGGATGAAGAGAAAAAGTCAAAGATGAACAAACAGATGGAAAAATCCCAGACAGCCACCAGACTGTACGTTTTCTGCCGTTCAGATCCCACCCTGTCATTCTGCGGCTCTGGATCCACTCCATTACATGTTATGAACAACATTTACGGGCTTTTCAAGCTGCTGTCTTTAATTTATACTCTCTGGGTGGGACCTAAAGTTAGCGTTATTCGCTGTGAATGTCTGAAGAACTGCCTGAAACTCGGCTAAGTAATTATATATTCAGCTAGGAGGGATTGGCCTCAAGGAGAAGCTTGGTGCTGTTATTTTTGTTCAGAGTAACTCGTTTTAACCCTGGTTTGGAAGTTTTTCTGCATTTAATGTAAAGTTTTTGCTCTGAAATAGAAACAAATACTGATATATTTAATGTGCAGGATGTCTTGGATGCCAAAGACGAATTAACCTTAGATTTTTGTCGGTTTTCTTTTAACAATACGAACAATAAATATGACCATATGAAAGAAAGTCTAAAAGCATACAGTAGAAACAGATGTTGACACACCATGGATTGCGACTATGTATTTCAGCTGTTCACTTTAATTAAACTGTATATTACTGTGTGAATGAGGTTCAGCACATAACGTTTTTTGGTCGCTGCTAAGTGACACAAACATGAATCCAAACCCTGACACAGCATGAGAAAAAGCAAAGTTGAGGCCCCAGAAACTTTAGTATCCAATCCACACCACAACAACTTCTGCTAACTATACAGAAAGTCTGAGGGGCGAAGAAAGGGGGAAATGCCCGTCGTGTCACAGCCCCTCTGGAGCTTTTTCTCCCCGGTTTGGACCACTCTAACTCTGAATCTGTGAGCCACAGCCGCCCCACCCTGCTATTCTGTGGTCGGGGCTCAAACTACCAGAGCGCCTCGTGGTTTCCCTGCGGCGCGATAGACGCCAGACGGCCAGATGGAAAAGAGCTCGCAGCCCACAAAACTGGGACCATTGCAGGCTACGCTAACCGCTAACAGGCCCTGGAAAGCTAAATAAATGTCTGGTAATGACAGGGTAGTGGAAAAGTCTTAGTGACTAGAATTAGAAATATGCAAGGCAGCGCGGATGTGACGTTCTTTACAGAAATGGACAGTGAAGTGTTTTCTCCTTGAGTTGAGCCCCCGATTCATCAAGAAAACGGTCTATTTTGGCTGTTTAGACATTCGGTCTGCATCACACATGTTTCCTATAATTGTAATCTTTAGTAGATATGGAATAAGATTAGATTCAACTTCATTGCCATTGCACAGAGTACTGGGAGAACTAAATGCAGTTTGAAAACAACCAGAAGTGCAAGAAGAAGCTGTAAAGTGCAATGTGATGTATAGATTTAATATAAGTGTATAAATATGACCTAAAAAACCTAAAGCCTGAACAGTATTAAAAGGTACAAACACTCTGAAAAGCAGGACAAACCCGTATAGAAGTAGCAGATACAAACAGTACAATATAAACACTATAACCAGAGTTAATATGAAACACTATAGACCAGTATTGACTTGGCATTTGTCGCTTTAGCATATCAAAACAGACTCAGTGGAAAGAAAGTGTGGGAGCAATCGAACTGCGCGGCACACTGACTGGATATATTGACGTCTCGCAACATCGTGCCTGTAATTTCTATAAATCAGAAATAACAAAAAGCCGGCTGAGTGGCGGAGTGATTGACAGGCAATCTGTCTGGAAAATATTCATGGTTATTTTTGAGTTGGGTTGATTCAGATTACACAGCAGACACTAAGGCAATCACACACACATTCAGGCACATATGACTGTTTTAAATAAGCTTTAGGTTTCTGTATAGGAGGCAACATACTGATGAGGTGTGTGTGTCCATGTGTGTGTGTGTGTGTGTGTGTGTGCAGGAGGACATCACCAAGACACCAAAGTGCGTGTGAACATCAAAGTGAAAGATGTAAATGACAACGCCCCAGAGTTCGCCACCAACAACGAAGTCCACATGTGTGAAACTGTTGCGCCGGGAAAGGTACGTACATCTGTGTGTGTGTGTGTGTGTGTGTGTGTGTGTGTGTGTGTGTGTGTGTGTGTGTGTGTGTGTGTGTGTGTGTGTGTGTGTGTGTGTGTGTGTGTGTGTGTGTGTGTGTGTGTGTGTGTGTGTGTGTGTGTGTGTTATGGGGGGGATTTAGGTCAAAATAAACAGTAATCGACACAAATGTCTTTCTGATGTGTATTTCCGTCCACATATATGGATGTGTTTTAGTGAGATATTTGCAAATCAAAGATGACATGTACCCGGATAGTAGTTGACATTTGTTTCTGTGTGTTCCTGTGTGTGTGTCAGGTTATTGAAACAGTGAGCGCCGTGGACAAAGACTTGATGGCTCACAGACAACACTTCACCTTCAGGCTCGCTCCGGAAGTCGCCCACAACCACAACTTCTCCGTCAAAGACAACAGAGGTAGGAGATCTTCAACGTCTTATTCTATTCATCTCGTTTCTATATGTTTCCCACCCTTTTTCTAGCAGTACCGTTTCTTCATCTGCTGCTATCCCTATCCCCCCCCCCACCCCCCACTCAGATTAGATCAAAGCATAGCCAGATGGAGGCTCACACCTCCTTGTAGAGAGCAGAAGGTGCTCTGAATCTCTCTCACACACCAGCGAATGCATACATGTTGTGCGGGCTGTATTAATTGCAGTGGGGTCTCTGTCCGTCTGCACATATATCTTAGGGGGCCGACTGATTGAATTAAGTTCCGTGAGGGCTGGGAGAGAGTTTTACGGAAAGAAAATGTGACACAGAAAGGCAAGAATAAGAATAATATAGAACGAGAAAAAGAGGCTGTAAGAGACTGAAGAACACAAAAGTGGGAATTGCAATCATGCTGAGTTGAGCTTGGTCAAGATATCAGTAGTGTCTCTACTTTAAAGAGTCCTCTCCTGCTGATGTTCAGGTGTATATCAGTATGTAGTGTCTCTACTTTAAAGAGTCCTCTCCTGCTGATGTTCAGGTGTATATCAGTATGTAGTGTCTCTACTTTAAAGAGTCCTCTCCTGCTGATGTTCAGGTGTATATCAGTATGTAGTGTCTCTACTTTAAAGAGTCCTCTCCTGCTGATGTTCAGGTGTATATCAGTATGTAGTGTCTCTACTTTAAAGAGTCCTCTCCTGCTGATGTCCAGGTGTATATCAGTATGTAGTGTCTCTACTTTAAAGAGTCCTCTCCTGCTGATGTTCAGGTGTATATCAGTATGTAGTGTCTCTACTTTAAAGAGTCCTCTCCTGCTGATGTTCAGGTGTATATCAGTATGTAGTGTCTCTACTTTAAAGAGTCCTCTCCTGCTGATGTCCAGGTGTATATCAGTATGTAGTGTCTCTACTTTAAAGAGTCCTCTCCTGCTGATGTCCAGGTGTATATCAGTATGTAGTGTCTCTACTTTAAAGAGTCCTCTCCTGCTGATGTTCAGGTGTATATCAGTATGTAGTGTCTCTACTTTAAAGAGTCCTCTCCTGCTGATGTTCAGGTGTATATCAGTATGTAGTGTCTCTACTTTAAAGAGTCCTCTCCTGCTGATGTTCAGGTGTATATCAGTATGTAGTGTCTCTACATGTCTCCATGCTTTAATGTTCAACAAGCTCTTTATTTTTCTCATACTGCCTGTGCTGCAGCACCTCTTTTCACCCTCTGTCTGAAACCAGAGCCCAGTCTGCTCTGATTGGTTAGCTGGTCGGCTTTGTTGTGATTGGTCAACCGCTTAGAGATGTCCCGCCCCTATTGCGTACAATGTGTTGGAGCGCTAGCCAATAGCAGCTATGTGTAACAAGTAGGAGAAAAAGGAGTTTTATTCGGGGGGGGGGGGGAACCCCAAAAAGCCTCTTTAAAGGTTAGGAAATAAATGCAACAAGTATGGCCCTACAAGTGTATAATAAAGGTCATAAAAGTTTGAAAAGTGAATACTGCAAAATGTGTCTACACTACACTGTAGCTATGTACAAATGACAATAAAAGCCTTGCATCCTGAATCCTACATATGATATTCCAATAATTGCTCATTTCAATATATGTATTTGTATCTTTCTCCACAGACAGCACAGCCAGCATCTATGTTCTCCGTAAAGGATTCAGCCGTGGGACCCAGGATGTTTACTACCTTCCCATCGAGATAAACGACAACGGCCTGCCCTCCATGAGAAGCACCAACACCCTGACCATCAGAGTGTGCTCCTGTGACTCCAGAGGCACCATCCTGTCCTGCAACGTGGAGCCGTACGTCCTCGCAGCGGGGCTGAGCACCGGTGCGCTGATCGCTATCCTGGCCTGCATCGTCATTCTGCTGGGTGAGAATCAGAATACCTGTAAAAATGGAATAGTATATCCTGAGTGTGTGTGTCAGAATCAGAATCATTAGTTCCAGAGGGGAAATGTATGTTGTTACAACAGAAAAGAGCCAAAGACAGCTTAATGTTAGCTAAGAAGCATGCATAGAAAAGTATTAAAGGTCTCCTATCATGCAAAATGCACTTGTTGATGTCTTCTCTACATCAACATGTGTCCCCGGTGTGTCAGGGAACTCACGCAGCGTCAGAAAATAAAACCCTCTCTCTTTTCCTCCGTACCCAAATCTCTAAAAACGGGGAACAACGGAGCTGATCCAGATTTGCGTCCGATATGACGTAATATCTGAAATGTGGACCCACGGCCCAATCAGAAAGTTGCTATCAGAAACAATGCCCGACTGTTTTGGACGTAATATGGTCGATGTTTACATTAGCATCGCTAACACTCAGAGCTAACCTGTACTGGAGAGCATGTGTGTGAAGAAGCAGGAAGTAAAAAGGAACTCACCTTGTGGTATAACCGGCAAGAGAGAAAGCCTTTGAGCTCCAGACTGTTTCAGAGAGAATCCTTGATCATCCATGATATGGCGTTTCATCACCGCAGCATTTAGTTTAGACGGTAGCTGCCGGGTCCCGCATGAGCTCAGACCCCTCTTTTTTGTATCCATTATTTTTTTATTTAAAGCTTTATACCCCAAATCATCACTTTTGAAACAGGAAGTGAAATAGAGGGATATGAGGCATGGCTAGAATGGGTGATCAGTTTGGTATTTTGAGCAAAACACTTCATAGACGTGTTTTTATACATGTTTGTATATCTGAGACCTATGCTGTTGCCTAGAAATAGCATGATACTGTAGGTGACCTTTAAAGATAAAAAAATTATAATAAAAAAGTTACAAAATTACAAAATACACATCCTGTAACAGTTCTGAGGGTTTAGCAACCAGGTATATATTGCACTGTTATTAACGGCATATATATATATATATTGCACATGGTTGGTATTTAACAGCAAGGGGTGTTACAGTCTGTGTTATTGCATCGTCATTCTGCTCGGTGAGGAAATAAGACGCTGCTTAAAGATTGGGAGATTTGCTCGATTGGGAAGCTTTTATTTACAAACTTATTCTTCATTAGTTATTTTCTCAGATTCTCCTTTATTATTGGTCAATGTATTGAACATGTTAGAAACAAAACAAACAAGAATATTAATAATAATTATCATTATAACAAAGAGAAGCAAAATTAAAAAACCGTTCAAGGTATAAAAAAAGAAATATATATTCTCAAATAGTTTCTGTCATGTTCAAAAGGGACAAGAAGAAGCGTAAACACGTTTCTGGTCGTCCTCTAGCGTATAGTGTTCATGAAAATAAAAGATTAAGTCATCGTCATCAGCATCCAATAGTACTCCAATTTAAATGAACAGTTTTTTAACGAAGGGTCACAACATGATTAAGGTCTCAAATCCTAAAAATTCAACATGAGAATATGAAAAACTAAATGTATAGAAATCAAATCAATAATAACTGGGAAGCTATTTTAGAAAGATAGTGTCTGAGGACGAGAGGTTGTCGAGAGTTTCCCGTTCCAAGCACAGAACAGGAGATCAGAATATATTTGTTCCCTTGGTACAGTGTACAGGAAGCATGCTATAACGCAGTATAGTCGTTCTGTGATTTGTCCATAATCAACTAATGCGGTTCCTTACATTTGTCGGGCGATTTTGGTCAGTTTTTTGGTTTTGTTATCCCTTTTCAGGATCTTATTATCTCTCCAGTAACAGCTGCTTTGGTGTTTTTGTGTAAATGAGACTTCTCGATCCACAATTTCATGCCAGAAACTGTGCTAAGAAACTGTATCAACACACCAACTGGATGGCTGGCAATTTTCTGGCGCTTTTATTCACGCATTTGGGTCGAACATCACAAAAGCTGGAGGTGAAAAGTCAGTTTTATATCCAGTCATAATTCGGACGTTTGCTTTTTTTGCATACAGCCATAGTGGGTAACGTCTATATGTCAAAGTCTGTCAATTTTATGTCCAAATAACGCCAAACCCGTCCAAAATGTACTTTACAAATTGGTGAAATGTGGGAATAGGAGACAGGCTGTTAATGTTGCACTGCATCGCTCAAGCTTTTGTTAAAATAACCTTGAGTCACATGTGTATCAGCCACTTCAAAATCACTTCTCTCCTTGTTTTTTTTGTTGGGTTATTTTGTGAAAGTGGGCCTGAATTACTCTAAAGAAATCTTTAAATGTTGTCTGCAGCCTTGAATTATCTTCCTGTGGTTTTCCCACATTGCAGCTGTTATCCGGTTTGTTATTTTCTGTAATGTATTACCCATTGTATTCTCACAGGTGGCGATTGCGCTTCTTTCCTGCCCTAAGTGCTACCAAATGGAGAGTTTTTCAACATCTGGCATGAGAATAATTGATGTGTACAGCACAATACAGTGATGGTATTAATTAAACTGTCCAAGGTCTAATCACACCATCTCCCACAGTGCATACTAATGATCCAATGCTGGCTTCCCTCCTTTCTTCACAGAGATTGTGTGAGGATTGTTATGTAATCCTTAAATGCAGCACGATTTCTGATTCTTGTGTTCTTGTGTTTCTCTTTGGCAGCAATCGTTGTGTTGTTTGTTGCATTGAGGCGTCAGAAGAAGGAGCCATTGATAGTGTTTGAGGAGGAGGACATCAGGGAGAATATCATCACTTACGATGATGAAGGAGGCGGTGAGGAAGACACGGAGGCTTTCGACATCGCTACACTGCAGGTATCTCAAAAAGTACCTATACTTTGTTCATATTCAGCTTTAGCATTTGTCGATATTTTAACACTTTGTACCTCATTAGCCAGCACCGAGTACACAAATGATTCTCCTGTATTTGACAAGTGTTTACGATATATTAAAATCTGCTCAAAGATTGAAGGTCAACACTTTGAGAAACTCTATAAATCAGCATTATACCATGATATATTAACATTGTCTCTGAACTAAACCATGTCCTGAACAGCAAAGAGTCAGGGTCTCAGGATTCAAAATGGTTACACTGAAGAACTCCTTTATGCAAAGTTAATCCTAAAGTTATATATGGAGTTTAACCCAAGCTCAATTATCCATTAAAGGGTCTTGAACTTCCTTTTCCTTAGTGGCTTAAATGTTATCTTAAAGGTCTGTTTCCTTGTTTCTTGTTGATGTTGCAAACGCAATAGCTGTGATGAACGAAAAAATGTCAGACTGGTGCTTTCTTTGTACTCACCCAGAACCATAGGTGGGAAGTAGTGGAGTACAAATACTTTGTTACTGTACTTAAGTACATCTTTCTGGTATCAGTACTTTACTCCACTACTTATTTTTCTGACGACTTTTTACTTTTACTTCTTACATGTTGAACACAAATACCTGTACTTTCTACTTCTTACATGTTGAACACAAATACCTGTACTTTCTACTTCTTACATGTTGAACACAAATACCTGTACTTTCTACTTCTTACATGTTGAACTCAAATACCTGTACTTTCTACTTCTTACATGTTGAACACAAATACCTGTACTTTCTACTTCTTACATGTTGAACTCAAATACCTGTACTTTCTACTTCTTACATTTTTAACACAAATACCTGTACTTTCTACTTCTTACATGTTGAACACAAATATCTGTACTTTCTACTTCTTACATGTTGAACACAAATACCTGTACTTTCTACTTCTTACATGTTGAACTCAAATACCTGTACTTTCTACTTCTTACATGTTGAACACAAATACCTGTACTTTCTACTTCTTACATGTTGAACCCAAATACCTGTACTTTCTACTTCTTACATTTTTAACACAAATACCTGTACTTTCTACTTCTTACATGTTGAACACAAATACCTGTACTTTCTACTTCTTACATGTTGAACCCAAATACCTGTACTTTCTACTTCTTACATGTTGAACTCAAATACCTGAACTTTCTACTTCGTACATGTTGAACTCAAATACCTGTACTTTCTACTTCTTACATGTTGAACACAAATACCTGTACTTTCTACTTCTTACATGTTGAACCCAAATACCTGTACTTTCTACTTCTTACATGTTGAACTCAAATACCTGAACTTTCTACTTCGTACATGTTGAACTCAAATACCTGAACTTTCTACTTCGTACATGTTGAACTCAAATACCTGTACTTTCTACTTCTTACATGTTGAACCCAAATACCTGTACTTTCTACTTCTCTCATTTTCCAAACAGCTGGTTCCTTTAGTCTGAATGTGTGTTTGGTGGCGTGATCATTATTCTTTAGAGTCATTGCGTGCCTATTGATTTGAACACGATCCGTGTATCCATCATTTCCTGGTCTTCTCTAAAGAAGAGGGACCAATGGAAACGTTGTCATGTTGCTGTTGTTCAGCATGGAAACATTCATTAGCTAACAATGACATTATTGTTCTATTAATATAAAGGGAGGTCAGGTACTCTTTAAAGCAGCTGCTAGTTATGGGTACTTTTTACTGAAGTACATTTCAAAGCCTTCTTACTTTTACTTGAGTAAAGAAGTTTAGTCAGTACTTCTACTTTTACCAGAGTCTTTTTAAACACGAGTATATGTACTTCTACTTGAGTAAAGCATGTGTGTACTTTTGCCACCTCTACTAATGATGTTTGCAGTGAACCTTTTACTTTCCTTGTTGATGTTGCAAAACTTGCTTTGACAAAGTATCGTGCGGGTTTATCTGACTGCTTCTCTCTTTGTATTCGCCCAGAACCCAGACGGTGCCAACGGTTTCCTGCCAAGAAAGGACATCAAACCGGAGCTCCAGTTCCCCCTGAGGCCCGGCGGCGGCCATACTGGACACAGCGTGGACGTTGACGACTTCATCAAATCGAGGATTGCGGAGGCCGACAGCGACGCGACGGCACCGCCCTACGACTCCATTCAGATCTACGGATACGAGGGCAGAGGATCTTTGGCGGGGTCGTTGAGTTCCCTCGAGTCCGTCACGACCGAATCTGACTTGGATTATGATTACTTGCAGAGTTGGGGGCCGAGATTTAAGAAGCTGGCGGATTTGTACGGGACCAAAGACTGCTTCATGGACGATGAGGATGAAGAAGACTCTTAACAGTGGTCTTACTGAGTGGACGCCCCCTTCTGATTGATTGATTCCATGAGGATTTGTTAACTGAGGGTTAACACTCCTCAGTACCCACTTGTTACCAACCTGATCAGTACATGCCAATGTGTCAACGGACGTTCCTTTCCATGGTCCTCCAAGACGATTTGTTAATGAACACGTGAAGAACGCTTGGACTACGCTACCACTTTTTCCCTAAATGTCTCCAGTATGTCTCTTTCCCCTTTCTCTTTCTACAGACTCGAGCATTGCAGGGCTGGGAGATTTGTTATGTCACCAGTTTGTCCGTTGGAAAGTAAATTGTTGGGGCAAAATCTTTGCTGTGTGATCAAAATGAGCTGCTTTTAGCTAACTGTTTAGTTTCTTAGAGGTTCTACACTTTTCTGGACTGGATTGACGTAGGTCCTCGATGGATCCCCAGAGAGATTTTACCTTGACACGTTTCTGAATGGGGTGTATTTCAAGGAAGAAAAGCGAATTAAAAGAAAAAGTTAGCATGGGATCCAGCAGCTGCCTGATGTTATGGAAGAGAAGTGTTTATATGTCTGTGGGGGTGAAACAAAATGCTTTTCCAATGTGTTGTTGTGTGTGCAGATTCAGCAGGTACTGTGGTTTAGATAGCGTGACAGACTCTGGGTTGTTGCTACTCTGAAGGCGCTCGCAGCATCTTCACAGTATGGTGGCCTTATAATAAATAAACAACAACTCCAGGGGTAAACAGAACAAGAGTATCAATAGAGACCGCTAGCTTCAGTAGCGACACGCAGACAAATGAACTCACGAGGACTGTCTGAGTGTCTGTGAACATGCTACCAACTCCTTTTTTTTATACTCCCAAAAAGACTCAACATGGATTTGATTTGTGGATGACTCCAAGTTTTTCATTCTTCACTGCAGAGAAGATGTGACAAGAAAAAGCTGCCCTTCTCCACGCCCCCGATTGTGTCCCCCCTTTCCCTCCCATCAACAATCACTTCCAAAACACAGAGTCCACCAATGAACGATCACTTCCTCATTCAGAGTCCACCAATGATGATCAATCAGTAAAAACCTGTGAGCTCTAAAAATCGCCTTAATCTTAACGGACACTCTTGCAACGCAGTGCAAAAAGTATATCCAGAAAGCAAACTATTCTCCATGATAGGTATGTACAGAGCGGTGTGCAGACATGTGATATATCACTTCTCCTGCACTCTTGAAACAGGATGTGGGCGGTTTCTGTCGGCACGGTACATGTAGAGCAGGGGTGTCCAAACTTCGGCCCGGGGGCCAAATGTGGTCCGCGGGACATTTCGAATCGGTCGTCAGCAAATTCAAAAAGTATAATGGAGTTTGGCCCAAAACTGAAATTTGAGCTTTCCTTGTATTGTACTTATTAAATATATCTGTAAACATATATTACACAGTAGTGTTCGTCAGCTCAATGCTCAAATAAATTCAGTAAATTAAAGTGGAAAACACGTTTTGAGTTGATACGAAAAAAGCCCAATAACTTATATACATAACAAACTTGAAATAAACCCTTGCTATTTCCACGTATTATAAGAAATCTGAGTAAGGAATAACCTGCTAACACAATACATGAAACCCTCTGGAGAGCTGCGATGTAGGCTGTTTCTTTTTCTTAAAGTAGATTAACATAATTGACCTACTTTTGATTCATTTTGCTAACTTAAATTATGAGGCAGTATACCTCACCTCTAGTGATATTTTTCCGTATGTGGCCCTCGTTGAAGAAAGTTTGGACACCCCTGATGTAGACGGAGTAAATGTACCGTTGTGTTTTTTCCTATGTTGGCGGCAACAGCTGTTGTATCAACACGTGTTGCTAATCAAACATAAAGTGTGCAGCCTGGAAAAAGCCCAAGGTGTGTTTCCTGAGAGGCTGAAACCAGAACATCCTTTTTAATCGTGCAGGTTCAATCTCTTTTTTAATGTTATTATATTATGATTATTATTATTATTGTTATTATTATCATAATTTGTATGACAATAACTGTTCTTTCTTTGGCTGCAGCTACACAGGAACAAGTTCGTGTTTAACTCTTTGCAAATGTGATGTTATGGTTGTTTAAAAATGTTGGTTTTTCTACAGCGATAACAAACATACTGCCGAAAGTTAAAGATGAACTTCACATGTGTGCGAACAACCTCTTTCCTTTCTTTTGTTCTTCATTTTGTTTCATTATTTGGCGATTCTTCGCTCTTCCTCCCCGCTCAAGAGGAGACTAGCAATCTGTGTTTGTTGCAGTGAGAGAACGCCTCCTTCTTATTCTCTGTCAAGTTTTATGGTACCGATTTGTACAATTTTAAAAGTTCTTATTTTAGTATACATGCAGAATATTCCAGTATTACAACAAAAAACATGTTAAGAAAGATAAGATTTAAAAAAAATGTTACAGCATCACACTTATATTTTCAGAACATTGTAATGTTGCTTTACTATGTGCTTCAATCTCCGAAGCGAAAAAAAAACTTTGAAATAAATGCTCTTTTTATAAAATTATATTCAGCTGTGTGTGGGAGTAGACTTTATTTTCTTGCTTACAAAGACATACTGAAAGATGCTCATTAGCTGAAGCATTGTGGGTCTTTTATGGGAGAAAGGTAAGGAAGACAGAAGACAGTCAATGTGTGCAACGAAACATACATATGGGAACGCAGCCTCTCACCTGTTGTCGCATATTCAATTAAACACATGGCATCTATGAGATTTACGTTGAAAAGAGCAAACACTTTGGGTACTTTGACGTTTCCTTATTATGAAACAGACATTTATCCACTGCCTGCCACTTAGAAAACTTTAGAATATCGACTCATTACGATATGAACGCTTTACCCTGTTTATTCTGAACTTAAATCAACACACAGTGAAGCTGAGATCGATGGAAATTACATTTTTAGTTTTGTAAGTATTAAGAAAACTAAGTCTTAAATCCACATACAGTAACTAGTGGTACCTGCTTAAATTACAACTCTGTACACACACACACGCACACACACCACTTCAGGGGACATTACATTGACTTACATGCATTTCCTGGAGACTTATCCTAACCTTAAACATAACCAACACATGCCTAACCCTAACCCTAACCCTTACCAAGTCTTCCCCCTAAAATTAATGATTCCCTCCATTATGTCCCCATAAGGAGGCGAGTCCCCACACGTGACTGTATAAACATATTTAGGTCCCCACAAGGATAGTAATGCAAGGTGCCACACACACACACACACACACACTGACTCCAGCAGCACTGAGAAGATCAGGCTGCACTTAGAACAAATAAGTGAAATAGAAAGAGAGACCGGAACAACTCAGAGTGAGCAGGGAGAGAAGTGGTGCAGACAAATTATACTTTAAACCATGTTGCAGTGATAAAACTCATAATGTATTACTTTAAAGTGGGGCAGACATGAACATTGAGCATTTCTGAGCTTTTCTGACGCTGATTGTATTACAGTACATAACATGCAGATCCTCTTGGAAATCAGCAATTCATTGGGGTTGCAGCTAATAACTATAATCATTATCAAGTCATCTGGTTATTTCCTCTATTCATAGTTTCTTAAAATGTCCAACAATAGAAAAACATGCTCAGCATAATTTGCCAAAGATTGGATAAAGTTTGCATATTTGTGACCCAAAGAAAATCAATCAAAGGCTAATTATTCAGGGGGGAAATGACTTAAATGATTAGATAATTAGTTGTCAGCCTCAATGACTGCTTGGTATTGTAGGAATGTGAGTGTGGCAGAGGAAGATGGTTTGGGATGGGGGTATTTGAATAATCTTTTGTGCAAGTAAGACTCAAAATCTGCAGTGAAATGACCCGAGCTGACACCAGACAGAGAGAAAGAGGGGAGGAAGCAGAATGTATTTAAAGCTGCAAAGACTCTAATGTCAAATACATTTCCACTCAAAAGAAGGTAACTTGTTCACATAGAAGGAGGTAATGTATAGGATGTAATAGTATCTGTAGTGTCTGAATGAGTTTACCCAACGATGACTGTCACACACTTTAAAATTGCAGCATACCAAAGGACTGGAAATAGAGGAAGACGTATACATACTGCACAATAATTAGCATAGTATGTGAGATGGAAGGAAGAGGAGACCTAAAAAAAAGAGGAAGAAAGTTCAAGAGTGAAGGTTGAAAAATAAGTAAACATTTGTGCCTTCTGCTACCTGGGGTCCCAGTGGGGAAGAGGGAGGAGAGAGGGAGGAGAGGTGAACTTTTGCACCTGACTGAACCTTTCCGTCTGTGTCCCAGCGGGAGAAAGAAGGAGACAGAAGGAAATCGAACGGACCATTCAGAAAAAAAGGAGGAAACTAGTGTGTGTGTCAGCTAGAGGTGAGACTGAGGAAGGACATAGAGAGAGGAGAGGTTGTACATTCGGTCTATATGCTGTAAAATGTATTATCTCTTCGATTTACACACGGCATCTATTGCACGTCTGTCCGTCCTGGGAGAGGGATCCCTCCTCTGTTGCTCTCCCTGAGGTTTCTCCCATGTTCCCTTTAACCTCTTAAGCCCTGAGCCTGTTTTTCAGGTTTCAGGCTCGAAAATGCTATGCCCAAAACAAATGACTATAACTTAACTTCTAAAATTTCAAAAACAACACGCACAAGTATAATAACACCACAAGCATTTTTTCAACACTCGCAAAAAAGATAAAAAAAGAAAAAATTGTTTGTTGTGCCACCTGAGTTCTTCCTCTGTCGTTCTGGAAGAGGAAGGCCCACCTCGGCCACGCTTCCTGGGATTTACAGCTTTTTTCGATGCTTTCCCTTTTCTTTTGCTGGGCAGCTCAAATGATGATTCACAATCAGAAGATGCAGTCCGAGTTTGTACTGGTGCAGAGGTCCGGCGGCGTAGCTTGGATGTTGATGGTTCTGGGGCAACTGTATGCTGATCTGATGCACGTCGTAGCTCAGATGAGGCAGATGTTGATGGCTTTGATCCAGAAGTCATTTGATACTCGTCTTCATCACTGTGAAAACAAATCGATTACCTCACTGGCTTATTCTTTCAAAAATGTAACTCAAATCAGAAATAATTCCTCGTGTGTGAAAAAACAGTATATATATATATATATATATATATATATATATATTTTGTGACTATAACAAGGCAGTATATATATATATATATATATATACTGCCGTGTTATAGTCACAAAATACAATTAATCTATTGATAGGTGTTCACCAACAAGATCTTCCAATTGTTTCCGTTTCTCACAGCACAATGTCTGTAGAACTACAAAAGAGCATCCATTTGGCGTGTGTGAAATAACAGTATACACACTATATATATATATATATATATATATATATATATATATATATATATATATATAGACAGGGTTGATATATACACAATACAGCTTTATTTATATACTGCCGTGTTATAGTCACGAAATACAAATAATCTATTTATAGTGTTCACAAACACCATTGATTTAGTTTCTCACGGAAGATAACGCTACAACAACAAAGCGGTGTCCATTTTGTATTTTGCGAGTGTGGAATTACTATAGTATAGATTACACCCAATAACACAACTAATAGATACAAACGGAGAGAGTACATACCTTTCCTGAAGTTCATAATCAGGGTCTGATTGTGGCCGAAGTAGATCCTCATCTTCTGACGGAGAGTCAGCGAACACCATTTCAACGGCGTCTTCAAGCTTATACAGCCTCTTTCTGGATGCCATTATTTGCTCGAATAAGTCCTAAAAGCAAATAAATCCTTAACCTCCTAATATGATGTTCTGTTGCCTGCTGTTGTCTCTGTTCGCTGGCTGTGTTCGCTGTGTTGTCGCTTCGCTGTGCTGGAGCGGTTGTGCGTAAAGCAGCCGCTGCTGGCATTATTCATACTACGCAGGATCCTATCTCTGGAACCCATTGGTCGATTTGGGTGATTGACACCTTTTTTGAAACTTTAGAGCCAATAGAATCGAGGGGGAGTTAGTAAATCCCGCTTTACACTTACGTCAAGGAGAGAGGGACTTGCGTAAACAGCACGTGACGTGAGACAGCAGTAGCCCCGGACTGCAAAACTTTATACCTACTCTGCGGCCATGAATGTAATGATGGATTATCAGCAACAATTCTAAAGTGACTAAGAGACGTTGGATTAACCTTGAGCAGCGTTTTTATTCCCTTGAACACGACTTTTGATCACAAAACAGCAACGGTAAGACATAATTATTATTATGGTTTAGAACACTGTTGTTGTTTTCTTGCTCTGTTCTGGCTGCTAGCTCAGTGAGTTTGTGTCCTACAGTGATGATACTTATATCAAAATAATCTGTGGAGTATCAGCTTTCAGTTGATATGTAGTTTGTGCAGAACATATTAAGTTTTAAAGATCGTTTTTGCTAGTTAGCACCGGAAGTAGCATCAGCCTGTTTTCATTAAGGGCTAATGCTAACGCTTCTTGTGAGACTTGTGTTTTGTTTCGGTAAAAATGGCTCATATCGTTAGGTTGCTGAGTTTTTTTCCGTTATTTGAGTATAAGACATTCATAGGTTTTTAAATATTAAGAAGCCCCCAGACGCTGTCTCCTGCAGTGACGCGTTTTCCCCCCCGGTATCGGGGGGCCGGGTTTAAGAGTTAAACTGTGTGTTTTCTCTGGAAGTTTTTCCTTGTACGATGTGAGGGTCTAAGGACAGAGGGTCTAAGGACAGAGGGTCTGTCTGAGGACAGAGGGTCTAAGGACAGAGGGTGTCGTTTTTCTCATACTGATATTCTGAACAATCTGTGCTGTTGTATTTGCTGTGAAGTGTCTCTACTGTAGGCTATTTTTATTATATGTACAGCACTTTGGCTCGACCAAAAATCATTTATAAATGTGCTATATAAATAAAACTTGATTTGATTTGATTTAAAGGAAAGAGTTTCAGAAGATAAGGATAAGAAAGCAGAGTGGAGGTGAACTTTTGAACCTGGTTATGCAACGTTAAAGGGGACCGATCATGCAAAATGCACTTTTTGATGTCTTCCCGGTGCGTCGGGGAACTCACGCAGCGTCAGAAAATAAAACCCTCTCTCTTTTCCTCCGTACCCAAATCTCTAAAAACGGGGGAACAATGGAGCTGATCCAGATTTGCGTCCGATATGACGTCATATCCAGTGTTGTGCTAGTTACTAGGGATGTAACGATATACCGAATATCGCGGTATCGCGGTAAATAAACGTCCCAATACCGTCGTGAGACTGACAAAATCTACCGCGATAAAAAAAAAAAAAAAAGTTTTTTTTTTTTTTTTTTTTAAACACTTTTTTTTGTTTTAAACCTTTATTTAACCAGATGGTCCCATTGAGATCATCGATCTCTTTTTCAAGAGAGACCTGTCCAACATGGCAGCAAGTAGGTTACAACATGAACATAAAACAACAGAACACAAAAGGACATCGTATTTATATGGGGGTTATTCCCTATCTTTATTCAAGAGCGTGGTATTTAAATTTGAGAGCATACTTTATGTATTTATTTCCCTCAAACCCTGTCCTCGCACTCAAATAGTGCCTGCTTGCACTTAGATTTGCTCTGCTTCTGCTCAAACTGTACACTTGCACTCAGATATATTGCTGTTTACAGATTTGTTCTGCTCTCAGATTTATTCTGTGCGCGCTCGAAATTTTTGTGCAACAATCCTGTCAAAATCCCTCAACCAATAGGAGGCCAGGTGTCCTTGCGGGTGCGTTCGCTTTACTTATTACAGCGTCCCGTAAGGGCGGTTATTCTTTGGTTTATAAACTCCCGCCCTCCACGGCTTTATAACATAGCATGTACTGTTCAAGAGAGAGCACGCTCGTGAACTGTCAACGGGGGGGGGGCGGTGTTATGCCGTGTGTGCATGATGCACCTCGCGGGAGCGCGCACAGCGTAAAGCAAAACCTCTCAGACATGTATTGATCTGTACGGCAAAGTACGGTTTGGAAACTATATCATTTCCTTTTGGAGGGCATGCATAACACGGCATAACACCAGAGCCTCGCTGCGGGGAAACGTTGGCGCTGTTCCGAGTTTGTTCTAATCTGTCAAAATGACAGACTGCTTTCAGATTTTTCCGTCATTGTTAAAAAAAATATTCGGTTAACGCGACCACTGCTGTCCCAGCAACATCAGGACCAAGCGAGAGAGTCTTTTCCAGAGCAGGGGATATTGTAAATGCCCAAACATCCAAGCTTATAAATACCTGGAAATGTGGACATTCTCATATTCCTAAAAACCTGTCTGATGATGCTGAGTGAGTGATGAGTGAGTTTGAGTTGAGTTACTTGAAAAACTAAAGTGAAACTTGATTTATTTTATTGCAGGGTCTGATTATTAAATGTCCTTGTTTATTTGTGAGATGCAGTGGCACAAACAAAATGCCTACTTTGTTTGGTAGTACTATAGGTACAAAAACACTGGTTTTCTTGTTCCAGTCTGTTACTGTCACTTTGTTTTTGACAATACTGCTATCCTACTAAAATGCTGTACAAATCAGATTTATTATTCAATAAAGAAACATTTTCCGAGTAAGAAAAATTTGTATTGAAAAAAAAAAAAAAAATTATTTTTATTTTTTTCCTTTATTATTCAATATCGCGATAAATACCGTACCGTGGACTTGTTATCGCGATATTATCGTACCGTGAGTTTTTGGTATCGTTACATCCCTACTAGTTACTGAAAACCAGTAACTAGTTACCGTTACTAGTTACTTCATTTCAAAAGTAACTCAGTTACTTTACTGATTACTTACACCAAAAAGTAATGCGTTACTGTGAAAAGTAACGTTTTAGTTACTTAAAAAAAGGGCTCCCATTAATGCCCTTAGCCTTCATTTCAGTACTGTTATTGCATTGGAGAATAATACAATCTGTTGATCAACTTACATGCATTATATGCAATCTGGATTGCATCGATATTAGCTGGCTTTCCATTTTTGAATATTCTTTCTCCAGGTAGTTGGAAAAAGTGTTCCGTCCCATATGCCGTGTGCCGCCCGGACATGGTATCATGCTAACTAGCTCCCTGAAAGCGGGTGACTCCACTGTAGCAATAGCCTGTATGTGTTCTACAACATACCGTGCAATGGCTTTATCGACTTTTCCCTGGCTAGCAGTCCCTTGGTTAAAATCCAGCTGCTGTTGCTTAGGTGGATGTGGAGTGGCGTCGGCTGAGTCTCTGTGGTCTTAGTTACTAGCTTCGTCCCAGCATGTTATTTTTGCAGATGTTTTAAGAGATTTGAATTACTGGTTTGGGCAGTAGATAGGATCTTTGACCCGCCAGGACACAACTTACATTTAACAGAAACTTTCTTTTCTTTGTGCTCGACAAAAGTGAAATAGTGAGAATATCTCCAGGTGGAGAAACTAGACTTGAGCTCCGCTGCCGCCATGATAGTCTTGTTAGTAAACAACACAAACACGCCCACAGCGCGTCTCTGCATGTGACACAGGAAGTATCTAAGTACATTTACTCAAGTACTGTAAGTACAGTTCTCACCTCTGTTCGCCTGGCTGTTGACTATATAAAAAAACGCAGTAACGGAGTAACGCACCATGTAGTACCGGTAACTGAGTTACTGAATTTAAAAAGTAATGCGTTAGAGTACTAGTTACTGCCAAAAATAACGGCGTTACAGTAACGCCCAACACTGGTCATATCTTAAATGTAGGCTGGCTTTACACCCACTGCACTATCAGAAAGTTGCCATCAGAACATATCATGGATTATCAAGGATAAAGGTTTTCAGTACATGTCGGCAAAAACCCTAATGTTTTATTTTCATCCCCTTTAAAATCTGCAAACAAATGTACTTAATCCCGATGAATGAATTGCACTTCCTTGATTGTAAATTTGACAAGTGTAATACAAAAGTAATACAACGACTATATAACAAATCACATTCCCTGGGAGGAATAATAGCCATTTTGAGTTGTAGCTGTGTTTTGTATCCCTCGTTTCCATGCAGCAGCCCGTGTGCACTTGAGCATTGTGGGAAGAAAGAGGAGAAAGCATGATTCAGCAGATTAAGAGAAAAGGCAGAGTGGGAAAAAATGCAAAAGTAATTTAAAGTTTTTCATTCCACGTTTAAACTTTTTAGCTGAGCCAAGACAAATTGAGTTTCAGTCAGAGGCCCTAAAAATACAGAACTATCTGAATAAAATGTGTTTGGTTTATGCTGAGTCACGATTTGTAGGAAACGGAAATCTGCCTAATCACCCGGGCTAATGTTATATTAACGCAAGAGACAACCACAATTATAGAAGTCTTGAAATATGGACTACAGGAAAATCTAAATATATGCAAAATAGAAAGAGAAATATTTAAGTCTTTAACCTACACACTTATGTAAATATATTTAACAATCCAAATATGTATATATGTCCATTCAAATTATCAACTTTTTACCGTGATATCTTGTTTCAACAGTCACTATATCAGTTAATGTTTTAATGTGTGTATTATTATTTAATTGTTTACCTTGAGTGAATCCTGTTTTTCACCATGACCCTCCACGGGGATAAATAAAGTTCCTTCTTATTTAGTAAAGTGTTTAGTAAGTATAACTATGTGAACATATCAGAATGAAGTATTGGGAAGTCCCGCCCTTCAAACAGTAGTCTCCAGACTTAATTTACAAAAAGAAAGTTACAGAACTTGTCGTTCCCTAAAAAAACGATTACTTTTTTCCAAATAATGCAGCCCTAAATGAGTGGTACACGGATGACGTACGTATCTTTGTAGCATCTCAGAAACTCCATTGACAAAAAGTAATAGGATTTTCCCTTTGGATATTCATGATACTTCATAAAACACGTTTATTTAATCTCCACATCTCAACGCCACTATTTGTTTTTTGAAGAGCAAATTCAATCACCCAAGGTAAACATGTCTAATTTAGACATTAGTTAGCAACCCCTATTTTTAAGACGTATAGAAGTTTTGAACATTCACAAGTGGGATATTTATGAAGTATTTCATGTCGTAAAGCTAAACGTGAAAATGTCTTCAGCTTGTGTTAACCATAGATCATATTTCAGGTTTCTAACTACAACACTTTGTGTTTTTTGAAGTGCAAATGCAATCACCAGAAGTAAAAAGCTATTAGCTAACACGGCTAATTTAGACATTAGTTTGCAACCCCTGTTTTTAAGACGCATGGAAGTTGCGCCGAATTTTATGTGGTAAAACAACATCTTAAAACCTCTTCAGCTTGTGTTAACCATAGATCGTATTTCAGGCTTTTAACCACTAATCAAAAAATGGTTTATTTTGAGACGAGGGAATCAGACGTGGTAAAATGCTAAGTAGTTTCCAGGTTTTAGCACTTGTATCTAGGAGCAGCTGAATGCCTTATTATTATGATCTTTCTGTACCATCACCTATCTATGTTTATTTTGCATGTTCCACCTGACTCGTCAGCCTCTCATCTCGTCATTTACCTTTCCTCCTTCTCCTCTCTCCGTCCATGTCTCTCTGCCTCCCCCTCCTCACCCCCCTGTTCAGATAATTACAGTTCATTCTGTGTCAGTGTAGGGGGATCCCAGGCTGCTGAAGGCTGATTAGTTTTTAATCATGAAGTGGCACTTGAGTAAACAGGGAAATATTCTTCCAAATCTCTCCAGAGAGGAGAAAGATAGTGTGTGTGTGTGTGTGTGTGTGTGTGTGTGTGTGTGTGTGTGTGTGTGTGTGTGTGTGTGTGTGTGTGTGTGTGTGTGTGTGTGTGTGTGTGTGTGTGTGTGTGTGTGTGTGTGTGTGTGTGTGTGTGTGTGTGTGTGTGTGTGTGTGTGTGTGTGTGTGTGTGTGTGTGTGTGTGTGTGTGTGTGTGTGTGTGTGTGTGTGTGTGTGTGTGTGTGTGTGTGTGTGTGTGTGTGTGTGTGTGTGTGTGTGTGTGTGTGTGTGTGAAATAGTTTGTGTACAAGCTGGATGGATGTCCTTGGCTGCGCTGCAAACAGACAGACAGGAAGTTAATTAACCAACCAGGCAGTTATGTAGTTATTCATACAGTCTGCCAGTTAGCTGTAAGTTGGTTAAATGTGTTTTTCCATCAGCTGGATGTCCTTAAATGAACTGCAAACACACACACAGCACATTAACCCATCAGTCAGTCAGTTGGTAAGTTAGTTAGTGAAATGGAAAGTTATTTAAAGAGACTGTCAATCCCTGATTTGGCGGATTAGCTTCTTCGTTTGTGGATCCGTTAATCAGTTTGGCAGTAAGAGCGATCTTTCAGGAGGCACCTTAATCCAGCCGGCATTTAACAGATGGTCTAATGAGGGAGTCTGACTCAATCCAAGAAAACTCTGAATATTGTGTTACACCATCAAAATAACGTTAAAATGTGTTGTGATAACAAGTCAAAGAATGATCATTGTGATTTATATTCAAAACATTTCAATTGATAAAGAAGCAAATGGTATTTTTGTTGTCCTTACTTTCTTATATGCAGTTCATTACTAAACTCAAGCAAGTTTTAAGAATCAATTTAGTCAACGAAGCTTCAACAGAAACCTTGCATCAGTTACTTTAAACCTGTCAAACTAAAACAACTAAGAAGCTAGAGTTATATAAAAGGTAAGTTAAAGGTCCCATGTCATGCTTCTCCGGTTATTACCCGTCCCCTTGTGTGTTATGAAGGTGTTTCTGCATGTAAACGGTCTGCAGAGTCACAAACCCTCAAAGTGCACCCTGTAGCGAGTAAAACTCTAACACAGAGAATACCTGTCTGTGCTGCCCCAGAACGCCTCGTTGGACATTTCTCTTTTTCCATTTGTTTCTTCCGGGAACCAAAATGGACCAATCCGGAGCTCCTCACACACCAGGATCCCTTGGCGTCACTATCAAACGCAGTGGGGGGACCTTTAGCGTACCTTTTCAACTAACAGGGGGTCCCATTGACTGGCATAGAGCTCCTTGGTTGGTAATAGACGAGTTGGGATCGCGGAGAAATGCTCTCCGCAGACCAGAGTCCTGCACGGGTCTGATTTTCAAGACCCCCTCCCGCCCCGCACCCGCGACGTGCAATACCGAACACGCCCCGCTAACCCGACCCGACCCGTCGGCACAAGATCCGCAACCCGACCCGAACCCGCATATATATGAGCAGTGAAAACGTGCAATTATTAACACACGCAGGTGCATATTTGTCTCAAAAAGCGTGGGATGTTGGTTATTGTCTCCATCTAGGAACCAAAAGCCTCCAGACGTTGGAAAAAAGCGTTTGAAAAAATACCACCCGTGAATCACTTTTTTTGCGGGTCACCCGTCGGGTACCCGATGCAGGACTCTCCGCAGACCCATTCTCACAGCGTTATAAACCTTTTTCTTATTCAATCAAGCCACACTTATTGTTTTTACTTCGGCTGTGAGTGTTTGTGTGCTCAGGATGAGTTTCGCGCTGGCTCGCTGTCTCGCCGACCCGGAAACCACACCAGTAAGCCAGCTCACTGAGCAGCGAGCCTTGCAACGTCCCGACCAATCAGAGCACACTGGGCTCACAGGGAGGGGGGGGTGCAGGAGCTCCAACAAGCCGTGTAGGACAGAGAGTGAATACACATACTATACAGAGATGCTGTGAGAAACCAATGTGAGGAAAATTGCACAATTTAAATCTATTCTCGTCGACCTCAACAATGGAAATATGATCAGTAGGACTGGCCATGCCATGGGACCTTTAATGACACAATAAAGACATATGCAAGTGACATTTACGATATTGTAGTGAACTATCTTTGGTTTAAGAAGGCGTAAAACATTTTTTTTGATGTCGTTTTAACTTCTCAAGCGGCTGTGCTAATGCTAATTTTACATGAGTAGCAACAACATTAAGTGAGTTTATAATGATGAATGAATTAACTGAGAAAAGTCTGTTGCATTTCGCTGAGTGAACACTTGTTACCTGGCTGTCGGATAAAGACCAATTGCCAAGAGAAACATCTTTGTGAGGAAAAAAGCATGGCACAATTAGACAAAATTGGAACGAAATGACATACACACAGCGACGTGCGGTCAGGGGAGGCAGGTGAGGCAGAGCCTCACTTGTCATTCTCCAATGTAACGGAAAAAAAGATTAATAATACAAATAATAATAATAATAAAATGTGTCCACTGATCTGTGTTGTAAATGTGATTTCTGTTTGATTCCAATCGCTTTTTATAGTAAAAATCGGCTAATTTGCCGAGCTCCGCTACAACTACGGGGAGCGATGAGATTGAGAAGTGAGGCAGGGACGAGCTCTGCCTCACAGAAGCCCACAGTAACTTGATGGAGCGCAGGCACTAATGTAGCGCGGGAACTTATTTTGTGAGCGCGCTCAAGCCAGTTACTGTGTGGTGAGGTGAGGCACAGATGAGCTCTGCCTCACCTCAGAATGCGTCACCCCACAGAAACTGTCTGGAAAGCGGGCCCTAAGCGCATGCCTGCACCATCTCACTGTATGTCACCAATGTAATGTTTGTAGATCCCTTTATTACATTTATCCTCGCCATCCATAGTCTCTAAATAACTTATTTCACGTATATATGATATTTAGGCTCGCTGGTCTCATCATACAACGGCAATGAAAAAAGCACCAGGGGAGGCAGCCACAACCTCTGCCGCACTGAAGGGGGCGCAAGTGAGCCCACAGGTTCTTGTTGCTACGGTTATTCTACGCAGAGACGAAAACATTAACAACAAGCTAGGCTTTTGAAACTAGAGGAAGATAAGGAGGACTTTTACAAAAAAGTAATAAAGATTGTTGTCCAGAAGGATAGCATGGACTTCATCTTCAAGTCAAGGTAAGACCACATTTGTAATGAAAATTGGATCTTACTAAGAAAGAACAATCCAATATTTTGATTGTGGGTAGGCTATCCTTTTGTTGAACGGTCTGTTTAAAATGAATCGAAGCATCAGACTAAAAAAGCTTTTGAAAATAACAGAATATTTCGATTAAAGGTGGGGTAGGTAAGTTTGAGAAACCGGCACGATATACACTTTTTGTTATATTCCATGGAATGCTCTTAACATCCCGATAGCAATGAATATCTGAAGTGCTTTGACAAAAAATACATGAAAACATTTCATCTGTGGAAGCCGTAGTACTGTAAAAAGCACGACCACTCATTTTAGCCGGCACGGCTAAAATAACCTGCCTGTCAGCCTTCCATCTGTGCACAAACTTATCTCGTGCCCTCATTGGTCATATGCGCGTTCGTGTGTGTTGGAGGAGGGGCTGTGTATTTTCAAATTCTAGCGCACTCGAGCTAGTTTCTCCAAAATTACCTACCCCGCCACCTTTAAGGTCAAAATATATAATATTTGTAAATCTGACTCTGAAAGAGTCAGTGCCTCACCAGCCATGAACCTCACCGCACGTCACTGCATACACACATATTTGACAAAACATGATTATAGTCAAAATATAAGTTTTGCTGAAAATTGTGTCACTTTTGGTGAATAGAAACTGAAAATCCCCCAATAACACAAAAAAACGAACAGATAAAGACAAAACTAGATCAGCAACTCCCAAGTTCTGCAGGATACAATGACTGTATTTATCAATAGAGTCTGGTGGATTCGGTTACTTCAGTTCCCTGCAAGAAAATGCTCCAAAGACAAGGTAAAGCACTTAAACTGTTCCAAATAAAGCGCACAGTTAGGCTGATATTAGAGGCAGCAACAGACAAAAATGCCCATAAAGCAACACTTACTTCAAAAACTGAATCATTAGACGACAAAGTCCACGTTCAAAGGCAATTCTGTTTGTCTGAGTGATGTGTTGGAGTTGAAAGGCAACTGTTTGCTGATAATGATGTTTTCTGCTAACTCTGTCTGGCATGCCCTCAGGTGGGAAACTTCAACACAGCAGCGACTGTGGTCCGGATCAATCTCAGCGTGTTGCACCTGCTGCATGTCCCGGGGAAACACGACAAAACAGGAAGGGTTTTCAGGCTATTTCCGAAAATAAACTGGAAAGTTGTTGGCAATTAGTTGAGATGAAAGCTTAGCAGTGTCTGAAGCCACCAGCTGGACTATTATGTGTCAAAATATGGGTTGATGCTCAAAGCTGTGTCATGGGAGGATTTAAATGCGTCCCAAAATGATTGAGGATAGACTTTGTATTCAAGGCAGAATTATTTTGAAAATGCATCTCCACATGGTGCAGTACGCAGGGGAACCAAACAATGACCATTGTGTGGAGTTAAATAAGTCTGAAAATGGGCTTTTGTCGGGAAAAAAAGGCTGTAAATGGACTGAGAAATATCTAAGGGAAGCAATGTGGGACGGGTGGCGCAGTGAGGGACGGGTGGCGCAGTGAGGGACGGGTGGCGCAGTGGTCTGTGCGTTTGATCATCAGATCAAGGGGGCGTTGGGGAACTCCAGTTCGAAACCCGCTCCCGCCCCACTGCGTCAGGCCGTTGTGTCCTTGGGCAAGACACTTCACCCGAATTGGCTCCTGTGGGTATTGTCCACAGTCGATGACCATTACATGTATGTATGATCTGTATGTGTAATGTGTATTTGTAAAGCGCTTTGAGAGTCATTGATAAAGCGCTATAATAAATATAAGGATTATTATTATTATTATAATGTCATAATAAAGTAATAAGGGATGTTTTTGGATATCATTTCAGGCTATCTTTTATTTTCTGAGACGTCCATCCGTCCAAATGTATTGATGTGTTGCTTCTACAAACGGCACTGTGAGTTTGAACAAGTCTTAGTTTGATGGAAAATGGATGTGAAACCATTTTAGTATTTGAGTGGATTCAAATATTTGTGTGTGTGTGTGTGTGTGTGTGTGTGTGTGTGTGTGTGTGTGTGTGTGTGTGTGTGTGTGTGTGTGTGTGTGTGTGTGTGTGTGTGTGTGTGTGTGTGTGTGTGTGTGTGTGTGTGTGTGTGTGTGTGTGTGTGTGTGTGTGTGTGTGTGTGTGTGTGTGTGTGTGTGTGTGTGTGTGTGTGTGTGTGTGTGTGTGTGTGTGTGTGTGTGTGTGTGTGTGTGTGTGTGTGTGTGTGTGTGTGTGTTTTAAACTGAGAGGGACAGAGCAGCCTGTGTCTCAGTGACTGAAGGTTATGTAAAAGCAATCAGTGGCCTGTTTAATCTTTCAGAAAGAGAGCTTGCTCATTTCCATAATCATCATCTCTCTTCCCCTGATCCCCCACGCAGAGCCACCAGTCCAAGACGGAGAAACAAGTGTGCGTGGGATCCAGAGAGAGACTCCTTCATCCTCTCCTCTCCTCCCCCGGCCCTCGTCTATCCTCATAATCCCCTCTGGTCTCATCAGCAGAGCTCTCCGGGGGGGAAGCCTTCCCAGTGAGGGCTAACACACCACATCTCAGAAAGTCTCTCCTGGAGGCCTTTCAAAGAGTCACACACACAAACAGTGACAGAAATATGTCTGTTTAGAAACGAACACATGCTGCTTCTTTCCCTCCTTTTCACCTCTGACTAGGGCGGCATGATTAGTCATTGTTACAGCGGAAAAGAGCCAAAGACAGCTTAATGTTACCTAAGTAGCATACATACAAAAGTATTAAAGATTAAACAAAATGTGTGGGAAAGAATACTGGTTTGATTGACACTGCCATGAAGATATAGGTTATTGTATTATTGCATCAATATTCCTATTTATCCTTGATATGATGTTTGGTGTGAAGAGGGTCTGTGCCAAACAAATGTTTTCTTAAAGGTCCCATGTCATGCTTTTCCGGTTATCACCCGTCCCCTTGTGTGTTATGAAGGTTTCTATGTAAACAGTCTGCAGAGTCACAAACCCTCAAAGTACACCCTGTAGCGAGTAAAACTCTAACACAGAGAAGACCTGTCTATGCTGCCCCAGAATGCCTCGTTGGACATTTCTCTTTTTCCATTGTTTACTTCCTGGGTACAGTGACGTGCCCATGCCCAAATGGGCCCATTGGTCCAAATAGACCAATCCCCGGAGCCGTTACGTTAAGTAAAAGGACCAATCCACGGACTTCCTCACACACACTCACACACTCAATCTTTTCTCAGCTGCAGCTCTGCCTCTTTCTCCTCCTGAGACGGCGGGACGCGGCGAGGCAGTGAGTCGGTGTGTGAGCACACACACAAACTCCCAGCCAGGCTGCGAGTGTGTGTGTGTGTTTTGGCTGGGTTTCGCTGTGTCTCGCTGTCTCGCAGACGGCCACTGGGCTCACAGGGAGGGGGGGGGGGGCAGGAGCTCCAACAAGCCGTGTAGGACAGAGAGTGAATACACATATACAGAGATGCTGTATGAGAAACCAATGTGAGTTTGGAACATTGCACAATATACATTTATTCTAGTAGACCTCAACAATGGATTTATGATCAGTACAAATGGCCATGACATGGGACCTTTACGTCATTCGAATAATATATCTATCAGGGCCCCAAACACTTTGATTAGCGTTTAATGACACTGTCCACAGGATGCATTTAAGGAGTTTTAATATTAAAGGGGCCATTTAATGATAATGTTCAGGTTCATAATTGTATTTTGTACTTCTACTGGTTCATGTGCTGCAGCACCTCTTTTCACCCTCTGTCTGAAACCAGAGCCCAGTCTGCTCTTCCCCCAACTTCCCCTGGAGAGAACTTTGGGATGTTAGCCTTTGCAGACCATTAACATGCACAACAACATATATAACACCACACTACAGGAAAGGAAAACCCCCCAAAGCATAGGGCCCCTTTGAGTGGGATGAATAATAAGCTGTATTCTGTCTCTCAGTCAGCTTCTACATGTATCTGATGAGTCAACAGCAAAGCCTGTGCATATTTCAGTTAAATTGTTTCCAAGCCAGAGATTGGATGGAGAATGTTTACACTGATGAGATCATAGTTCCTCCCTTGGAGCAATCAAGACCACACAGCAGTGATACCATCTTGATTTTAAATGTAGATTCCATCAAGATTGGCTTCCTCTCTGAGATTGAACAACCGCACAAACTAAAAAGAGTGAATATGCACAGCAGAATGTTTCAGAATGACAAGTGGGGGATTGGAGCAGTTTCTGGTGCATGCATTTCCAACATGAAGGCTCCGTTTGTCAAAATGTTCCTTCAGTGAAATTGCTCAGCATGCAGGAGCTCACTTTGCACAAAGATAAGAATAGGTGTGCAAAGAATGTGTCGAACATTATGTGTCAAATAATCCTGCACACAAATTGCCTTCCTTTCTCCTCGGGAAACAACTGCCTGTTCCTCCAGACTGCAGTCACTCTCCTAACTTCACTGTCTATCATCCCATCACACCGGCAAGCATTAGTGACAGCTCTGTATTTTCCTCATATTGTTATTGGATTTCTTAAAGCTAAGGAACAACTCCGGTTTAAATTGTGATAAGGATTTCTTTGTACTGCAATATGGAAGCAATGGCTGCCATAGTGAGGTAATGTACGTTTATTTATATCGCACATGTTCAGACACGAGGCAATTCAAAGTGCTGTACATCAACATTAACACTTAATAAGAAGACAACAGAAAGGAACACAATACATAAACAATGGAATAACATATTTAAAAAAAAAACATGCATACAAAAAATACATTGTAAATACGGTAGGTGCTAAAACAAGTTAAAAGACTTCTGGGTAAGCAGATACGTAAAACAAAGTAGTGTGTTGGTGAAGACCCAGTGGCGGAAGTGGGCCGGTCGGATATGTCACTAGCAAAAGCAGCTTCGGCGTGTTAGTGGGAGATAGAGCAGAGGAAAAGCAGAGCAGAAATGTTGTCTTTGGCTAAGTGATGGCACAATACAACAAATAAAAATGTGGCTGTTGAGGGTGGGTGGGCCAGCTTTACCATTCTTCCTTTTCGAGCAAGGCCCGAGGCGTTGCAATTCTTGTTCATAAATCTGTCCCATTCTCTGTGTCCAATGTTATATCAGACCCAAGTGGCCGTTTTATTATCGCAACTGGCAAAATATGTGGCAACAATCTGACGTTGGCGAACGTGTATGGCCCGAATTTTGACAACGAGGACTTTTTCAGAAATGTTCTTTTCTCCATTCCTGACATAAATTCCAGCCAGCTCATTCTGGGAGGGGGTTTTAACTGTTGTATCGATCCTTCACTTGACCGTTCGTCTAACAAGCCCTCTGCCCCATCTAAATCTTCCAAAGTTATCCAACTGTTCATGGAGCAATACGCAGTCTCAGATGTGATCCTAGTGCCAAGCAGTTCTCCTTCTTTTCTCCGGTTCATGGTACTTTCTCCCGAATTGATTTCTTTCTTATTGATAACAAATTGCTCCCCTCTGTTAGCTCGTGCTCATCCAGCCCTATAGTTATATCGGACCACGCAACTGTCATTGTTGACATCTCTCTTCCCGGCAGGTCCTTGTCACGTTCCCCCTGGCGCTTCAATTCACTACTACTTTCTGACCCGGATTTTATCAAAACTATTAGGAATCGCATTGACCTTTTTATTTCCACTAATGTTAACCCGGCTGTATCGGCAGGGAAGCGTGCAAGGCCTATCTAAGAGGAGAAATAATATCCTATTGCGCTTACCAAAGAAAAATCAACACTGAGAAGAGTATCTGCCTTTCCAGGGCTTTATCGGATCTGCAGACAAGATGTGTAGACTCACCCAGTGCAGATATTCTCAAAGAATTACTGACAAAAAAGGCTGAATTTGACATTTTGGCCTCAGAAGAGGCAACAAAATCACTTTTAAAAACACGCCACAATTACTATGAATTCGGAGATAAACCGAGCAAAATACTTGCCCACCAAATTCGACAATCCTCTTCCTCTCAGCACATTACTCAAATGAATACTGCTGATGGAATATCAATACCATTAATGACCAATTCAAGGACTTTTATAGTTCATTATATACTTCTGAGAGCTCATCTGATGAGACACAATATGACAACTTCTTTAGGTCCCTAAACATCCCCTCCATTGACCCTGAAACATCGTCTGGGTTAGATGAACCCTTCACAGTTAATGAAATCAAAGCTGCTCTAATGTCGATGCAGAGTGGGAAATGTCCGGGCCCTGATGGCTTCCCTGCTGAATTTTTAAAAATGTTTTCTGATAAATTAACCCCTCCATTGCTTAACATGTTTAATGAATCGTTCAATCTGGCACACTTCCCCCTACGCTACGTCAGGCTACTATTTCTCTTATACTGAAAAAGGACAAGGATCCTCTTCTTTGTGGTAATTTCCGCCCTATATCTTTGCTTTGTGCTGACGTCAAGCTTTTAGCTAAGGTGCTAGCAAAACGTTTAGAATCTGTTCTGACTACTATCATCTCCACAGATCAAACAGTGTTTGTTAAAGACAGACACTCTTTACACAATGTCAGACAGCATATTATATTCACCCTCTTCTCCTGATTCCCCGGAAATTATTATTTCAATGAACGCTGAGAAAGCTTTTGACCGGGTAGAATGGCCTTATTTATTTCACACATTGAGAAGATTTGGGTTTGGCGACACATTTATTTAATGGATTAGGCTTCTATGTACATCCCCCCTAGCTTGCGTCCGCACAAATAATGATTATTCGGATTATTTTCCCCTCAAACGTGGAACTCGGCAGGGTTGTCCACTTTCTCCTCTTTTGTTTGCCATTGCCATTGAGCCGCTGGCGGTGGCCCTCAGGTCCAGTCAGATGCAGGGCATCTCAAGGGGGGGGGGAGTTGAGCATAAACTCTCCTTGTATGCTGACGACCTTCTGCTATTCATCTCGGACCCAGACAAATCAATTCCTCCAGTATCGGCTGTGCTGAGGGAGTTTGGGCAGATTTCGGGTTATAAGTTAAATTTTAACAAAAGTGAACTGCTTCCCATTAACGCTGCAGCTACAGCCTACCCCCTTTCAAAGTTACCGTTTAAGACATCTCTGGCAAGTTTTAAGTATCAGGGCGTTTGCGTGACCAAGAGCTTCTCAGATTTGTTTAGGTGCAATTTCTCCACTCTGTTGGTCTGACTGACTCAAGACCTCCAACGTTGGTCTCTCCTACCTCTATCTCTGGCTGGCAGAATAAATTGCATTAAAATGAATGTGCTCCCCAAATTTCTATATCTTTTTCAGTGTATACCAGTTTTCATTCCGAGACATTTCTTCCATTCACTCGATCGCTCAATTTCTCAGTTTATATGGAACAAGAAAACACCCAGAATTCGAAAAAACATTCTTCAAAAAACCAAGGAAATGGGTGGCTTAGCATTGCCTAACTTTTTATTTTACTATTGAGCCGCTAAAATTCAAACTTTATTGTCCTGGCATTGTATTAACAAACAACCTCCACCGTGGCTGCAGATTGAGGATGCCTCATGTGGCTCTTCTTCTCTGATGTCCCTCTTGTGCCTCCCCCTGACGTTACCATCCTCAAAAAAAACTGTCTCAAGATCTGGACTTAAACGGCACTTTGGGTTCCAGGGAATACCTCTACTGTCCCCTGTGCATTCCAATCCGCTGTTCACTCCCTCCATCACTGATGCTGCCTTTTCACTTTGGGAGATCAATGGGATTGTGTCTGTAAAACAACTTTACATTGATGGAACATTTGCATCTTTTGATCAGCTGGCCCGTAAATTCAATCTACCCAAGTCCCACTTCTTTAGATATTTACAAGTCCGAGATTTTATTCGTAATCGTGTTCCAAGTTTCCCTGCTATTCCTCCTTCTACCTGGGTTGACACTATCTTAAGTATTTACCCTAACCTCAAGGGTACCATTTCAAAGCTATACAATACTCTTTTCACATGCCACCCTCTGCCCTCTGATAACTTTCAAACTAATTGGTCAGAGGACTTCAATATAGAGATAGGGACTGAGGTTTGGCAGTCTATTTTGAAACGTGTCTACACATCATCCATTTGTGCCCGCCACAGGGTTTTACAATGTAAAGTGGTCCATAGAGTGCACTGGTCCAAAAGTAAACTAGCTCGCATCTATCCTGGTACTGATCCTAACTGTGATAAATGTCACCTAGGACCAGCTAATCTCGCCCACATGTGTTGGACTTGCCCCACCCTATCTCAGTTTTGGAAGTCTGTCTTTGACTCACTCTCAGCTATCACGTCTGTTACCATCCATCCCTCACCCTTAATTGGCCTGTTTGGTGTCTTACCCGTTAACCATTTACTGCCATCCTATTTCGCTGAACTTGTAGCTTTCCTCACATTGCTGGCTAGGCACGTTATTTTGATGCATTGGAAGGGTCCTCGTCCCCCCTCTCATACACATTGGATAAAGGATGCCCTATACTTTGTGAAATTGGAAAACATGTAAACACTGTATTAGGGGCTCAGATTTGAAGTTCACAAAAATATGGCTACCCTTCTTAGAACATGTTAAGTCCCTCCAGTTGGAGTCTGTCCCCAGTTGGCTGAGTCACCCCCCCTGTACCGCAACAGCTCACAGGAATGCTCACAAAATGTCTCGCTTTTTTTTTAATTTCATTATTACATTATTGTCTAATTGTAACTGATGTATTGTGTCTTGAGGTTGTTTTGTTAGAAATCGCAGGGGTAATGCATTGTATTGCTGCTGTCTTTGTGCATTGAAAATCGCAAAAATAAATCATATATAAAAAAGCCAGTTGTGAATCAGCACGTTGAAATGCAAATGTCAAGTCCAACGGGCAGTAGCCAGAATTCTGTCTTAGAGATAACTAACTGGACGAACAATCCACATCTTCCATCTGGCTGGAACAATTAGTCTGTTGGATGATTGATCTGCTTAATTCAAAGCTCTGTTATCGAACCAACCAAAAATCTGTAATCTGATTGAATCCAGCTATTAAACTCCAGTGCATGACTGGTTTGTCGCCAAAGAGATTGGATCAATGACAAATAAGCGTCCTCCAGAGGATGGACAAGCTGAAAGGAGACTTCTTCTCCATCATGGCTGCATGCACCAATGATCCCGACACAAAACGAAAATATTATAGCCAGTAATGCAGATGCCAAAATGGCCAGATATACGGAAGAGGAAAAGGGATACAGGTGAAAAAAATGATGTGGCCAACTGAAAGTTTGTCTCATTATTCTGCCTTCTTGTTCCTGATAATTTGACTTTTATCTCATATTTCTGACATTTCTTCTCATAATTCTGACTTTTTGCTCCTAATCCTAATTTTTTACAAATAATTCTGACTTTTCTCAAGATACCTCAGTTTATCAGATTTTGACTTATTTAAAGAATCGTGACTTCAGATTTATTTCTGACTCTTACTTTTTTCCTAACTATTATATATATATATTTTGTTTGGTCAAATCTAAAAAAGAAATGCACATGTGGCCTTCATCCTCTTCCATCGAGGGGCAAGAATAAAAAGGAGGGACACAGTAAAGAGAGATAGCCCAGATTAATCTCTCCCTCCTTCTACCATTTAGCATCAACTGAACCCGCTCATATTTAATGAACTTTTAATGAACTGATCTTTCATCGCAAATCTAAAGCTAATTTAGTGCGTTATGAAACCTCTTTGTGGGTTAGCCAACGTGTTAAAACTGACGATTACTGTAACATGTTACCGTGAATTCTGCAGTCATATGTGTACATGTGCAGGGTGTGTGTGTGTGTGTGTGTTAGGTGAGGAGTGTGTGTGGTTCACAGATGGGTTGGATATGCAGCGTGGGCACAGAGGGGCTTGGCTGAGCTACAAGCCATATCAGCCAATAGCGTCATTACTCACAATTAGAGCCTAAACAGATTAAAGAATAGGGTGACAAGCAGCCACCAAGGCATGGAAACGAAGAAATTATTGGCCCCTTGATTCTCCATTTTAGTTTATTTCTCATGCATTGCTCCTTCATTCTGAATCCAGCAGCATGAAGATTTGTAATGTGAATACTCTGAAGTTCCTGCCTGTATAACTTTGACTTCACCTCTAGACAATGGAGTTACTTCTAATGGTTACACATAAACGCAGGCTGAAGCCCTCTCTGCTTATCAGAATTACCGAGGGATATTGGTCATTTGGTTTTGCCCATGCACACGGGTCATTTCAGTCAGTCATCCAGATGGTAAAATATCTTACTGAGGGAGGGTTATGGCAAACTAGGGACTCGGCACACAAAAAGGCTCTAACAACTGTTGCTGTATATATTTTACTGTATGAAACAGACGGCTGCTGCAAAGGTCAACACAACGATTAAGGTTGGATTAAAATATCAGGGGCGGCTGAGTGATACCCCAACATTGAGTGGGTAAACACATTGTTTCCCATTCAAAGGCAATGCAATACAAAGAGACCCTACTATGCTTTTTGGGGTTATCCCCCACATGTCAATGGTCTGCAAAGACACGGATAATGTTACCAACAAAAACTGTTTATCTATTATGGCGCGTTTCCACTGCAGCGGGTAGCTCGCTTTAAGCGTGCCGAGCCGTGCGGGGCCCGTTTTTGGTTGCGTTTCCACTTGGCCTAGTTTTGGCCCGGGGCTACTTTTTCACCTTTTTTCTGGCCCCATAAAATCGTGGTTCTAGGGCCAGGAACAACCAGGCTGAGTCGGGCTGAGTGTGCTCAACTAGAGAGAGAATCGCTAGCAAGGGGGCTACAACTACAACAAGATATATGACATATTTGACCGTGATTTAATTGTAATACACGTTTCAAAATGATGCCGAAGTAACAACATACTGATACCGGTTAGTAAAAACCATGAATTAATGCTTTGACAAGTCTGCAGACAGACGGCAGGCGAAAAACCCTTTTAAAATGCGTGCTTTCTAAATGGAGCTTGGCTAAGCTAACGTTATATATGCTCCGACCGTCCACACTCACAACAACGGCCTACAGACATAAATAAACCAGCGACTGTATTCGCCATGACACAGGCAGTCTGTGGTTTGTACTTGTTTAACTTTTGTCTAGTTTCTGAACAGATATGAGGAGCTGTGAGCTCTGAGTGCTAAGAGCTAACGGCTGTGTTGTTGTTTGGGGCTCTCATTGAAGATGACGTCACGGCTCCGCCTACACTGCGTTACTATAGTAACTACCCCAGTTCCTAAACTGTAATGGAAGCGCAGCATTAAAGTGAGCCGGGCCTAATAAGGCCTAACCAAACCGAGCGAGGCCGAGCGAGGCCTGCAGTGGAAACGCGCCATTAGTTTCCTTTTGGTCAATGTTGTTGGTGCTGCTGTAGCTAGCAGCTAATATAGTGTTGGGTTCAGAATTCCAGAAAAGACAGACAACTTCTAAGTTTAAAGGGGGGGTAGGTAAGTTTGAGAAACCGGCTCGAGATACACTTTTTGTTATATTCCATGGAATGCTCTTAACATCCCGATAGCAATGCATATCTTAAGTGCTTTGACAAAAAATCCATAAAAAAATTTCATCTGTGGAAGCCGTAATACTGTAAAAAGTACGACCAATCCGTTTAGCCGGCCCGGCTAAACGGATTGGATTGCCGTCCTGTCTGTCAGCCTTCCATCTCGTGCACGCACAAATGTATCTCGTGCCCTCATTGGGCGTGCCGTCATTGGGCGTGCATTGCAGCAGTACTTCAATGACTCGCCAGCAACAGGCGGCCACTTTCACCATGGCAGAGTTAGGTTCAACATCGTCTACTGGTGGCAAAAGAAATAATGTAACGGAGCAAATTAGGAACAAAAACAAAGTGGAAACTAGGAGAATTCAAACCAGAGTCAATATCGGAGTTGCTTTTCAACGATGGCGACAACTGATGCAACACACCTATGGGGGTTATTCCCTATCTTTATTCAAGAGCGTGGTATTTAAATTTGAGAGCATACTTTATGTATTTATTTCCCTCAAACCCTGTCCTCGCACTCAAATAGTGCCTGCTTGCACTTTGCTCTGCTTCTGCTCAAACTGTACGCTTGCACTCAGATATATTGCTGCTTACGGACTTTTTCTGCTCTCAGATTTATTCTCTGCGCGCTCGAAACTTTTGTGCAACAATCCTGTCAAAATCCCTCAACCAATAGGAGGCCAGGTGTCCTTGCGGGTGCGTCGCTTTACTTATTACAGCGTCCCGTAAGGGCGGTTACTCTTTGGTTTGTCTTCTTTGGTGCGATGACAGGGTTTGAGTGAAGGAAATCAATAAAGTATGCTCTCAAATGTAAATACCACGCTCTTGAATAAAGATAGGGAATAACCCCCATACACACCGAGTTGAAATCTGACGCCGTGGTCGCTCTTTTTCTCTTGGACAGGTAATTATCTGTTTTGTATGGTTTACAATTCCCCTGAACTATATAGCCAACCTAAGTCATGTGTGCGTTCATGTGTGTTGGAGGAGGTGCTCTGTAAGGAAGTCTGAAGGAAGGGGCGGATTCTTTTCGGCTGTGTACTTTCAAATTTTAGTGCACTCGAGCCGGTTTCTGAAACTTACCTACCCCCCCTTTAACTATGTATTGTAAAGAGAGCAAAAGATATATATCACTTGGCCAAGGACTCCGTCACGTCATAGAATTCACAGGCAGCAAAGCTGTAATCTGTAACCACTACTTCCGGAAAGAGCCTTGAACCTTGTGCGTGCATACATTTTTATTACACAGGGCGTTGCCCGTACATTTATGATTGGTCAAGACTAGCTGAAGAGATACCATGGCTTAGACTTGGTTCTCTTTTGTTGGTGACTTAAATAGAGGCAACACGACCTTCCAATCAACATTCGGCCTTTGGAAGTCCCTCCCTACTCTGGCGCCATCATACGTAATTTGTTTTCCTGAAGCTTTCTGCAGATATAGTGGAATCTTCATAATGCTGCTTCCTAGCTGTGTGTGGGAGTGAAGCTCCCATGCAACTCAAGGCCGGAGTGATGTCTTGTTTATGAATAACTCTTTGTATTCTTTCAGTGTCTGCACCTGACCTTGCTACTCTGTATTGCAGGCTAAAGACGTCTAATTATTCCAAAGTCACAGCCACATAAATGAGCACAATAAGCTTATAATGTAATAATAAGAATCAGTCTTTCTAATGTTATATAAAAATAGCCTCCACAATAGCAGCTTAGTTATCACTGAAAACGTTTCATTTTCTATTACAGTTTTCTTTTTGGTCAATGGTGCCGCTTATTTTCTAGCAGGCCTATGCTTTTTGAGGTTTTCCCCCGCATGTAAATGGTCTGCAAAGGCAAAAATCCCTCATTCCCTCTAGCCGGAGTTTCTCCCACAACCTGCCTGAAACGCCTCCATTGGACTGCCTCTTTGAACCCCCACAGCATGTAAACAAGTCACAGTAAAGGCACAGAATACAAATATGAACCAGAAATGAGCATGTCCTCTTTTACGTGTCGTACAAGGTTTTCCTCATCGGGACCAAAAGGTAACATCAAGAAATCCCCCTTCCTAATTTCTCTGCGGCTTTTTCTCCTCACCTTTTTTTCCGTGCAATAAAATAGGAAAGAAAAATGTTCTTTCAGCTGCAGAGATTAATTGAGCACACGGTGGATTCCCTCGGGGGTTTGATGTGACAGGTTATACCGAAGTGCATAATTGGAGCTTCAGGCTCACAGTAACTGCATTTCAGTAAGACAACTCACGTGTTTCTTAATATGTTTATTAGAAGCAGCATAGTTTGAGTTTGGCGTCTAGGCTCGGGCCTCATCACTCCACAGATTTACAAAGAACATTGAGTGATGATTAGATAACTATCCCCCGAGCCTACAGGTGGAAGCTGGGGTGGAAGCTGGGGTGGAAGCTGGGGTGGAAGCTGGGGTGGAAGCTGGGTGGAAGCTGGGTGGAAGCTGGGTGGAAGCTGGGTGGAAGCTGGGTGGAAGCTGGGTGGAAGCTGGGTGGAACCTGGAAGCTGGGTGGAAGCTGGGGGTGGAAGCTGGGGTGGAAGCTGGGTGGAAGCTGGGGTGGAAACTGGAAGCTGGGTGGAAGCTGGGGTGGAAGCTGGGGGTGGAAGCTGGGGGTGGAAGCTGGGGTGGAAGCTGGGGGTGGAAGCTGGGGTGGAAGCTGGGTGGAAGCTGGGGGTGGAAGCTGGGGTGGAAGCTGGGGGTGGAAGCTGGGGGTGGAAGCTGGGGGTGGAAGCTGGGGTGTAAGCTGGGGGTGGAAGCTGGGGTGGAGCTGGGGTGGAAGCTGGGTGGAAGCTGGGGTGGAAGCTGGGTGGAAGCTGGGGTGGAGCTGGGGTGGAGCTGGGGTGGAAGCTGGGGTGGAAGCTGGGTGGAAGCTGGGGTGGTGGTGGGGTGGAAGCTGGGGTGGAAGCTGGGGTGGTGGTGGGGCAGGCGAGCAGCAGCAACACGAAACACAGCAGCAGGAACATGAACGCAGCAATAGCAAGTGAACACAGCAGCAGCAACAGCAGCAGCGGCAGCAGCAAGTGAACACAGCAGTAGCAGCATTGCGAGGCAGAGGCAGGAAGACCTGGCAGCTTAAATAGAGCAGCATGTTTAGGAGAATGTGTTTGGTTGGTTGTAAGAGGGACGAGGTGCGTCACGTGTTAATGTATCATTGGTGCTCGAGTTGACTGCCTGAACTAGCTCGCAGGCTTCGCCCCATTTAAGACATTGCCAAGTGATTTATCTGAAAAAACTCAACAATGAATTGAAAACGTTTGTCCGGATTTGATAACACATGGTCCTTTGTCAGACACGGCATTACAACATCATTTAGTTATGATTTGTTGATGAAGCACAGGTTAAGATTCATCTTTATCTGAATCATGTTGGTAAATAATTCAGTTCTCCCCAAATATTTCCCAGATATTCACCGCTTCTTTTCAGGTTAAATCAGAAGAGAGGGAGATACTAAAAAAAATGGTTAGGTTGCTTTAAAATATTAACCACATTATAAATATACAATGTGTTGTATTAAGGGTATTGCAGTTGTTATGATGTTTTTTTCCTCAAACTGAACAAATTATTTATTGTTATCTGAACATAAAATAATGATGTGACACTCGACAGTGCCTTCAGGAGACAAACCCTGAGAAAACTATTCTAAGTAAAAAGGTTACGTAAGGAGAGACACTGAGAGACGCTCAATTTAAAAAAAAAAATGTTGACGCTCTCCGTCCATGGATGTATAATAAGAACTGGATACAGCGTGGGAGGCGGGGCCTCATTCATTCCTATGAGAGTTGCTCATTAGCGCATGATGATAAAATGGCCCAACTTTTGAGAGAGTGAAACGTCACAGATTACCCAGCATGCCTGAGAAGTACCCGTATGTGCGCTCATAGCATGCGCAACTTTAACCAAAATGCTCGTTCACATCAAGCACGTCAATTTGCGTACACGTAACAGCACCGTGCGTTCATGACAGCATGGTAATGGATTGTTATGATGGATTTGATATTAACGAGGCGGCAGTTAGCAGCTAGCGGCTAGCTAGTAATTATGCTAATGTGAACATCAATCGTTATGTAGCCTATGTCACTACCCGATCTGCAGCTCTGCCCGATCTGCAGTGCGCATGTGCGAGATGGTCCGCCATATTGGACAACGCCGGACAGCAACCCAAGTAGGACAAAATTGACACATTGGCTTTTGGCAAAGCTCAAAAGGAAACCTCGAGAGAGATGAGTTATTGTTATTACAACGTGACTTCACTATTATTTAACAACTCTTTTTATTGGGTTCTTTTATTTGGGGTTAAGTACATTGTCAGAATAAGTGAGGAATGAATTTAACTTCTGCTAGACAGCTATATGCCATACATTTTTGCACACATTCACAGTAAATATGTATTCAGTATGATAGCTGTCTAACAGAAGTTAAGTCACGTTGTAATAACAATAACTCATCTCTCTCTCGTTTTATTTTTGAGCTTTGCCAAAAGCCACTGTGTCAATATTGTCCTACTTGGGCTGCCGTCCGAAGTTGTCCAATATGGCGGACCATCTCGCACATGCGCACTGCAGATCGGGCAGAGCTGCAGATCGGGTAGTGACAGCCTACTTATATTACGCTGTAACAGGATCTAGTGATATCCAACAGAGCTTCATTTAGCATGAAATAATTATTGCACTGTGCAATAAGCTTCTTAGTGCAATAATAAGCTACAGGGACGTTAATCTAACGTCGGTAATATTAACTTTATTTAATACAACATTTACGGTACAAGATTTACATCATACAGCCCATGTAGTATAATATTTTACAAATGATGAATTACAGCAAACATGTGCAATATATCCATTATTACAGCTCCGTGGGCTGACAGTAAGGCGATATGGGTCCGTTGTTATTGTGCATCCATGGGTAAAGATAAACGCATGTAGTGCTGAACACGTAACATGAATGTGCCGGGCGGCGCGGTCCCGTGGGTTAGATGCGCGTTCATAATGCCGAGGGAAATAACTCTCAGAATAACGTTATTAGCACATTTTTACAACTTGAGGAACGAATGTTTTTAATAAGGGCTATACAAGTGTTCATACTGGGTTGTTTATTTAGTTTAAAAAAAATTATCCAACGAGTTACAGACCACTCTTTCCCCATGTAAGTCAATGGGAAAAAGTGTTTCCGGGCCCAGCAACCTAAAGGAAGTGTAGTACCGCCGTTTGGCCACAACGAATATTCTCATCAGACTCCGGCGCACTTCCTGCGGGCTTGTCTCCGTCAGAACTGCACCCCTGTCAGACGAGACATATACCACGTGATGACACGTCAGGCTCGTGTTGTGTTCAAGGACCTTGACCTTGGCCAGGAAAAACATGCACTCCCTTGTTTAATTTTTTTGCGGTCTAGATTTCTTAAATTTTTATTTTTTGCTTGTATTTATAAATTACCTCAAGGGCCGTACCAGATGGTCTCGGAGGTTCCCCACCCCTGATCTAAACACTCAAGAGTCCTTTAGCTCACCTGAGTCTCTCAGTCTGACAGGAGAGAGCTCTCCTCCAGCTTGTTGTGGAACAAACAGCTCCTTATGTCCGTTAGTGCAGCTAGCTAACCAGATGCTAACAACACGGTCCCTGCTGCTGGCACCGGTCCCCCTCTCTCCCTCTATCACACTAAATCATATATCAAAATTATATATACAGTCTATGCACTAAATGCGCTATTTAGACCCTCCAGAAAAACGCGATTCTGCGATCGCAGAATTTACCGCATAATCAGCAGAATGGCGCAGATTTTTAAAAGGCCGCATATTTATCAAAAGGCCGCATAATCCCCGCATTTTTCCACACAAAGTTGAGAAAAAAAAAAGTTCAACTCGTCTTGACGTGAAGTGATGTTGATGATGATGCGACGTCATCAGCTCGCGCATCACAGAAGGTAAACAACACCGTAGAGTGAACGTGTGGAGCTCACACGAGAGAGAAAACACCAAGATGAAAAAATCTAATCCATCTCATTTACCGACGAACATTTCTGCTAAAGACCGGGCAAAGCAGTTCCCCGATGTCTTGCACAAAGGTGGGGGGAAACTATTCTGCACCCCGTGCAACTGTGTGTCGGAGCATAAGAGAAAATCCACGGTGACGACCCACTTTGATTCATTCAAACATTTGAAAATGCTTTCTGCTGCTGCGGACAAGAAAGCCAAACAACTCACGTCCACCGAGGCATCAACCTCCAAAACCCTTTCGAGGGCTACAAGAAACGAGGTGAGAAGCCTACAACATTGAAGCTGGTCAGATAACGAACAAGTAAATGAAAACAGAAAGAGGCGGAGAAGTGTGTGTGTGTGTGTGTGTGTGTGTGTGTGTGTGTGTGTGTGTGTGTGTGTGTGTGTGTGTGTGTGTGTGTGTGTGTGTGTGTGTGTGTGTGTGTGTGTGTGTGTGTGTGTGTGTGTGTGTGTGTGTGTGTGTGTGTGTGTGTGTGTGTGTGTGAGAGAGAGAGTGTGATTAAAATAGCCCAATTGCTTTTACAATAAATAAACATTTAATGTGTTTAATTGAATAGTAAAGGGATTTAACGTTAGTGGCAGGTTGTGTGTGAGAGAGAATAAATAAATAAGACAGCCCAATATTTATTTTTTCCGCATATTTCGCAACTTTCCACATATTTCGCAACTTCCCGCAATTTCACCGCATAAAATCACATAAAACCCCGCATGTTTGATCGCATATTCAAGGATTTTTGTCCGCGTTTTTCTGGAGGGTCTAGCTATTGCCACACACACACAGGGCCGAGCTTGAATGACACAAGCACACGTTTATTTCCATACAACTCTCTGATTGGTCTGGTGCAGGGGTAGCCAACACGGTGCCCGCGGGCACTCAGTTGCCCGCAGGGGCAACGTGAGGCGCCCGCCGGGCACGTTCTAAAAATAGCTCGCCAAGAAAATCCAAAATGTATAAAATACACAAAACAAAAAAGGAAATGTAATTCAAATAATCAACCCCATGCATAAACGAAACTTAAATCATAGCGAACTCTATCTACTTACTACAACTCTATATCTATCTAACACCCCTCCCCCCCCCACCCCACAATGAATATCGACCAATCACATTCTTGCTTGATTTGCGGGACCAGCGTTGCAGTCGGGAAGAAAAGCAATGTGGCTCCTCCCCGCTGATTTTCCTTCTGGCAGAATCTACACATCAGCCCCATTGAACAGCCTATCATGCCAGCCTATACAGCACATGAGGGCCAGAGCTTTACTCTGTGTGTATTACAACTTGCTTGTATTGCACTTGACGCACACTCACGCATGGCGTAATCTCCAGGGGGGACATGTCCCCAGCACTTTTCGAAATCCCGTTTGTGTCCCCCCACTTTACAAATATGTTTATTATTATTTTTTAACGCAAGCCGTTATCGCCACGGAGGAGCACACAGCCTGTGTGTGTGTGTGTGTGTGTGTGTGTGTGTGTGTGTGTGTGTGTGTGTGTGTGTGTGTGTGTGTGTGTGTGTGTGTGTGTGTGTGTGTGTGTGTGTGTGTGTGTGTGTGTGTGTGTGTGTGTGTGTGTGTGTGTGTGTGTGTGTGTGTGTGTGAGCACCCCTTTATCTATTTAACAGTTTAAAAGGGGAGTGATTAGTAAAATATGCATAAATAAAAAGAAAGAATGCTAACTAGGTAACACAAGATAAGAATAAACAAGTTTAAATGATTTGTTATTGGTTGTGATGATATTCTAAAGATGTTTGGATTATTGAAAAGTATACAGCTCCCTTTCATCTGAGTGTTGAGAGCTGTGTCCATGAATTCATTTTGTGCTCAAAGTGCACCAGATTGATGCTTTTCACTTCAACATTTAAAAAAAACATCTTCCCGGGGGAGCATGCCCCCGGACCCCCCTAGAGGAGGTGAGGTCCCCCCTAGAGGAGGTGAGGACCCCCCACCCAAATAAAGAAGGTTAAAATAATTAAATTGCATGTTCTTTTAGTAAACACTGAAAACGGGTCCCAAAGACCCAAACAGCACACAAAGGTTAAAGGTCAGCATATAATAATGTTAAAATGTGCTAAATATATACACTGCAAAAAAAAAAAAAAAGAGGAGTACAAGTAGCTCACGACTTGTTTTATTTTTTGAAAGTAGCCCTCATCCTAAAAAAGGTTGGTGACCCCTGGACTGTCTTGCCTCTGTTGCATTCACTGAACACGGGAAATTACAGTTCTGCCGTCCTCTCTTGTGTCATGATGAGGTTCACGTAAAGCACGGTTAATGTATTATATTATTGAGGGAGAATTGTCCGGGGCCCAGGTCAGGCGATGCCACTGCTGAGGTTACTCGTATGTGTTCCTTATGTTTGTTTTGTAAATACTTTTGGTATCCAGTGTTATGAATGATTGTAAATGAGAGAGATGCAGCTGAAGACAGAGAGACTTTTCTCCGTCTCAGTTTAACCTCTTTTTAGGCGGTGTTACAACCACTTCTAAATCGATACTGCACTGGAGCTAAACTTAATAAATTAATAAAAAGTTTCCTTCCATCCCAACAGAGACATTAGGTGGGTCTAGACTCCCCTCATCACACCAGATATGGTTTTATTAAAATAGTTGATAGGCATGCTCCCTTAAGAAACTACAGAGTAAAAGGCAGAGACAATGCATGGTTCACATCAGATCTTTCTGATTTACTACACGAGCGCAATGTGGCATGGTCAAAAGCCAGGAGTACAGGTCTTGGGTCACATTGGCTGCTCTTCAGGCAGCTGCGAAATGCATTTACCGTTACAATCAGAGAAGCCAAAGTGGATCATCTCCTAACTGAAACTTCAGACAACCTAAATAATCCCCTTAAATTCTGGAAAACTATTAAATCATTAGCTGGAAACAAAAATGTTGATAAAGTAAACAGGTATAAAATACTATATGACAGTAAAAAAAAGTTGTTATTAATAAACAAGAATACAGTTTGAAAGGGGAATGATTTGTAAAATATCCATAAAGAAAAAGAATATCTGTTTACAGTTCTGTTTCATATGGGTGTTGAGAGATGTATCCATAGATCTCCTAATGTTGCTCTCTAATGGCGCGTTTCCAACCAGGCTGAGTCGGGCTGAGTATGCTAAACTAGAGAGAATCGCTGGCAAGGGGGGTACAACTACAACAAGATGAACATATTTGACCGTGATTTAATTGTAATACACGTTTCAAAATGATGCCGAAGTAACAACATACTGATACCGGTTAGTAAAAACCATGAATTAATGCTTTGACAAGTCTGCAAACAGACGGCAGGCGAAAAACCTTTAAAATGCGTGTTTTCTAAATGGAGCTTGGCTAAGCTAACGTTATATATGCTCCGACCGTCCACACTCACAACAACGGCCTATACAGACATAAATAAACCAGCGACTGTATTCTCCATGACACAGGCAGTCTGTGGTTTGTACTTGTTTAACTTTTGTCTAGTTTCTGAACAGATAAGAAGAGCTATGAGCTCTGAGTGCTAAGAGCTAACGGCTGTGTTGTTTTTCTGGGGCTCTCATTGAAGATGACGTCACGGCTCCGCCTACACTGCGTTACTATAGTAACTACCCCAGTTCCTAAACTGTAATGGAAGCGCAGCATTAAAGTGAGCCGGGCCTAATAAGGCCTAACCAAACTGAGCGAGGCCGAGCGAGGTCTGCAGTGGAAACGCGCCATTAGTGCCCCAGATAGATGCTTTTAACTTCAACATTTAAAAAAAATCTTCCCGGGGGAGCATCCCCCCGGAACCCCCTAGAGGAGGTTAGGTCCCCCCCCCACTTAAATCATGTTCACATGGATAGGAAACTAAATACATTTGCACACATCTTGTGTCCATATCTTTCTGTTTTGGTGGTCATGCCACACCGTGCATGTGCATGCATACGCGAGTCATGGTAAGATATCTGGTTTAAGAGGTTGCTTTTTCTTTGCACAGCATGAAAGAAAGGCCAAATGACTGTGATTTTAGTATTTTTAAGTAGACGTTGAGTTCAATAATCTGTACGGCCCTCGGAGGATGTTGAAAAAATTGAAATGGCCCTTGAGAGGAAAAAGGTTCCCCACTCCTGGTTTAAAGACTACTGCCTGCTTCATGAAAGGCAGGTTTTATATAAATACAATCATTTCTGATCCTAAATGTCTTAGTTTCTTCTTTGCCAAGGTCACATCGTTCTGTTGTCTTACACAATACACTTCAGCAAAAAACATCTTATTCATATTTCTTGTATTTATTTGCTTGCATTTGATATTGAGGTAATCCCAAAGTAATCAGGTTACATTACTTTTATATTGTGAGACTCAGATTAGGTTACTGAGGTTACTCGTATGTGTTCCTTATGTTTGCTTTGTAAATACTTTTGGTATCCAGTGTTATGAATGATTTTAAATAAGAGAGATGCAGCTGAAGACAGAGAGACTTTTCTCCGTCTCACATTAATCTCTTTTTAGGCGGTGTTACAACCACTTCTAAATCCATACTGCACTGGAGCTAAACTTAATAAATTAATAAAAAGTTTCCTTCCGTCCCATTAGGTGGGTCTAGACTCCCCTCATCACACCAGAGAGCCTCAGGAACAGCCAAAAGTTAGACACAGTTTTAATACATCTTATAAAACCGTTCCTTGAATACCTTTCTTCTAAAGCCCCCAAAGAAATACCTTTAAAGAGGCCATATTCTGCTTGTTGCTCCCTCTCCTGTTGAGTTTTCCATTCCATTGTAAATGGTGTGCAAAAGCTGAAATCCCTGTGTTTCGTACATTACATGTTACTTTTACATTACATGTTACTTTTACATTACATGTTACATGTTAGACGCTTTTATCCAAAGCGACTTACATACTCAATACTGTGGACAATCCCCACAGGAGCAATTTGGGGTGAAGAGTCTCAGGGACACAACGACATGCTGACTGCAGTGGGGTTTGAACCTGTGACCCTCTGACCCCAACACCAAGCCTCTATCTACTGCGCCCACAGCCTCGTACAATACTTTGTTTTATTTAAAGCTAATGTACTTGCCAGATAATCGCTTTTTTAAATTGGATTCTTCATGGTTGAAAACACTTATTGTAAGTCACTTTGGATCAAATTGTTTTTGAAATGTAATGTAATGTCATCTTTATGCAATATCAGAGAAATGTTCAATATGGGTGTTTTTCTACAGTATTTGGACAGGAAATACACATTTCCACTGATAAACGTAACACTCTTTATTCACCACAGTTCATGCTGAACACTAACACAGTTTTTCTTCAGCATGCTTCATGTTTTGCTGACACAAGTAGAAAGGGACTTCGTTCATGCACTATTTTATCTGTTCTATTTGTTCTAAATCCTATATATATATATGCATGTTGCTCTGTTGGAGGAGCCTGTGTTTTGACACATACATTTATCCTGGAGGCAGGCAGTTAGAAATGGAAACTGACGATGAGATAAAGAAGTGACGTTTGTGGCACAACCTGCAGACTGAAGTGTCAGATTGTTAAAAAGCATGCGTTGCTGCTCATACATAAGTTGTGTATTCAGAGGGGTCCAGCCTCCCTCCAGGCCGTCACCCAGAGTTTCCCCACCGCAGAAGTCTAAACAAGAATAGCGTGGCTTTGACGTAAATCCAAACCCAAAGATTACCTGATAACCCCAACTCTTCAAAGTTTCCACTGAAGTTGAGATAATGATGTCATGTTTGTCCGACCACCAATGAGACGCTGTTGCTGAGGGTTGATACAGATCTTATGAAGTGAGCGGTGTCAAGTGTTTGCACAACACTCATGAGGAAACGTCCGAGCAGAATGGCTTCAGTCTCAGAGCTTTGTGAGTCTCCTTTCACACCGGGGGAACGATTCGCTGGCCCAGGAAGTTGGTTCAAGTCCTTTGCGTAGGCCGCCTGCATCCTGTGCTTCATTGTCTTCATACCCGCTGTAACCGCTCTCAAGGTGTCGAAAACCACAAGCGCCTTCTCAGAATTGTGGCTGAATCTTTTACGCTTTTATTGCCCCATCTAGCATAGGTCAAAAGTTCAGAATGTTCTATTTAGTTTCACATGCTTTCAGATTAATCCCAGCTTCCCCACATTTCTTTCTTTTTGGTGTCTATATACGCTGGGATCCGGAGTCATGGATGATCCTGCGGTCCTGTGTCCTGCATCGCGAGCCCTGGATCTTGAGTCGTGGCTGTGGTCATGGATCATAGGTCCTGGATGGATATCCTCGTGGATTCATCTTCCTATTATACACACATGCATTTCCAAACATTTGGTCTACCTATGTTGCAAATGTATTATCTCTTCGAATTTACACACGGCATCTATTGCACGTCTGTCCGTCCTGGGAGAGGGATCCCTCCTCTGTTGCTCTCCCTGAGGTTTCTCCATGTTCCCCTTAAACTGTGGGTTTTCTCTGGATGTGTTTCCTTGTACTGATGTGAGGGTCTAAGGACAGAGGGTCTAAGGACAGAGGGTGTCATATTGTCATACTGATATTCTGTCCAAACTGTGAAGTCCACTGAGACAAATGTAACATTTGTGATATTGGGCTATATAAATAAACATTGATTGATTGATTGATTGATTGACATGCCTGGTTTCACGAAAAGACATGATGGAAACATACATCCTTTCTATTTACAGCCAATTTAGCATATTTTTATCAATGGTAAGCTTAATCGAGGTGAGGTAAAGGTCAGGTCTGACACGGCCACTTAAACAGCAGAACTGTCTACACCCTCTCTTGGCCGTGGCATACTGACCAGGATTGGATGGCGCTGATCAGGGTCAAGGACAATACACATTTATTAGTGCAAGGAACTTTGGACCACCAGGTACCCTTATAGGGCAGTCAAATCCTCCGTCCACCGCCTGGCCCCTCAGGCTGGCGGCCCCCTCTCTGCTAGCATCACTGGTGAGGGTGACACACTACTTCTTTACCTTCATCATCTGCACCTCTTAATAAACGTGTTTACTATGTGTCAGGCCCAGCATGGTGTTTGACTCCTTTAAAATGCTTACCTGAGATAGTCAAGCAGAAGACAAATTTGATTTCAAAGTAATACATAAAAGTCAAAAGAAAATTCTTGTCAAAGTTTTTAAAAAAGCAAACTTATCTCAAAAAAATTGAATAATATCATAATGTCACACAAAAATAAAATATAATGATTAACAATCATGTATATCAGAAAACACACAATTTTTTTGTATATAAGTGGGTTTAAACAACACAAAGCTAAATGGTTTAACAGCATTACCATAAGTTGTCAAAAATGTATAGGAACATGATGTTAAAAATAAATCAAGATACTTTGCACTTTTAACGGCACGATGTCAGCAGGTCAGGTCCACAGCATTTCTGGGGCCTTCTCTCATCTGTGGCCCGTCTGATCAGCTGCTGTAAAAGATCAGTTTGGAGACACAGAAGTCCTAGACTTCTTAGCCGGAGGAGGAGAGGTAGACCCTTCCCCAAGCTCCCTAGGACTAATGTCAAAATAGTCTTTGAAATGTTCTGTAACATACCAGTGAGGTGGTTCTCTCTCATTACTGCGGAGTCTCAGTGAGAGACCCCTCCTAGATGCTGGCAACAAATTATCAGATACATCTTCTCTCTGATATAAGCGTCCATCACCAACCAACCGCTCAACAAAACGTCTATAAAGGGACTGAAAAATTGCAATTGTAAATATCACACATTTTCTTAAAAATATTGTGACATCTACTTGGTTTTAAATTCATTACTACCAACCAGGAGTTGGATAAACACCAGATACTACAAAAGGAGTTGGTCAAAATCTCCAAAGTGAGCAAACCTATTCTAATGACTTTTAGCAGTTAAAAAGCTTCTAACATTATTCTACGTATTGAACTGCTCCCTGATAGGAAGAAACTAATAACACAACTGAACTCTTCTTTCTGCTAAAAATGGATAAATCAATAAACAACTCAGCGTTGGCCGATTGATAAGGCCATTTTGCCAGTTCCTAATAAGTAAAATGGGGCTAAGGTTAAAGTCACAAATCCCCCATTCTTTAACGACTTTGGGGAAATCAAAACTAAATAAAAAAACAGTCAAAATGATTCCAATCAGGATCTCTTGTATTGACTGGGATGAAGCATTCTCAGAGGTAACGTTCTGTCTCTCCATGACGTACTGTCACTGTCTCAGGTCCAGAGAGTTGTGAGAGTATGTAAAGGCGGGGGTGCTGATCTCTATCTCGGAGCTGCATATCAAACCACATCAACATCCGGTGCTTAACATGCAGAACGGAGGAGAGACACAGAAGGAGAAATCTCCCTCTAAGCAGTTTTGAACATTTTCTTTATAATAGTTTTCTTAAACAGCTTTTATGGATAAAGGCTTTTAGCAAAGTTTGGAGAGGAGAAATCATGTTGATCTACCGAAGCCAACCTCTCCATTTCCCCCTGAACAACAGGATTCTCCCTCCTTACATTTCTACATTTGTTTAACCTTGTTTTGTTAACCCAAAAAGAAATGTACATTTTAAGATTAGCCATAGTAGTTTAAGGGCCAACCAAATCATCTTAAAGGTGAATTTTGATCCAGTAGTGCTTGTTGAAGCAGTCCAAATCTGAACAAAACACCAGAAACTATCGCGACAGCTCGAATAAAAGTCCCCACTTAGATTTATTGAAAGCAGAACATTTCATAGACAATTCATAAAATATAGAACTTCAGAAGCAGAAAATATATATAAAATATATAAGAATAAATTAACCCATATTATGAGAATATGTAAGAAATAATACTATAATAAAATACTAAGAATAATCAGAATAATATGAAAGGTTTATGGAAAGTATTAAATAGTGTCGTTAGAAATGGAGCAAAGAGTACAGGTTACCCTGAGTTTCTTGTTGACAAAGATAATGTTATCAATAACACAGAAGATGTGGTTCATGGTTTGAACCAACTCTTTGTAAATGTGGGGCCAGATCTGCAGAAAGAATGAAAAGCGTAGGAACAACTAAAGGGGAAGATACAGACCTCTGGAATGACAACAATAGCTCGTTCTTCCTCAGAGCAGTCGAATAAAGAGAAATCATAGACAGTGAAATGTAAAAGCAAGTCCTCGACCGATTGGAATCATTTTGATATGATTATAGTCAAAAACATTATTGAAGAAATTGCAGAACCATTAACACATCTTTGTAACTTGTCTTTTCAATCTGGTACATTCCCTAATGAAATGAAAATAGCTAAAGTTATTACCATTATATCAAACTGGGGATAAACACCGTGACACACATCACAGGCCTGTTTCTTTGCTCTCTAAGTTTCATCCTGGAAAAGGGTTTTACAAAAAGACTTCACAGTTTCATGGAAACACATCAGCTGTTGGACGACAGTCAATCTGGATTCAGGAAAGACAGATCAACATGTACGGCACTGATGGGATTAAGTGAGGGAAAAGCAAACTGCATGGGAATATTTATAGACCTACAAAAAGCATGTGACACCATAGATCACAACATGTTACTGACAACACTGGAAAGGTATGGCATCAGAGGGTGGGATTACACTGGCTGAGAGATTATTTAAGCAACAGACAACACTTTGTTAAAATAGGTGAACATAAATCAGAAGACACGAACATAACTTGTGGTTGTGGAGTACCTCAGGGGTCTGTGTTGGGTCCAAAGCTGTTCATCATATACATCAGCGATATTTGCAGAGTATCAAATATATTGTATTTTATTTGCAGATGATACTAATATTTGTTGTTCTGGTGACAATTTGAAACAGCTAATGGAGGTAATAACAGCAGACATGATGAAAGTAAAACATTGGTTTGAAAAGTACAAATTATCATTAAATATAAGCAAAACAAAGATTACGCTCTTTGGAAAACATCAAACAAATCCTCAGGTTAATACTAGACAACATAAACATAGAAAGAGTATATGTGAACAAGTTCCTTGGTGTGGTTTTAGAGCATAACATCAGTTGGAAACCTCATATCAATCATGTCAAAGCTAAACTGGCTAAGACTATCGCAATATTGGGGAAAGCCAGACACATTCTGGAGTACACATCATGATACTGTGTGTGATACACTCATATTGCCCACACGGTTCAATCCTGGGACCATTACTATGTCACCCTATATCAATGATTTACCATCTGTATGTCCTGACACAAACATCCAAATGTATGCAGATGACACTTTAATATATGTACATGGAAGCACTATGATACAAGTGGCTAATGAACTGACAAACACCATGGTTCATGTTTGCAACTAAATATTTGTAAAACAGTATGTATCTTCTTCACCAAAACAAAGTCCTCTTGTATTGAGCCAGATGTTTTTGTACCTTGGAGCAGGGCCGTCCCTCCCTACAGGCCTTACATTGCGCAGGGGGCCTCGCGCAGGGGTCCTCGGCTTATGAGCTCGGCTTGTGCGCAGTTCTCAGGGCAGTTCTCCGCGAACCCCCCCCCCCAGGTTTCAGGCTCGAAAATGACATTCCCAGAACAAATGACCATATCTTCCCTTCTAAAAGGGTTAAATTAATAATATTTTTTCTCAAAGTAATGATAAACCTGTGAGTTGGATGTAGAAGAGTCAGAATCAATATAGATGTTTTTTATTTTAAAGAAAATTCAGATTGAACATGGTAAAAAACTGTAAATTATAGTGTCCGTCCAAAAAATATGTTGTACTTATAGTGGAAACTAACCTTGGATGATGGGTTAGTAGACTAAAAGCTTTAGGAATCCAAAGTACAACATATAATAAGTACCCTGTATCAAGATTGATGCAAAACAAGTGATATTTGATCTTTTTAGACAGATTTAGCAAATAAAACCTCTTCTGGGGCCATTTGGGTGGATTTTCCTTATCTCTGGCCCCCTTCTTCGATTTTGACATGTGACATCTCTTTCTGACCGTTAGAGCCAATAGAATCGAAGGGGAATCTCCCCACACACACACATGGCAAAACGAAAAGGTGGGGGCTTTGTGCACACAGTTTTGCTCCAGAGCGAAGCTGTCTCTAGGTCTGACATCTCAAAACCGAAAAGCAGATTTATTGCTCATGGATTATCAGAAATCATTCAAAGTGACACAGACACATTGGATTAACCTATGGATTAACTTCAGCATCGTTTTGATCGTTTTAATGCGATTGAAGACCACTGTTGCCATTGGACCCCCTCAACACTAACCATCAGATCAATGTCTTCCTGTGCAGCAAACTCAAGATATCAACACGTTCAGATCAGAAGTCTAACCAAGAAGAGCATGGCTTTGACATACAGTTGCAAGAAAAAGTGAACCCTTTGGAATTACCTGGATTTCTGCATAAATTGGTCATAAAATGTGTTCTGATCTTCATCTAAGTCACAACAATAGACAAACACAGTCTGCTTAAACTAATACCACACAAACAATTATATGTTTTCATGTTTTTATTGAACACACCATGTAAACATTCACAGTGCAGGGTGGAAAAAGTATGTGAACCCCTAGGCTAAAGACTTCTTCAAGAGCTAATTGTAGTCAGGAGTCAGCCAACATGGAGTCCAATCAATGAGACGAGATTGGAGGTGTTGGTTAAAGCTGCCCTGCACTATAAAAAATACACACCAGTTATGAATTTGCTATTCTTAAGATGCATTGCCAGATGTGAACCATGCCTCGCACAAAAGAGCTCTCAGAAGACCTACGATTAAGAATTGTTGACTTGCATAAAGCTGGAAAGGGTTACAAAAGTATCTCTAAAAGCCTTGATGTTCATCAGTCCACGGTAAGACAAATTGTCTATAAATGGAGAAAGTTCAGCACTGTTGCTACTCTCCCTAGGAGTGGCCGTCCTGTAAAGATGACTGCAAGAGCACAGCGCAGAATGCTCAATGAGGTGAAGAAGAATCCTCGAGTGTCAGCTAGAGACTTAAAGAAATCTCTGGCACATGCTGCTCTGTTGACGAATCTACGATACGTAAAACACTGAACAAGAATGGAGTTCATGGGAGGACACCATGGAGGAAGCCACTGCTGTCCAGAAAAAACATTGCTGCACGTTTGAAGTTTGCAAAAGAGCACCTGGATGTTCCACAGCACTACTGGCAACATATTCTGTGGACAGATGAAACCAAAGTTGAGTTGTTTGGAAGGAACACACGCTATGTGTGGAGAATCCAAAGGGTTCACATACTTTTTCTTGCAACTGTAAGTCCAAACCCAGAGATTACTTGATAACTCTAACCCTTCAAAGTTTCCACTGACGATGAAATAAAGATGTCATCTTATCGGTCCACCAATGAGACGCTGTTGCTGAGGGTTGATACAGATCTTAGAAGTGAGCGGTGTCAGTGTTTGCACAACACTCACGAGGAAACCTCCGAGCAGAATGGCTGCAGTCTCAGAGCTCTCCATGCTGCTGTTGGCTCTTATCAGCAACATTCACGCTGAAGACCTCATCGTCATCCAAAAGGAGAACGACTCTCTCACCTTCAAGATCCCAGAGAAGGCCGGCTCCTGCCTGATCTCCAGATTTGTTGGTGAGGAGAAGCTGGTCCTGTGGAACACCTCTGACCTCTGGCCCCAGAACTCCTGCGTCCCTGAAGACCTGAAACAACGACTTGTCCGCATGGCCGATACTTCTTCTTACAAGATCCACAACCTGACCCCTTCAGACTCCGGCCTGTACCAAGAGGAGTGCTGGACTGAGGGCAAAGTGACTCATGAGAAACACATCACAGTTACTGTTTGTGCTGACATAGCTGACACCGGATATGCATTCATGGTAGATGAAGAAACAAAAGACCTGCCTTGTCGTGGAGCAGCTGACCACCTGGATGTCCAGTGGCTCAAACGGGATTATCGATATGAACAGAAAATATGGACCAGAGTTTTTGGGGACAACACGGCATCAGTGATGGACAATGATAGAGGAAGATACCAAGTGGTGAAGAACACATCAGCTCTACATATATCCAACATCTCAACAGCTGACTTTGGAGAATACATCTGTCTGGAGATGAACCAACAGCAGTGTGTTAGTGGTAAGACTGTAGAGTATCAGCTGTCAGAGGTGATCTATCGCTCAGTGGAAGACACGGCTGTGTTGCAGTGCCCTGACACTGGTTCCAATAAAGTGAAGCCTCCACATTGGGATACTGAGTTATTCAACAATCACCAAGAACAACAGAACCAGCCTGTGGGTGTAATGGACCAGAACTACTCTCTGGTGTTAACATCGGTAAAGGTAAATCAATCTGGTCTGTACTCTTGTAAAACCTTAGATACTGTGAAATCATATCAGCTGTTCGTGTGCCCCAAATTCCCCCCCCCTGCTGTAGAGCTCTTCTCAGGGGGAGAAGAAGTCACTCTCAGATGCAAAGATTGGGAAAAGTGTTGGAGTCACTTTTGGTTCTTTAAGTCGAACCGAACCAAAGGAAGAACCCTTAGTTTAGATTATAATCAGATCAGGAGCAATGTGCGCAGGGACACTGATGGGAGATTGGTGATTTCTGATGTCTCTCTGCAAGACACAGAAGAGTATTGGTGTGCAGTTTTTGATGATGATAATCAGTGTCTGTTTTCCACCAAGACCCTCCTGCGCAGAGACCCCTTTGGGGTTCACTCCACCTTCTACGCAGTGAGATGCTCAGCGCTCAGTGTTCAGCTGCTGGTGCTGTGTGTTGCTGTAGTCACTGTGACCCTGAGGACCAGAACACGGGACACTTAATATGCATCTGTTCATTTCACTTCACTCTGTCCTCGTCCTCTTTCATACAGCGGCTCAGAAACAGGATTTAAAACCCTGGATGTTAGACATTCATGCAAACACAACATCTGAGTCTGATCACAAGAGAGAGAGAGAGAGAGAGAGATGCCACAGGGCTCAGTGCTCGGACCTATTTTGTTCACATTATATATGCTTCCGTTAGGCAATATTATAAGGAATCATTCTGTAAATTTTCATTGTTATGCAGATGATACTCAACTATATTTATCAATCAAGCCTGATGAAATTAATCATCTAAATAAAATTCAAGACTGCCTCAAGGACTTAAAAACGTGGATGACCTTAAACTTTTGATGTTAAACACGACCAAAACTGAAGTTATTGTACTTGGCCCGAAGAATCTACGAAACTAATTATCTAAAGATATACTAACTATGGATGGCATTAATTTGGCCTCCAGTGAGACTGTAAGGAATCTTGGTGTTATATTTGATCAGGATTTATCCTTTAACGCCCACATAAAATCAATTTCAAGGACCGCCTACTTCCATCTACGTAACATTGCAAAAATCAGGCATATCTTGCCTCAAAACGATGCAGAGAAACTAGTCCATGCATTTGTTACTTCAAGGCTGGATTATTGTAACTCTTTATTATCAGGGTGTACCAAGAAGTCAGTCAAGTCGCTTCAGCTGATTCAAAATGCTGCAGCTCGTGTACTAACCAGAGTTAGGAAAAGGGACCACATTACTCCTGTTCTGGCTGCCTTACACTGGCTCCCTATAGAACACAGGAATAGAATTTAAAATTCTTCTTCTCGCCTACAAAGCCCTTAATGGGCAGGCGCCATCTTACCTTAAAGAACTCATTATACCCTACTGTCCTACTAGGGCATTGCGTTCCAAGAATGCAGGGTTGTTGGTTGTTCCTAGAGTCTCTAAAAGTACAATGGGAGCCAGAGCCTTTTCTTATCAAGCTCCACATTTGTGGAATCAGCTTCCAGTTTGTGTTCGGGCGGCAGACACCCTATCCGTTTTTAAGAGTGCGCTTAAGACCTTCCTTTTTGATAAAGCTTATAGTTAGGGCTGATTAGATTCAGCCCCTAGTTTTGCTGATATAGGCTTAGTTTGTCGGGGGACATCTTACTTCTTCCTTCTCTCTGTCTATACCTGTGTACTCTCATGTTCCGATTAACCCAGCTTCCCCAAATTTCTTTCTTTTTGGTGTCTATATACGCTGGGATCCGGAGTCATGGATGATCCTGCTGGTCCTGTGTCCTGCATCGCGAGCCCTGGATCTTGAGTCGTGGCTGTGGTCATGGATCATAGGTCCTGGATGGATATCCTCGTGGATTCATCTTCCTATTATACACACATGCAGTTCCAAACATTTGGACTACCTATGTTGCAAATGTATTATCTTTTCAATTTACACACGGCATCTATTGCACGTCTGTCCGTCCTGGGAGAGGGATCCCTCCTCTCTTGCTCTCCCTGAAGGTTTCTCCCATTTTTCCCTTTAAAACTGTGGGTTTTCTTCGGAAGTTTTTCCTTGTACGATGTGAGGGTCTAAGGACAGAGGGTGTCGTATTGTCATACTGATATTTTGTACAAACTGTGAAGTCCACTGAGACAAATGTAACATTTGTGGAGAGAGAGAGAGAGAGAGAGAGAGAGAGAGAGAGAGAGAGAGAGAGAGAGAGAGAACATGTAACATCATCATTATTATTATTATTATGGTTGGTAAATTATTTGTCAATTTAAAAATAGAAAAGGTGAAACTTCAGAAAGTAAATAAAATATATAAACACCCCAAAATATAAATATCCCATAATACAGAGAAAAAAGGGTTTTAAATGTTGAAATAATAATAAATAAACACATATTTAGTTTAGTATGAATATATTATTTGATATTGTAAATATGTGTGTTTTGCTCTTCTTGTAAACACGTGTGATGTTAGGATCCCTGCTCCGCTCTGCTCTGCGTTGTTTTAATATTGTTAAATGTTTACTTATCAACCTTTTAAACATCGCTTTTACATTCAATGATTTTAATCCCCTTATTTTTAATCCTGTGTTTTTATACTGATGTTTTATTTCAAATCAAATATAATTGTGATTTTCTTTTAATTCAATGTGATTTATGTTTGATGCATTTCATAACTCCTGTATCTCTCATGGTGTCAGTGTTATATCATGTGTTCTCATACCTTGGTATATGTATATATCAGTTATCAAGTGTCTCTATAATAAAGATTACAAATAACCAATCAAACCTGGAAGACCCTTCTTGCTTTTAATAATTATAATATTATTATTGGTTTAAAATTACAAACTCATATTCAATAGTAACGTCCACAAAGATCATCAACTTCAAAGTCCTCCTGATTACTCACAAAGCCCTCAACAATCAGGCCCCCCCCCTACCTCACAGACCTGCTGCACCACCACACCCCTTCCCGCTGCCTCCGCTCATCAGAAGCCAACCTCCTATCCATCCCCACCCGCATCAATCACCGGACCTGGGGGGACAGAGCCTTCTCCGTCGCTGCCCCCTCCCTCTGGAACGCACTCCCCCAACCCATCAGAGACTGCACTGACCTCACCACCTTCAAAAAACTCACAAAAACTCACCTCTTCAATCTGGCTTTTAATGTGTGATTGTTTTTGTATTATTTGACTTTAACTTTAACTATATATTTATTTGTTGTTCCTTCCTTTTCTTTTCCCTTCACTATATCTGTAAAGCGTCTTTGAGCACCTGTAAAAGCGCTAACAAATTAAATCTATTATTATTATTATTATAAAGATGATGAAATGATCTAGTGGATATTTGGAGACTAACAAATCCAAATTCAAGCAGGTACACATGGCGCAGGGGACAACGAGCTAGTCGCATCGAATAATTTCTCATCACCTTTTCCCTGGTTCACAAAGTATTAAAATGTAGTGTTGGTGAGCGATTAAGATCTGATCATGCCATCGTAACACTGCAAGTTATTACAGCAGAATATCCCCGAGGGGGGGATTGGAAATTCAATCTATCACTTTTAAATGATACAGATTTTAATGAAAAAATGATGCATAATAAGTTAGTTACATGCATATTAGCAGTATATTGGCTCTTTATTAGTCATTATAAAACACATATTAATGCCTTATTCTACATGACCATATTCTACAAGTAATAAGGCATTCGTTGAGAGTTTGTCCTCAATAACCCTCTAATTAGTGCTTATTTATTGCAAGTAAGGACGTTGTTGTACATGAGTTTGGGTACACGACAGCAGTCATGTAGTGTGCATATGCATTAAACCCATGATATCAAAATCTCACTCCAGCCAGGTACCCAAAGTTGGCAACCCTGATCTATAAGAATTTCCTTTTGGTAAATGATAGGCTATTGCTTTGTTGCTAGCATGCTAACACAGCTACAGCTAATGTTGTCCATTAAAACTGCTTATTTGTTTCCTTTTGGTCGGTTAATAATGTTGCTGTCGCTAGCATGCTAACAAAGCTACATCTAAAGTGATCCATTAAACAGTTTCTTATCTTGTATGGTTTCATTTTGGTCGATGGTGTTGTTTGTTTGCTAGCAGGTTAACACAGCTAGGGTTATCCTTCAAAACTGTGTATCTATTAGTTTCTTTTATGTAAATGATGTTGCTTTGTTGCCAGCAGGCTAACACAGCTACAGCTAATATTATCCATTAAAACTGTTTCTCGTCCATATGAATTTTCTTTTGGTCGAACGGCCCGTTCACACAGCGGCGTGCGTTGAAGCTTCCCGGCGGGCGTGTCTGAAACTCGACCAACAACCAATCATATGAATCTCCCGCCCCTGACACACAAGCAACGGTTTGATTGGCTAGAGCTTGTACTGGCATATGATTCGATTGGCTGACGCTTCTGCCGAGGCTTCAAAAGTTGAACATTGCTCAACTTTTGCTGCGAGCCACGCCAGCAAAGCTCCGCTTCACTTCCCACAATGCAGTACGGCGAAATGTGACGTCACCCCATTCACAGTGAATGGTGAAGCTTTCAGCGCACGCCGCTGTGTGGACGGGCCGTAAGGTGTTGCTGATTGCTAGCATGCTAACACAGCTACAGGTATGTTATCCATTGAAACTGTTTATTATCTAATAGAGTTTCCTTTTGTTCAATGATGTCCCTTTCGTTTGCTAGCAGGCCATCACAGCTACTGCTACCAATGAAAACTGTTTGTAATGTATCAGAGTTTATTTTTGGTCAATGGCGTCGCTTGTTTGCTGACAAGCTAATATAGCTAGCGTTGTCCTTGAAAATAATTCCTTATCGGTGTTAAGCAGTGGCGAACCGTGTCTATCACAACTGGACCTTCTGTAGACACACACACCCCCACCCCCCTCCTCTGCGGCATTATAATGTCCGTCTTTTCACTGAATTGTCGTCTTGAAAAGGGTACTCACAACAATTCCGCAACAACTTCATCTTCACCTGTTGCACTTGTCATTTCAATGTTAAAAACAATAAAACGGCATGAATTGCTTCGTCGCATTCATCTAGATCCTCTGTCTCGAGCCAGTTAACTAGCGGGCCTTCTAGAGTTCCCTGGAACCGAGGGGAACTCTGAAAGAACACGCCCATTGGCTACAAATCAATATATGATTGGTTGATCAAACTGTCAGTCCAAAGGTACGCTCTCATTCAGTGCAACGGCCAGGGCATTCGATCAAGGATGTAGAATACCTTGGTTGAAGGATATTCTACCCAGAGACCCAGAACAAGATCTGATTGGTTGCTTTCTTTTCTAACACAAAACCACTGAAATGCGTAGTGCATGGTCCGAGAAGGACAAACAAATCAACGTAACACTGTAATATTACAGATCAACAACACAGATACAATTCTCATTTATTCATTTTATTAAATTGTATTTATATAATTAAATCGATTTTTTGTTTGTTTTATCTGAGTGTTCCAGGGTATTCTCTGAATACCTTGAAGGCCCTGACGGTTCGCCACTGATGTTAAATAGTAGAGCCTTGGACTTTAAACAACACTCTAGCTTCCCTTCATTTAACAATAAAGCCTTTGTATCTTGAATCTTCATCCCTTTTCTCTTATTGTAATACATCCTCGCCATCTCCATTTTTATTTCTTCTCTTTTCATTTTCTCCTCTCCTCGACATTGCCCCCCCTCCTCCTCTTCTCATTCTCTCTCCTCCTCTTCTGACAGAGCTATGAATAACAATTAGAGGATATACAAGTCACTGAGAAACCGTTTAAAAGTTTGAAATCACTTCTCTGTAAAGTATCAGCCTGTTTCAGCCTGAGGGAGGGTGGGTTATGGCTAAAACCAGGGCCGTTGCTGCGGATACTGAGAGAAAAAAGAGGGGGAAATTATTATTTCTCTGCCTGCCAGTCCTCAGTAAAGAGGAGATTATTTATCAGCCGTTCCTGTCTGGTGCCCAGAGAGTTGGTTATCATGTGAGAGCAACACAAAGAATCTGTGATTGTAGTCGTCATGCCGCTGCAGCTTTAATAACAAGCTGCTAACAAAGAAACGTCTTTGGTGCGCTGCTTATTAAACACACCGAGGTGATGGCAGGTCTATTTTATGTGGGGATAACATCTGTGGAACCTGTGAGACAAAATGTAATTCATTATCATTAATATATAATTTTTACTTAAAATCTAAAAAAGGGACAAAACATATAATAAAGAGCTTTTTGAACATTAAAGCATGGAGACATGTCACAGGAGAGACACTACATACTGATATACACCTGAACATCAGCAGGAGAGGACTCTTTAAAGTAGAGACACTACGTAACTGATATACACCTGAACATCAGCAGGAGAGGACTCTTTAAAGTAGAGACACTACGTAACTGATATACACCTGAACATCAGCAGGAGAGGACTCTTTAAAGTAGAGACACTACATACTGATATACACCTGAACATCAGCAGGAGAGGACTCTTTAAAGTAGAGACACTACATACTGATATACACCTGAACATCAGCAGGAGAGGACTCTTTAAAGTAGAGACACTACATACTGATATACACCTGAACATCAGCAGGAGAGGACTCTTTAAAGTAGAGACACTACATACTGATATGAACCTTAAAATTAGCATAGTATGGCCTTTTTATTAACATTTTCCAAGCATTGTTCTTTGGCGTGTCCTTTTCTCTTCAAATATGTCCTGTATCTCCTCCAAGACAGTCATCTATTTGCCTTTAGCACTCTTTCTTAAAATGCCCAGCTTTTAGATTCTACTTGGTTTTATAAAACTTAATGACAGGACTCGTTGTCAGCTCTAAGACTCTATGTCAGCTTCTAAAAACCACAAGAGCAACATTTTCCGAGCATTTTGAGAAGAATTTAAAAGGCGTGCAAAGATGGGGGACAGTTATTTCATGTTGGTTTGGCATCGAGTAGTGAGGCTTGAGATGTTCATTTAACATCATGGAAAAGCCTTGGTCATGCACCACAATAAATCCCAGAATGATTTTCCTCATCAGCTCTGCTTTGCTGTTGTCTTGGGTTTCCCACTCTTTGTCTCTCGTTCGAGCAACTTTGTTTCCCTGTTGATCTTAATCACTTTACTTTGTGCTTCTTCTTGTGTTAAAATCCCACGCTGCTTTTCTTGCAAGTTAAACCGAAATGGCTGCTTTTATTGTGAACTGTTGCAGGATTTCACAAGATTTCCCAGGGTACTTTGTCAATGCTTTTTATGTTTTATTCAGTGTTTTGTTAAGTGTTGAATGTTCTAATTACTGACATATTTAAATCAGGTTACATCTTTTAAAGCAGTGTTTTTTAAGAAAAGAATAAACAAAACGATGCACGGGGGTACATGATGCAAGCTAGAGTCGTTTAATTAATTGGCCAAGTGCAATATCTTAATTGCAGTAAGCGATAGGAGGTGTGTGGCACAGTGGATTGTGCGTTGGTTCAGGTTCAAACCCCACTGCAGTCAGCATGTCGTTGTGTCCCTGAGACACTTCACCCCAAATTGCTCCTGTGGGGATTGACCACAGTATTGAGTATGTAAGTCGCTTTGGATAAAAGCGTCTAACAAGTAACATGTCATGTAAAATATTTGTTAAAGGCAAAATATGCCAACATATTCGAATGAAGTAAAGTGGAGCTGCTGAAAAGAACTGGTATTACTCACACTTAATAAATAAGGTCCTCGTTTGGTGCAGATCTTCTTCAATGAAAAATATACTGTAAATAAGGTTTCCATAATTGTCAGTAGAGATGTCCCGATCCGATCACGTGATCGGGGATCGGAGCCGATTACGTGATTTTCAAAAGATCGGAATCGGGAGAAAAAAAATCGGGGATCGGGAATTATTATTATTTATTTTTTTTATTTATTTATTTATTTTATTTAATGTTACAAAACAAAAATGACCATGTTCACGTCTTAAAGTCATCCTGAGACCTTAGTTTTGATTTAAAATGACACAACATCATGTATGTGTTGCTTCTTTTGGGCTTGTTTTCAGACCTGGTTGCTTATTTCTCTCAAAACTGGCAACAGAGTGGGCGCAGTGTCTAATAGTAGCAGTAAGCTAACGAGACGTTCAGCTGGTGACTCGGGAGTCGGGACAGAGAAAATGTCAGGAGTTTGGAAGTATTATAACATTGAAAGCGAAGGCAGTGTAACAGCCAGATGCAATGTTTGCAAGGCGGAGGTTCCGCGTGGTGGAAAGAACAGAGCTACGTTCAACACGACCAATCTAATACGCCACCTGAGAAACAAACACCAACAACAACAGGACGAGTACACAGCGGCCACTCAGGTAACGGCACTGAAACAACCGACACTTTCAGAGACTTTTTAAAGGAAAGAGAAACGGCCCCAGAACAGTGAAAAGGCCAAACAAATAACAGCCAAGATAGCTGAACTCATCGCGTTGGATGACCAGCCGTTATCTGTTACCTTTTTTTTCTCTTAATTCATTGCATAAAGATCGGATCGGGAAAAATCTGTATCGGCAGATTGTCAAAATCAAATGATCGGAATCGAATCGGGAGCAAAAAAAGATGATCAGGACATCCCTACTTGTCAGTATCCAAAATCGTTAATATTATCACAACTGTAATCAGAGCCAAAATTATCAGCCCTCAAGATCTCCATAGAACACTTTTTAAAAATACACCTAATAGAATCAGATTCAAGATTCTAGGCTTTTATTGTCATTTGTACATACTGTAGCTACATTGAAGTTATGTCAATGGAAATCTTAGGCCACAGGCTCCAACAGTGCAACACAGTAAAACAGATAAACAAGTAAAATAGAATAGAAATAGTGCGAAAAGAGTCGATACAAGTGATAAATAATGTGTGAGTTGCAAACAGGTAAATGTTATGGATGTTCTAGTTCAGGTGCCTAACATCAAATCAGGACTTTGCATTAGTTTTTAAATATCTGTAAAACAACCCTAAAAAGAAACAGAGCAATGCCTTTTTCTGAGTGGTTCTGCTTCCCTAAATATCCCCCTCCCTTATTTTTGAATCCCCCTCTCCTCCACTAACCAATTTCCACCACAGTCACCTCTGTCCCCTGCACCGCCTCACGCCGGCTAATTGAAATTGGCACATTTAATTTAGCCCCACAGCCAGCTTCATTCGGGTGATGGATGGCGCTGGATGAGTGTAATTGAACTTTGGAGAAAGAGGAAGGAAGCAAAGGAGGAGACATCAATTAGCATAACCTGACTGGCCACTTCATTTATCAGCAGCGACCGAGGGCTCGGAAGAGAATACAACGCAAGAGAATAAAATCAGTGAGCCTTCTTGTGTTTTTCAGTAAACACACAATGCAGGAGAAGACAATCACAAAAAGAAACACGACTGTATGACTGACAATTAAGAAATCTCTGGATATGATTTAATCTTTTTAGAATTAAGAGAGGCTTTGTCTGTCTTTAAGGCTCCTTTTACATACAGTTTATTTTTGGACTCCTGTCAAACCTCTGCTTGTCCCGTATTTCTTCGTGAATTAATAAAATCCTGTCTTGCTTTTTTTTTAAATGCAATAGAAAGGAATAGAATAAAATCAGAGAGTGTTTTTCAGTAAACACACAATGCAGGAGACGACAATCTTAAAGGGAAACACACACTGCTGTACGACTGAGAATTAAGATCTCTGGATATTATTTAGTCTTTTAGTTAAGGCTCCTTCTCACTTAAAGTTTTATTTTTGGACTCCTGTCAAACCTCTGCTTGTCCCATATTTATTTGTGCATTTAAATAATCCTGTGTTGCTTTGTCTTCCTTTGTTTTACAAGCAGTCACTTCCATCATTTAATTTCATCTTAATGTACATTATTTATTTCAAATTCTGTTCTTGAATATATCATTTTCTATTTATGTGTATAGAGACTTGTTGGAGGAGCTCGGGTCATAAGATTTGAATTGCCATTTCATTCAAACATTGTAATCTTGAATCAGCCCACACTGACACCACAGTATGTCTTTGTATGTATGTGCATTCATCACAACTCATTTTCCCTTTTTTATTCTTTTTGTAGAGTATTTTAAGACTTAATTCGCGCTGCGTGTCTCTGCTACGTTTGCTAGATTCAGACAGGTAATGTTTCATAACAGTCAGCTTTGGTTAAGTTGCATTAACGACATTTATATCATTATGTGTTTCAGCTTTGGTTCCCTTCAAAGAAAGAGGCGTATGTGCTCATAACAGAATAAAAGATCAGTTGCAAGTTTCCCATAATAGTCATTTTTAACAAGGAAAATGCACATGTCATTACAGTGTATCTGTGAACAATATTATCAATGCTGTTGTATTAGTATAAATCCATTTCATTGACGATTAAGTCATTTTTCAAGAGGCTGATATGTTCTTAATTTGTGGCATTTTTGGTCTGTGAATATGCGTAAAGGGCAATTTAATGGGTTTCTAAATGTCAAAGTCGGTGCATAAAAGGTCAAGATTAACATAATTAGTTGTTTGATATGTTTTAATTTAAGGAAATCGAAATGAGAGAATCCTGGTGGCTTGCCAAATAGGTGAAGAGAGAACGAGGATCATTTAAAAACTGAATAAAAAACAAATATGGATATTGATATTAGCACCAGACACTTGCCAAATGATCATTAATATGACGAGTAAACAGCGAGGAAATCAACCAAATGGATGGCTAGCTTTTATACTTTGCTTGCCATACAGGTATTAACAGGTTGTATTTGTTGGTATGCTCAAAAGATGGTCGAGTTGCTGTTGACAACGTCACTTTCTCATTCCCTCTTGGATCGTTTTAGTGGAAAGTCAACCCGATTCTGAGTCCTCCTGACATACATGGAACAAGTACAAAGTGACAGGCAAACAAAAACATCTGCTTTAAACATGATGAAGCACTTCCTTTACAATCCACCAGAGACGTAGCCTATATATGAATATTACACAAGCACACACACACACACACACACAAACACTCCACATAATATGGAAGTCATGGGGAGAAAGACTCAGGAAGTACTCGATAACAAACACTGTTTGAAGAGTGTTTACACAGCTTCCAGGCAAAACACCACTTCCACACGTCTTCCTTTTTGTGAGTTATTTCTTCTTCCTTATCTTATTAGGACTTCCATCCTCACTTCCTTTCGCTCCGTCTCTCCTCCAGCTAATTAGATCAAGACATATAGTGTCTGCGTGACAGTATTCTCCATAGAGCGCAGGGGCAATATGAATAATTGAGAAGCTATTATCCCCTGCTATTAGACCCTGAACAGAGCAACAGGGTTGGCTGACACGGATGATACACAACCGCCGTCATCTGTCATAATTTGTGTCCGCCAAAGAATAAAAGGACATCTGTTTTCTTTCTTTTGTCCAAGTTTCTCTAATAGCCATGCTGGTATTCCTATCACAATTAGTGTTGTTGTGTATCAGTCTGTAGAAGAGAGTCTGTCTCCAGATTTGACATTAAAAATTCAGTTTGTATCGATGTCAATAGAAACTTCAGCACTGAATTTGCAAGTCAAAATGTTATCGAAATTGCAAAATGGTGTAGCACAATAATCAAATCACAGGAAGCACAATATTTGGTAAATGCTGCTGATGTGCTGAAATACAATAAGTCCCATCCCACAAATGTGTTTCTACAGTCTGAACAATATATTTGTAATACACATCCGACCTTGATCATGACCGGTATGAATACCTTTTGAATTTGAGATGTACACAGATCTCCAACATGATGGCAATTAGTTACTTTTTCCAAATCATGCAGCCCTAGAATTTTAGTTCCTGTTTCCGTTTTGACTTATTTGTTGCCCAAAAAGTAGAACATGTCGATCAAATTCATCATAGACAACACTTTTTCATCACCATTAATACTCAAAAGACGGAAGAATGCCTAATTATGTAGCTGATGTTAAAGTCAGCTAGCATTTCTTCAGGGAGCATTGGTGTCAATTAACTCTTCAAATATAAACGTTTGTTAAGGGGACCATATTATGCTAATTTGCAGGGTTCATAATTGTATTTTGTGGATCTACTATGACATGTTTTATGCTGTCAATAGGCTGTTACAATTTCGTAATATCCAGACTAAAAAAGGCACACAAAAAATGACGATGGCCTTCTCAATATCAATACTTTTTTAAGCCCTAACCTTTGAGAGGAGAGCACAATGCTAACAACATGCTAACATGCAGCTAACAAGGAAACTCGAGGAAAGTCTCACAGAAATGTTGGATGAAAACGAATAGGTGGACGGGGTACTGATGCGAGAGGGAATTACATCAAATCCTACAGCATTGATTGGATAACTAAAAATTGGACATGGCTCAGTGAAGTGAGTGGCTTGATGTTAGGGTGAAAGCCAGATATGAAGAGGTAGCACTGATGGCTTTAAACCAGACTATTTTTCAAAATGTAAACAAAGTTTTTGCAAATGTACGTAGTAGTGGTGCACGATAATTATCGGGCCGATATTAGGAATTATGACGTCATCCCGATAAACCCGATAAAAGTATTAATAGCCCCGATAATATACAATATATTTAGGAAGAGGGGAGTTTTTCACAAATCCAGCGCTCCCTAACTCATGCCTGGCTGTGACGTAAATGGTGTGCGGCCGTGAAGCCAGGACAGTAAACAAACATGTCGTCGGTAGTATGGGACTATTTCAAAGTTTCAGAGTTAGATAGTTCGCTTGCTATTTGTATTAACAAATGCAGAAGTTCCACGAGGAGGGAAAAAGGCAACGAGCTATAATACTTCCAACCTGATTAGTCACCTGAAACATCGCCATCGCTACGATGGTGTGTTAAAAGCGTACGAAGACGCCTGCACTGCTAAACTAGCGGCAAATCCAAAGCCAGCTGCAAAGGCACCGGGGCTTTTACCTATCGACGAGGCTTTTGAAAAAGGCAAGAAGTTTATTTGGGAAAATAAATATGGTCACTTTGAAGAGTCAAAACTGTTCTTGGCTTTGTTTTGTTCATAGTAGTAATGCTCATGTCATTTGCTCACTACTAGTCTTTTTTTTTACCACCAGGTGTGCAAAAACTACAGGTACATTTCAGCGACGTGCGGTCAGGGGAGGCAGGTGAGGCAGAGCCTCACTTGTCATTCTCCAATGTAACGGAAAAAAAGAATAATAATACAAATAATAATAATAATAAAATGTGTCCACTGATCTGTGTTGTAAATGTGATTTCTGTTTGATTCCAATCGCTTTTTATAGTAAAAATCGGCTAATTTGCCGAGCTCCGCTACAACTACGGGGAGCGATGAGATTGAGAAGTGAGGCAGGGACGAGCTCTGCCTCACAGAAGCCCACAGTAACTTGCTGGAGCACGGACACTAATTTAGCGCGGGCACTTATTTTGTGAGCGCGCTCAAGCCAGTTACTGTGTGGTGAGGTGAGGCACAGATGAGCTCTGCCTCACCTCAGAATGCGTCACCCCACAGAAACTGGCTGGAAAGCGGGCCCTAAGCGCATGCCTGCACCATCTCACTGTATGTCACCAATGTAATGTTTGTAGATCCCTTTATTACATTTATCCTCGCCATCCATAGTCTCTAAATAACTTATTTCACGTATATATGATATTTAAGCTCGCTGGTCTCATCATACAACGGCAATGAAAAAAGCACCAGGGGAGGCAGCCACAACCTCTGCCGCACTGAAGGGGGCGCAAGTGAGCCCACAGGTTCTTGTTGCTACTGTTATTCTACGCAGAGACGATAGAGCAAACAACAAGCTAGACTTTTGAAACAACAGGAAGATAAGGAGGACTTTTACAAAAAAGTAATAGAGATTGTTGTCCAGAAGGATAGCATGGACTTCATCTTCAAGTCAAGGTAAGACCACATTTGTAATGAAAATTGGATCTTACTAAGAAAGAACAATCCAATATTTAGATTTTGGGTAGGCTATCCTTTTGTTGAACGGTCTGTTTAAAATGAATCGAAGCATCAGACTAAAAAAGCTTTTGAAAATAACAGAATATTTCGATTAAAGGTGGGGTAGGTAAGTTTGAGAAACCGGCTCGAGATACACTTTTTGTTATATTCCATGGAATGCTCTTAACATCCCGATAGCAATGAATATCTGAAGTGCTTTGACAAAAAATACATAAAAACATTTCATCTGTGGAAGCCGTAGTACTGTAAAAAGCACGACCACTCATTTTAGCCGGCCCGGCTAAAATAACCTGCCTGTCAGCCTTCCATCTGTGCACAAACTTATCTCGTGCCCTCATTGGTCATGTGCGCGTTCGTGTGTGTTGGAGGAGGGGCTGTGTATTTTCAAATTCTAGCGCACCGCCACCTTTAAGGTCAAAATATATAATATTTGTAAATCTGACTCTGAAAGAGTCAGTGCCTCACCAGCCATGAACCTCACCGCACGTCACTGGTACATTTAATATATATATTATATTATTATCGGTTATCGGTATCGGTCTTGAGAAGCAGGAAGGTATCGGTATCGGTATCGGTTTCAAAAAAACAATATCGTGCATCCCTAGTACGTAGCTATCCACAAGGCTAAAGGCATACATACAACAACATCACTTAAAATACATTAAAAGTGTTACATCATTGGTGTTACAGTCCATATGGTGATGAATGATCAGATGCTTTAACAGCAGCAGGACATTAATATGTTGTGTAAAGGCAGATCTAATTTTAAATTCTGCCTGCACACACACACCAGTGGTGCTGAGGAATCCAATCAGAGAAGGTATTTGCTTTTTGTCACGGGGGCAGAGCAGAATCTGACTCTTCCTACAGCTTCTTTTGATGTCTTAATCTCTGTTCCACCTCTCTCTCTCTGTCCGTCTGCTCCTCCTTTCAGCTCGGACGCTGCTCTTTTTCACATCTTCTCTCACAGCAACAACACACCATGCACCCTGAGTGGGGGGAAAGAGTGTGTGTGTGTGTGTGTGTGTGTGTGTGTGTGTGTGTGTGTGTGTGTGTGTGTGTGTGTGTGTGTGTGTGTGTGTGTGTGTGTGTGTGTAAACCTGTAAACTCCACACCTTTCCATTAAAAACATATATAGCTCTTGCTTTAACACCTCCAGGCTAAAAGCGTATTTATATACTCTTACAAAATGGCAGCATGGATGGAGGTATTTATCAGAATAGATGTATGTATTTTAATGTGTATTCTGTTGCAGTCTGCATGTGAGGTTTTAGTAAACAGCTATAACTGCTATGTGTGTAACGGCCCGTCCACACAGCGGCGTGCGTTGAAGCTTCCAACGCTTCTGCCCATTCACTTTGAATGGGGTGACGTCACTTTTAGCCGAACTGCATTTTGGGAAGTGACGTGGCTGGCGTTGCTGGCGTTGCTCGCTTCAAAAGTTGAGCAATGTTCAACTTTTGGCGCCTCGGCAGAAGCGTCAGCCAATGAAATCCCGTTTCTGCAAATCTGCCAGTACAAGCGCTAGCCAATCAAACCGCGTGTATGCTGGGAGAGACTACGCAGGTCATTTCCTCATATTCAAAAAAATTGAGGGATAATTCATTATAGCGGTAGGGAATCACCCGGTGCTGAATGATCAGTCTCTGTTCACCTACCGGGATACAAACCGGAGGAGCGAGGCATGGAGGGAGGAGGCAGAGACAGTGGGTGAATCTGGTAGGTTTTCGCCTGTTTACTTCGTTTTAACATTGCTATTGCTTTGTATGTCGGGGGCGGGAGATTCATGTGATTGGTTGTTGGTCGTGTTGCTCGCAAAAAATCCCCAAGCTTCAGACACGCCCACCGCCAAGCGTCAACGCACGCTGCTGTGTGGACGCTCCGTAAGTGGCAACACTCTTGATGTAAGCTTCACTCACTTCCCTTTCATGTCGTAATTGGGGTGAAAGGACCAAACTAGCTTATTTAATTAAATGTATCCTAAACTGCAAACATCACAGCTTTCAATTTTCCATACCATTTTGTGTATTTAAAATGTTTGCCATTACCATTGAAACTCATTTCCCAAACTTTATGAAAGATAACTTCTGGAGACTTGAAACTTTCTTGAAACGGGTCATTCATCACCGGCAGCAGCAGGTGTTTCTCTGCTGCTGTCAAGACTTGATTGATATGTCTGCAGTGTGAACAAATCTGACTCTCCATATCAGTTATGCATGCAGATGACAATCCGACTGTGGTGTATGTTTGGCATTCAAATTAGACATCATGCGTCAATTTGATGAACGAACACAAGATCAACAACTGGTTCAAAAGGCAGCTGACACCTGCTTTAGTTTGAGCGTAAACACTGTCAGTTTCTACTAAGTGTTATCATCTTATCCTCCAGCTTAAAAACCTGGAGAAACGTAGAGATAGTTTGATAAATCAATCAATGTTTATTTCAGGGTTCATACACTTTTTCACCAATGACTTTTCCATGACTTCCCCATGACCTTTACCTCATTTTCCATGACCAAAATAATTACTCTTTCTCAGCGGTACCACTGAAACATTTTTATTTTATTTAGTGCTGTCAAAATTATCGCGTTAACGGCGGTAATTAATTTTTTGAATTAATTGCGTTAAAATATTTAACGCATTTAACGCATGTGCAGAATGGCCCGCCCCAGACATCCCACCAGTGGCAGCACCAGGGTATGGCTGGGGTAGGCTACACCCATACCAAGAAATGGCTTAGCCCCACCATGAAAAATGATGTTAAAGTAAGCAAAATAAAGTCCGCCAACTCGCGCGGAGTAAATTGCACAGACAGCAGTTAGTAAGATTGATTTCAGTAGCCACTTGTCTGGAAATACCGAAGACCAGAAACGGTTTTGAAAACTTTTGTCACCTAGTGATAGTCTTCTCAATAGAACATCTTTGATAATGTCGGAGTTGTTGCAGGAAGTCCCGACGGAGAATACTTTTGCTGTAGTACAGGGGTGCACATAACTGGTACGCAGGTTATGTGCGTAATCTGAAACTTGTGTCACAAAGCGCATTTGCGTACCGACGTAGTTGTGAATCTTTTCCAGAAGGCGGTTAGATCACCGGACGACAGAGTCGGTCTCCGTGTGCACAGACAGGGCTGCTGTTAACGTCGGTCTGTACAACGGCATTGTGCCAAAACTACGCCAACCGGCTGCGGAGGGAGACTCTTCCCCCCCCCCTCACTGGAGAACTGCGCTAAAACAGCTGATCACAACGTTCGCACTCTGTGGTCACGAAGTACTCCACTAGCCGCCGCCGCCCCCCCCCCCCTCCGTCGACTTTCCTGAAGTACTCCCCCGTTGATAGAAATCAACACGTAATGAATTAAGACCCCACGGTTTGATGATTGATAGGTGTGTGTGCTGTCTTTCATTTTGACACGCAGAAAAACGTTATAATAAACATACATACTGTGTTAAATGGATATATCCGCCTACTTTCATTTATCTTTCCATTCCCACAACAATATACATAAAGAAATGGCATATTTTGGACATAGTTCGAATGGTGATTAATCATGATTAATTAATTTTTAAGCTGTGATTAATCTGATTAAATTTTTTAATCGTTTGACAGCCCTAATTTTAACATGTTAAGCTGGAAAATAAGGTCTGCATATGAAACATGTTGTGCCTATCTAAAACAAATCAAATAGTAGCTCCTACTGAAGCCACTGTAGACTAGAGGGCGTGATTGTAAAAATCTCTCACCAGCAAAACACCTCGACAGTTAAATGCCATTTTACGTTTCATTACTATACGATACAGTATTATTATCATTATAGTATTACTATTTTGGCGACTAGATAAAATATAAATTATATTTGATGCAACTTTGGTTACATTTCCATGACTTTTCCAAAACTTTGGGAAAAATATTGTTTCACATAACTTTTCCAGGGCCTGGAATTTGCATTTTGAATTTCCATGACTTTTCCAGGTTTTTAATGACCGTAGGAACCCTGTTATTTACATAGCCCAATATCACAAATGTTACATTTGTCTCAGTGGACTTCACAGTGTGTACAGAATATCAGTATGACAATACGACACCCTCTGTCCTTAGACCCTCTGTCCTTAGACCCTCTGTCCTTAGACCCTCACATCGTACAAGGAAAAACTTCCAGAGAAAACCCACAGTTTAAAGGGAACATGGGAGAAACCTCAGGGAGAGCAACAGAGGAGGGATCCCTCTCCCAGGACGGACAGACGTGCAATAGATGCCGTGTGTAAATCGAAGAGATAATACATTTACAACATAGGTAGTCCAAATGTTTGGAAATGCATGTGTCTATAATAAGAAGATGAATCCACGAGGATGTCAACAATCTTGTGGGAGCCATCAGGGGAATAATAAATCAATAGACTATACAACCTTTTATTGAGGGGAAGGTAGTGTAATAAATTAAAATCAATATTGAATGACGTAATTGAGCTTAAACCCACAGTAAGCTTAAAACTGTTTTATTCTGAAAACATTTCTGGTTAAGTTTACTTGGTGTTGCCGTTGTCAACAATGACCACTTCCGGTTTTACGTTAACGATTACAGCCGTTAAAATGCATTAAATAAAAAGTCATGAATGAGTATATGAGGAGAAAAGGCGTGTGGAGTTATACAATGAACACACAACGTCTAAATCATCTGTTATGCGCGATATTGGACATTGGAGAGAAAGGAGGGCGGACCCCCTACGTCACCAGCCGCATTGAAAGGAGGAGCGCTGGATCAGATACAGACGAAGAATCAACGTGTAGCTCTTTCCACCGGACCAACTTCGAGACAACAGCTCATGTCTCCAATACTCATTTTCAATGCAGGTCATTGATAATCCATTCATATTGATTTGTTCTCTAAAAGGTGAGGAAAGTCAGATCACACACAAAAATATCTGAAGTTTAGTGAAGGCAGCATACAATCACAATAATAAAAGGATGCATATACGTCATGAGAAATGTACTCCTGGAGCTTTTCTAACATGCAGTCCCTCCTATCTTTCACAAATAAATCAAGTTTGAAAGAATCACGTACACTTAATATGTTGCATATTAACGTTACGGTGTAACTTACACATAGGCAGTTCACTTTGGTGCGAAAACTGCTCAAGAAAATAATTGAATGGCGAGATGCAAGTATTCCAAACCTTTTGAAAATACAAAGACATACATAACATTAAAAACCCGGCGATAGGACAGACAACATAAGCAATCATACGGGGGGAATAAATAGTTAAAAATCTTGATATAAAAATAGTTTATCATTTTTAAAGTGCATTTAAAGTGTGTATATGTGTGGAGACGGTTATTGCATTATGTGTGGTGGTTGAGCAGCCTGACGGCCCCGGGGTAGAATCTGTTTTTGAGTCTGTTTGTCCGTGATTTGAAGCTCCTCTCTCTCCTCCCAGAAGGCAGGAGAGAGAACAGTCTGTGACCTGGGTGAGAGCTGTCCTTTATTATTTTATTTGCTCTGCTGAGGCAGCGGGAGGTGGAGATGTGTTCCAGAGAGGGCAGGGGGCAGCCCTCTGCCATCCGGATCACTCTCTGCAGGGCTTTCTTGTCTGCAGCTGAACATCCAGCATACCACACAGAGATGGAGTACGAATGGTCGAGGAAATTGTTTATCCAGGCGCATATGATGGGGGGGAAACCTAGGCTTGACAGTTTTTCCACTAGTATGTCAGGTATGATGGTGTTAAAAGCTGAGCTAAAATCGACAAGCAACATCCTGATATAGTTGCCTATAAGTTAATATAGTCAATGTATTAGCTATAAATTAACATTAAAGAGGCCCTAGTGTGCTTTATTTGGGTTTTCGCCTCCTTTGTTTAATTCTGGATCATAGTGACATCACTACGTAGTAGCGCTTCTATTGGCTGGCGCATTGTACTTGATAGGCTAAGGGGCGGGACATCTCCAAGTGGTTGACCAATCACAAATATCCATGTCTTACGCAATAACATTTTGACATGTTTGAAAGTTCTCGTGTGTTTGTCTTTCTTACTTGTTTTGCGGCAACTCAGTGAATATCTAAATGTATTCAGGGATAAAAAATAACTATTTGAATGTGTAAAGGAACAGTAAGATATGTGTCCCACAAAGCTCACATTTTTCAGTTTCACTGTGAAAATCTGAACAGGATGCAACGGTTTTACGAGATGATATATAGTATACCTGGTCACATGGGAGCAGATGAAAGTAGGCCAAACAGCGCTGGTTGCACCTTTACTCAAACAATTGAAGCTTTTTAAAGGAAAATGCACAATATGAAAGGATTATTCCTGCCGTGCCACAGGAGAACAGCGGTATGGAAACAATTAGTCCCATTTCTGCAGGTTTGATTAACGCTCTACCTAATGTTTAAGCCCCGAGGCTTCCAGGCCACTTGAGACTGCTAATTAAAACATAAACCCACGGCCTTCCATCGCCGGCTAATTAAAACATATAGCACCTTCGATCGTCAAAAATAGCTATTTTAATCATATGATACTCTGTGTTGATTGCTGCCTAATTAGGACATATTACCTTCAGTCGTCATTGCCGGCTAATTAAAACACATACCTCTGTTCTCCTCATATGTGGGTGCTCTGAATAAATACTGATGCTTTTCTTGGCTCTTTTAACCCAGCGGCTCTGAACTATTTTTCTCTCCGAGCTGGAAATATTAAATGTGTGAAAGGTTAAGGTTGAGCTGAAATGAGAAGGAACAAGATCTGTCAGTGGTGCTGTCGAGGAAATGGTGTAAATGGAAATGTTTTTAACGTATTTAGAGAGTTTTGCTGAAGATATCATTTATTTAAAAATCAATTTGGGAGACTGCCTTGAATTGAACAGCTTTAAATATATTCAAAAGGAAAAAACAAATTGAATTGAACGATTTTCTGTGTAAGAATAACGCCCAAAGAGAAGGAAATATACAAACAACCCTTGTTTTATATCTGTACCGAGTGGTGGAGAAGCAAGAGCTGGAAACAGCTTGAGAAGCCTTTGACTTGTGTTCAAAACCTGTTGGCTTATTTATTTTTATAGTTTTCTATTAGTTTTGTGTCATGGCACAAGGCTCTTAAAACTACATTACCCATGAGCCTCAACTGCTCTTCTTATGGAGAGGAACAGGGACATTTTAAGTGCCTTGTTGTTGAATTTGGAAACAAAAAAATTGCACTAAATGTGTTGAATTGTCTCAAAAACAGCTAAAATAAACCTCTTAGCAGTGGACTTCCATTAGTGGTGCATATAACTGAATGTTAGGCTTGGTATGTTGCTATTCCTTACCAAAGTGCATTGTGGAAGTCGTAGTTAACTACTCCCTTTATGTTTTTGTGCACACAGACAAGATATTTTGTGGAAAAAATATATGTTATCCTAATCATTGAACCAGGAAAATGTCATGTCTTAAAGGTCACCTATCATGCTATTTGTAGGCAATAGCATAGGTCTCAGATATATACAAATATATCAAAAACATGTCTATGAAGTGTTTTGCTCAAAATACCAAACAGATCACCCATTCTAGCCTCATACCCCTCTATTTCACTTCCTGTTTCAAAAGCGCTGATTTGGGGAATAAAGCTTTAAAAACAAAACAAAAAATTGATAACAATTTAAAAGGAGCTGTTACGACTGAATAAACGGGTTTGAACACAAATGCACGACTCACACAGGTTTTAACAAAAAAGGTTTATTCAAACCAAAGCTCTACTACAGTGGTATGAAAACTAAATTACTCTAAACGAGGAAAAACACAAACAAAACAAAGTCACTTCAATGAGGAAAAACACTAGGAGTATGAATAACGAAATACTCAGTCAACAAGACGTGGCTCAAAGCTCTGCTTGGGAGCATTCCTAGATACGCTGGCAGTTTGTCACAAGAAACGAAAACGAACTGGCACAGGACAAAGGGAGACGAGGACAATAAATACACCAGGGAACAGGTGGAAACAATCAGGGGCGGGGTCGACAATCACAGGAGTGGGAGACAAACAAGGAAGGAAGGTCAGAGTATCTGAAACGAGAGGGAAGGTTACTATTCAAAAATAAAGGGGAAAATCACAAAGACAAAAACACTTAACTAAACTAACATAATTTGCAAGAGATGACAGGAGGGGTCTGAGCTCATGCGGGACCCGGCAGCTACCGTCTAAACTAAATGCTGCCGTGATGAAACGCCATATCATGGATTATCAAGGATTATCTCTGAAACAGTCTGGAGCTCAAAGGCTTTCTCTCTTGCCGGTTATACCACAAGGTGAGTTCCTTTTTACTTCCTGCTTCTTGTTTGTGTGAGTTTATCTAATTTAGCAGTGATTCCATGTCAGCCACAGCTTGTTACAAAAAACCTGACTGATAGTGTGTTCAACAAACTTAAACTAGCTTTATTAAATGTCAGGTCTTTGGCAGGAAAAACATTTTTAATCAATGATTTTATCACTGAACACAATCTCGATTTTATGTTTTTAACGGAAACATGGATTGAACAAAATAACAGTGCAGCTGTTCTTATCGAATCAACCCCTCCCAACTTTAGTTTTATGAGTCAGGAAAGAATGCATAAGAAAGGGGGTGGAGTTGCTATTTTGTTCAATGATTCCCTTCAATGCAGGAAGACATCTTATGGGAACTTTGCTTCTTTTGAATATGTGGCCCTTCAGCTGAAATGCTCCTCTCGAGCTCTGTTCCTAAATATCTATAGACCACCCAAATACTGTGCAAGCTTTTTTGATGATTTTACTGAACTGCTGTCTATAGTGTGTATTGACTTTGACCATCTAGTCATTGTTGGTGATTTTAACATCCATGTTGACAACCCCCAGGACAGAGGGGCAAAAGAACTGTTTTGTGTTCTTGATAGCTATGGACTGACTCAGCATGTGACGGAGCCCACGCACAATAAGGGGCACACTCTGGACTTAATTATCTCAAAGGGTCTGAATATCTCTAAGGCTGTGGTGACTGATGTTGCACTCTCTGACCATTCCTGTGTTTTCTTTGAGAGCTCTATTTCTGTTCACAAAAATGTTCAGAAAGAGGTAACCACAAAGCGATATTTAACTGAAAATACTAGGGAAATGTTTACTCAGAATTTTTCTTCCACACTTGGCCCTGCTAACATCTCAGTAAATGAGCTAGTAGATCATTTTAATTCAAAAATTAAAAATGTTATAGATGCCATTGCTCCAACTAGGGTAAAGGAAGTGACTGGGAAGAAAATAGCTCCATGGAGAAAGGCCATGACCGTGAGAACAGAGAAGAAAGAGTGTCGAAAAGCTGAACGCAGGTGGCGAAAAACAAATCTCCAGGTTCACTTTGAAATCTATAAAGAGAGACTTGGCCTTTATAATTTGGAATTGAAAAACGCACGACAATCTTTCTTCTCTGATATCATTTTCAAAAACAAAAACAACGCACGTGCCTTGTTTGCTACCGTCGACAGACTAACTAACCCCCCAGTGTCAGTAGCCTCTGAATTTCTATCCACCAGGGCGTGCAATGATTTTGCCTTCTTCACTCACAACATTCAGAAAATCAGACGAGCAGTCAGTGCCTCTGCATCAGGTACAGCAAATGTGTTGTCTCTGTGTCCACTTAACATCAATTCAAACACCATGACACTATTCCATCAGATTAATGATAACAACCTAGAGGACATTATTCAACTTCTGAAGTCCTCCTCCTGCTGCCTTGATATTATTCCAACAGGGTTTTTCAAAGATGTTTTTCCTTGCATGGCCTCAGATCTACTTCACATAGTAAACAAATCTCTTCACTCAGGTATTTTTCCACAGGCCCTGAAAACTGCAGTCATTAAACGGCTCTTAAAAAAGAATAATCTAGATGCTTCAGTAATGAACAATTACAGGCCCATATCAAACCTCCCATTTCTAGGTAAAATTATTGAAAAAGTAGTTTTTCAACAGTTGAGTAATTTCTTGCATTTAAATAGTTGTTTCGATGTGTTCCAGTCAGGCTTTCGTCCAAACCACAGCACTGAGACTGCTCTTGTAAAGGTCTTTAATGACATCCACTTAAACACAGACAGTGGCAGAACTTCAGTGTTAGTATTATTAGATCTCCTGTTCTGAAGTCTTTACACTGGCTTCCTGTGTGTCAAAGAATAGATTTCAAAATACTGCTGCTGGTTTATAAAGCACTGAATGGTTTAGGCCCAAAATACATTTCTGACCTCCTGCTAAATGATGAACCATCCAGATCTCTCAGGTCTTCAGGGACTGGTCAGCTTTCTGTCCCCAGAGTCAGAACTAAACATGGAGAAGCAGCGTTCAGTTATTATGCTCCAAATATCTGGAACAAACTCCCAGAAACCTGCAGGTCCGCTGCAACTCTGACTACTTTTAAATCCAGGCTGAAGACTTTTCTTTTTGTGGCTGCATTTCATTTTAATTGAAACTGAGCCGTTGTGTTCATCAGTAAAGTGCAACTTCTGTGTGAACTATTCATATCTTAATGCACTGTAACTTTTTATTCATGTACTTTTTATTCATGTATTTTTTCTTTTAATGTTTCTTTTATTATCTTTTACTATTTTTAAATGCCTTTGTCTGAATGTCTTTCATTTTTGTAAAGCACCTTGAATTGCCTTGTGTTGAAAGGTGCTATATAAATAAACTTGTCTTGCCTTGCCTTCTTCACACACATGCTCTCCAGTACAGGTTAGCTCTGAGTGTTAGCGATGCTAATGTAAACACCGACCATATTACGTCCAAAACAGTCGGGCATTGTTTCTGATAGCAACTTTCTGATTGGGCCGTGGGTCCACATTTCAGATATTACGTCATATCGGACGCAAATCTGGATCAGCTCCGTTGTAGCCCCGGCTGTGTATTTTTTTTTTATTCTAGCGCACTCAAGCTGGTTTCTCCAAAAGTACCTACCCCACCTTTAAAGTAATTTTTCTGGAATACATCTGGATAAAATTACTGATGCATAGTTATTGTAAATTATCTCGCCCATTTCACACGGATTACTTGCACAGGATTATAACTAAATTGATAAAGAAGAAGAATTGGTTCACATCCAATCAAACAATGTGTCGTTTGCATGTAAATTCACGAATACAGGATTAGTGTGTTTCACATTTATCACTAATTTGCTTCAAAAGATGCACTGCTAAATGTAATGTAACAGCAAGAAAACACCTTAGTTTGCAAAGGTAAATGTCAACATCATTTCATGAAAAGGCTTTTTAGTTATCCATTAACAACCTGGAATAAAAGGGAGAAGAGTGTCCTGTCATTGTTTCATCAACACCTGCTCCTAATCTCTCTAAACAGCCTGAGAGAAAAAGAGAAAACATTTAATAACACCGATAAGAAACGTGGGTATTTACTTGTGAACTTCTACAATAAGACATTATCAAGTGTCACGAAAGGTCCTTCTAATTATACAAACGTCCCGGGGTAATCTACATAATAACACCTCGGAAAATGTCTCTGATCGTGCTTCAATCACAGAGATACTGCAACCTCCTCCACGGACAAACACCTTGAATTATTCAGCGATTTCTTACATCTAATGCCTCTAATGGTAATTCTGTCCTCGATTCATCATTTCTGTTTGTTTTTCCGGATGAGGGGTTTCATATCCAGTGTATTGATATTAAACGGCTAAGCGTATATGATTATCTCGGCTCTTCCAGTTGGCTGCAGGGCTTTTAGTTCTGCGACTCTGCTCCCCATTCATCAGCTAATCACAGACTGCAGCTCCTTTCAATGTCAACTCTGCAAAATAGTGTGTAAAATACAGAAGAAGAAGCAGAGTTCGAGCACGCCTCTAACGCCCTTGGTAGTCCCGTGTTTGATTTTTGAGGATTCATTAAATGTACACAAGAGCAAATGAGCAGATTTATTGAGATGTGATAAATATGACAATCGCCTGGTATATCACATATTCTTGCACAATGATACCTCTTTAAAACTTACATTCTGACATACTTAACTTATTTTATTTAAGAGATCAGAAACGGGTTTATTGCAAAGTAGATTTACACAAAATGAATGTGCTTTGGTGTATAACGGTGCCTTCTTTTACACAGTAAGAACAATGAAGTTGTTGTTTTCTTTTTAGATGTAGTTTGTAATGTTCTTATTGTATTTCCATCTGTATTTTAATTTTTTTAATAATATTTTATGGAATTTTTGTTTGAAATTGTTTTTATTTTCTCCTTTTTCCAACTTAATTCCTATTATGTCTAAATCTACCAATAAAACAGATTCTGATCAATATAAAATAGACTCCCTGAAGGTGACTTTAAGATGTTAGCCTTTGCAGACCATTTACATGCACATAAACCTTTATAAGACACTAGGAAAGGGAAAACCCCAAAAAGTACTGCAAGGTGTTGAGAGCAAGTCAACATCCAAGGTCTGCTCTTTGATAAAAACACGTCATATTTGTTATGCACCTTGAAAACAGTTTCATGGCATTACGTGATCTTTCTTTGTTCTCATCGTGAAAGTCCTCCTGGTCTTTCTGTACTTGCATCACCTTACTCCTCAAAGTCAAGAGAGTCAAAGTCAAAAGGTGCAACACACATCCTTTAATCAAGTAGAAGTACACATACTGATGTTTAAAATTACTCTGGTGAAAGTAGAAGTACTGACTAAACTTCTTTACTCAAGTAAAAGTAAAGAGGGCTTCAAAATGTACTTAAAGGGGACATATCATGCAAAATGCATTGTGTACGTCTTTCATACATGAATGTGTGTCCCCGGTGTGTCAGGGAGCTCACCAAGTGTCAGAAAACACAACCCTCTCTCTTTTCCTCCGTACCCAAATCTCTAAAAACGGGGCTGCAACGGAGCTGATTATTATTTGAATTGTTCTGACGTCAGAAAAGGGGTGCTCCGCCTATATGGGCAACTCTCCACCTATCAGGGGAATGAGAGACCGCTCGAAAGCGATGGAGACTGCTAGTAGTACATATGCCAGGCATGTAGGTGGCGCTGTTGTCTGCCACAAAAGCAGAATCAGCTCTTGCAAAAACAGGGCTGGAAAAGAGCAAATAGAGCGAAATGAGGCTAACATGCATGATCTGTTTGGTATTTTGAAAACAAACTTCACAGACATGTTTTATATAGGTATGGCCCTACAATATATATTTCAAATATAGCATGATCGGTCCACTTTAAGTAAAAAGTACCCATAGCTAGCAGCTGTTTTAAAGAGTACCTGACCTCCCTTTATATTAATAGAACAATAATGTCATTGTTAGCTAATGAATGTTTCCATGCTGAACAACGGCAACATGACAACGTTTCCATTGGTCCCTCTTCTTTAGAGAAGACCAGGAAATGATGGATACACGGATCGTGTTCAAATCAATAGGCACGCAATGACTCTAAAGAATAATGATCACGCCACCAAACACACATTCAGACTAAAGGAACCAGCTGTTTGGAAAATGAGAGAAGTAGAAAGTACAGGTATTTGGGTTCAACATGTAAGAAGTAGAAAGTACAGGTATTTGAGTTCAACATGTAAGAAGTAGAAAGTACAGGTATTTGGGTTCAACATGTAAGAAGTAGAAAGTACAGGTATTTGTGTTCAACATGTAAGAAGTAGAAAGTACAGGTATTTGGGTTCAACATGTAAGAAGTAGAAAGTACAGGTATTTGTGTTCAAAATGTAAGAAGTAGAAAGTACAGGTATTTGTGTTCAAAATGTAAGAAGTAAAAGTAAAAAGTTGTCAGAAAAATAAGTAGTGGAGTAAAGTACTGATACCAGAAAAATGTACTTAAGTACAGTAACAAAGTATTTGTACTCCACTACTTCCCTATGCATTTCTGCAACACACACGTTGAAGAACAGATGCATGTATTGGATAATATCACATCTTCGCCTGAGTGAGAACGAGGCCTCAATGAGTCATTCCAGATACGTGTTGCATCCCTCTAGATATTTCCACAGATACCTGAGGGAAGCTCGCTCATTAAAGCCGAACTATTGTGCTGCAGAGGGAAAGAGGAGCTTTAAAGTCATCTATTAAGAGTCCAACGCCAGAGGACTTCACCTCCAGAGAGTCGAGCCTCTGCCGTGGAAGAAGGATAACTAAGAGCAAGTCTTAACAATATAATTTGTCTCTTATAATTAAACTGTTCACGCAAAAATATATTATTATATATTATATAATCATATTATAGGCCGTAGGTCATGACACTTGTGCAGTAGAAAGCTAGCCAGGTAAAGTTTCCGTTCTATTAAAAAAGGTAATTAAAAAAATGCACTAATGTCGTAATCATTTTGTGGCAACTATATACTTTTAAAAAAGGTCACCTTTGTTAATTAGGGTAATTAGCATAACGTGGTGTCTCTTCAAATGCATATATTATCTCTCATTTAACAGCCACCACTGGTGATGGGGTTAATGAGAAGCCAAAGCTTTATTGTGACTGACATCATCAGGTCAAGGACAACAGGGTTATAGCTTTGAAATGTTTAAAAGACAGTATTTTTATCAAAAATATATATTGTGCTAATGTTCAGGTGTATATCAGTATGTAGTGTCTCTACTTTAAAGAGTCCTCTCCTGCTGATGTTCAGGCGTATATCAGTATGTAGTGTCTCTACTTTAAAGAGTCCTCTCCTGCTGATGTTCAGGTGTATATCAGTATGTAGTGTCTCTACTTTAAAGAGTCCTCTCCTGCTGATGTTCAGGTTCATATCAGTATGTAGTGTCTCTACTTTAAAGAGTCCTCTCCTGCTGATGTTCAGGTGTATATCAGTATGTAGTGTCTCTACTTTAAAGAGTCCTCTCCTGCTGATGTTCAGGTGTATATCAGTATGTAGTGTCTCTACTTTAAAGAGTCCTCTCCTGCTGATGTTCAGGTGTATATCAGTATGTAGTGTCTCTACTTTAAAGAGTCCTCTCCTGCTGATGTTCAGGTGTATATCAGTATGTAGTGTCTCTACTTTAAAGAGTCCTCTCCTGCTGATGTTCAGGTGTATATCAGTATGTAGTGTCTCTACTGGGACATGTCTCCTTTAATGTTCAAAAAGCTCTTTCTTGTTCTCATACTGCCTGTGCTGCAGCACCTCTTTTCTACCTCTGTCTGAAACCAGAGCCCAGTCTGCTCTGATTGGTTAGCTGTCCGGCTCTGTTGTGATTGGTCAACCGTTTAGAGATGTCCCGCCCCTTATCACGTACAATGTGTTGGAGCGCTAGCTAATAGAAGTGTTAGATAGTATTAGCTTTGTTCGTTATTCTCGCGTCCAGGAGAGAAGCTTTAAAAGTAAGGAGACCAAGTCTCTGAGAAGGTTCAAATGGGTACTTTAATTAAAATGGCACGGTAATGTTACAAGCAGAAGATATTGTCCGGTGAGAGGAAACAGCTGTGTTCTCGGGCTCTCGAGAGCGAAGGAAAAGGCAGAGAAAACACACATCCGCCGTTTAAATATCCTCCTATAGCTCCTCCTTGTATGCCGGTTGGCGCTGTAGGGAGACCTCCCTCCTCCGATCTTCAATGTCCGTTGTTGTGCATAACAGAGGATTCAGACATTGTACATTATATAACTAAACACGCCTTTCCTCCTCATATTGTCTTTCATGACTTTTCATTTATTGCATTTTAAACGCTGTAATCAATACTTTAAAAATACTCGAAATACTTCACGGCAGTTATCATTTCCGGTAGTTCAAATAAACTGAACCTTCATTTAAAATTCAGCAATAATAATATCTCGACGTCTATAGGTGTAGTGTTGAAATCAGTAGGTTTCGGTGTGCAACACTCCGTGTCATTTCGCTACTAAATTCACCTCTATAGGAAAAGGAATATTAGCCACATGCTAAATGCTAACCGGAGATGAAGGATTTTCAGAATAAAAGCTTAACAGACATTGTGCGCGAGAACTTCTGGTTTTTCAGTATAAAACAGCATTTAAACTGATGGTATGTTGAAACTAAATTATGCCATAAAACATTGATTTTAATGTCGAACAATAGGGATGTCACGATGTTCCTGAAGTATACAAAGCGTCTTTGGGTTCAAGAAAAGCGCTATAGAAATATAATTTATTATTATTATTATTATTAATTCGGGGTGTTTCAGGCAGATTTGTGTCCATTTACATGCACACAAATCTATATAACACACTACAGGAAAGGGAAAACCCTAAAAAGGCAGAATAGGGTCTCTTTAATGTAAGGCCAGCTTTCTGTCATCAGTCTTTATTGAGTCTCTGTTCTCATTAAACTTGTATCTCCTCTGAAAGGCAAGGAATACAAATGTATTTCAATCCAAGGGAAACATCACTTTTGGCTCTTTAACACACACATTTGTCTCCCATATGTTCTGCATGCTCTCATGTTCAGTGACACTACATCTTTTTCTTCCTCTCTTTGTATACACACAAGACACAGATGTTGCTCACATGTCTAACAAATTACTGCCGGATGATTATACAAAGCTACACACCAACACATACATATTTCCCTTTTTTTTTACTCTGTATTTCCCCCAATCTCTCATCATGTCTCGTCTCTTGATCACTTTCAGCTGAGTCCCATCTGGACGAACCAGGAAACATCAAACAGACACACACATCTGGCCTCGTCATGTTGACATCTGTAGTGTGTGTGTGTGTGTGTGTGTGTGTGTGTGTGTGTGTGTGTGTGTGTGTGTGTGTGTGTGTGTGTGTGTGTGTGTGTGTGTGTGTGTGTGTGTGTGTGTGTGTGTGTGTGTGTGTGTGTGTGTGTGTGTGTGTGCGTGTTTTAGTAGTGATGCAGTGCACATGATTTATTGCTGCATGTGTTGAATCTATCACGTTGTGAAATCACACATTAGTCATAGACACACACACACACACACACACACAGAGCCAATGATATTAACATATTAAGTTCATACCGATTGGAGGAGAAAAACATATTTCAAATGCCGACTGCTTCTGTCGTTTCAAATCATTCATTCAACTTTATTTCAACTTTGCTTAGTTGTCTCTAAAAACATTGTGAAAGTGGATTAAACCTGTAATCCATCCTGTCCTGGACTAGTAAAATATTCAAATTGCAGAAAACACCATCTTTTTTAAGTCTAAATATATGTTAAAATTAGGGCTGTCAGTCAATTAAAATATTTAATCGCGATTAATCGCAAATTAATCGCACATTTTTTATCTGTTCTAAATGTACCTTAGAGGGATATTTTTCAAGTTGTTAATACTCTTATCAACACATGAGTGGACAAATATGCTTTATGCTAATGTTTATTATCATTTGAACAATGAGAAATATTCTCATGAATATTAAACACAACAACCTCTGAACATTACAAATATTCGCCTCAATTCAACCTGGAACCTCTCTCATTCAATAATACAATACAGTGTGTGTGTGTGTGTGTGTGTGTGTGTGTGTGTGTGTGTGTGTGTGTGTGTGTGTGTGTGTGTGTGTGTGTGTGTGTGTGTGTGTGTGTGTGTGTGTGTGTGTGTGTGTGTGTGTGTGTGTGTGTGTGTGTGTGTGTGTGTGTGTGTGTGTGTGTGTGTGTGTGTGTGTGTGTGTGTGTGTGTGTGTGTGTGTGTGTGTGTGTGTGTGTGTGTGTGTGTGTGTGTGTGTGTGTGTTCGAACGGGAGCTGCCTGGACGCTGCAATCATGTTACGCGCACTATACTACGAGTGAGCTGACTTCTCGTACAATGTCCCACTGTCTGGCTTCCTGCATAAAGTCAAGTGCTCGGCGCAGTTGTCGGCGAAATGTCGCTCCTCTGTTTTCATTTAAACAGCTCCTTATATCCGTTAGCGCAGCTAGCTAGCACCAGATGCTAACAACAACAATACACGTACGGTCTCTCTCTCGCTCGAGCCACACATACACACACCCTCCCGGTCCTCCCGATGGCCAGTCGGTGCCTGCCGGTGAGCGTGGAAGTGTGGTCTGCCGCAAGCGGGCAGCAGGAGCGGGGCTGTCAGCATCAGCTTGTAGATGGTATTTTAAACTCGATGCGCTCTGAAACTACGGGGCGGCCGAGGACAAAAATACACATGCGTTAATCGCGTTAAAATAATTATTGGCGTTAATTTTTTTTTGACAGCCCTAGTTAAAACACTTTTGACTGAGGTATGGTGGAGCTGCAGTGATATCCCAGCCTTTAACACTAGAACTGCCAGAGGTCGCTGTATACCTAGAACAGCCAACGGGTAAAATGTACCCGCTATTAGAATGCATTGATTTTCAAGGTACAATGTTCTTTTATTTATCATACAAGAACAGTGAGTTTTGATCGCACAGGGATGAAACTTATACCAATAGAATCTGTGGACTCTCAGATTTGCATATGATATAGTTTGTGCAGATAGCATGAAGTATCAGCAACGCTAATGCCTCCTGTACATTCATGAGTCTTTTTCTTTTGTCCATTTCTGAAATATGACTGACTATCCTATCTATTTATCTCTCTATCTATCTATCTATCCATCTATCCATCTATCTCTCTATCTATCCATCTCTCTATCTCTCTATCCATCTATCTATCCATCTATCTATCCATCTATCTGTCTATCTATCTATCCATCTATCTATCTCTCTATCTATCTATCTCTCTATCTATCCATCTATCCATCTCTCTATCTCTCTATCCATCTATCTCTCTATCTATAAAGGAACCGCAGTAGACAAAAGGCGTTGCTATAGCAACATGTCATGTTTATGTCTACGCGCAAAATCAATAGCGCGAAAATCGCTGCATTTTCTATAAGGTAAATATTACCCGCTGGCGCTGATGGGTATAAATGGCGATTTTTTTTTTCAATCTGGCTTCATATTGACTATTTGAACAGAGGGTGCTACATAACACACTTTCAGGAAAAGTCACTGACTGAGAGACTTGAATATTTGTATTGAAAAAAAGTTACATACAATCAAGAAACCGCTGCGGGTAAAATGTACCTTTTGGCGGTTCTAGTGTTAAACAGTATTTTGCAGACTTAAAACACATTTGTTTGGTATGGATCTCTTAAATAGGCGCTATGATGCTTGTTTTCCCTAGTCACGAGAAGAACACAAACCAGTTTAACAGTTAAACAAGTTTGTGTGGTCTGTAAAGTCAAAATTTCCCTCCAGAGAGATGTTTTAAATTCGAAACAAACACATTGTATTCTCTGTTCACACAAGGGTTTGCTAAAATAAAGTAGTGTATATCTTGTGCTCTTCAACCATTATTTAATGTGTCTGTCCCATCACCTTTTCTTTTCTTTTCTTGGACACAAATGGATTTAAATGGGATATTTCTGTCATTTCTTCCAGTAAGTAGAGGCTCTTTCCCACAGCAAAGCATGTCAGACTCTCTGTGTTGTGGCTTCACTGTTGTTGCCAGCACTAAAACCCAAACAGCCTTGTTATTGCTCTAGAAAAAAACACTTTTATGAAGGTTCATGAAGTGGCCGAGCTCCGATGACTCAGTTATTGTGTTTTCTGTGGTCTTGTTTTACAGAGGATTGGAAAGCTGTCTGTTATACAGATGCATGCTGACATTGACGGGTCAAAAACGAAAACAAAATATATATTTGTATTGCATTTGAGTAGTGTAAAACATTAAGCTGTTTACATGATTGCATGTTGTGTTTATCCTAAAAAGCAATAGTTGAGGTTTAGAAAAATTAGAAAAATGGATCGGAGCTTAAAGGTCCCATGTCATGGCCAGTCCTACTGATCATAATTCCATTGTTGAGGTCTACTAAAATAGATATTGTGCAATTTTCCAAACTCACATTGGTTTCTCATACAGCATCTCTGTATAGTATGTGTATTCACTCTCTGTCCCCCCCCCCGCCCCCGTGAGCCCATTGTGCTCTGATTGGTCGGGACGTTGCGAGGCTCGCTGCTCAATGATCTGGCTTACTGGTGTGGTTTCCGGGCAAGTGTGGCTTGATATTGAGAAAGAAAAAGGTTTATAACGCTGTGAGAATGGGTCTGCGGAGAGCATTTCTCCGCCATCCCAACTCGTCCGTTACCAACCAGGGAGCTCTATGCAAGTCAATGGGATTCCCTGTTAGTTGAACATTTACGCTAAAGGTCCTGGTGTGTGAGGAGCTCCGTGGATTGGTCCATTTTGGTTCCCGGAAGAAGCAAATGGAAAAAGAGAAATGTCCAACGAGGCGTTCTGGGGCAGCTAGACAGGTCTTTTCTGTGTTAGAGTTTTACTCGCTACAGGGTGTACTTTGAGGGTTTGTGACTCTGCAGACTGTTTACATGCAGAAACACCTTCATAACACAAGGGGACGGGTAATAACCGGAAAAGCATGACATGGGACCTCTAATGGTTTTCCAAGTTTCCATGATTTTAAAGAAAATCAAACTTGAATATCTTGGAGTTAGTTTAACATTCCCCTTGTTAGTTTAGTTTTAAAAGGCAATGGTTTATTTCTGAAGTTACTATCACATAGAGTAAAGAGTTTGAAACATAACAGAGAATCATTCAGGTGTGAAGCTGCAATCAGCACTTTAAAATGTAGAGGCTATTTTCCAATGACTGTCATAATTGTTGGATTTATTCTTTATCTTTCAACTCATTGACAATCATACAACTACAGCAACTGTATATAGTGCATAAACAGTCATGATATGTCTGATATGATTGTTTCCCCAAAGACAAAAGCCATCCTCGATCCATATGGTGGGTTTAAAGACCCCAACTCCTTTTTCCTCAACTTGAAAAACTCCCTCTTACTCGCTCTCAGTAAGGCCATTTATCTAAAAGACATACACATAAATCAAAGCTGAATGAACATGATGATTGATAACTATCTTAAAATGCAGGAAATCACAAACTCAAATAGGAAAAGACAGTGGGCGTTGGGGGGAAGTGGGGACATCAAAAAGTAATTTGCATGTTTTCATCTCCAATACAACAACTTGAATGACACAGGGTGAATTTATCCTTTCATATATTTTTTTTTTCTGTCATGATATCAGCGTGAAAATCCTCTACTTGTTGACTGGGTTGATTTTGAACTTGCTCGCCTCCCGCTAGCTGCCGTCTGTCGGATGCTTGCTGGGGGGAATGGGAGTTTGTCAAGTGTTGAACGTGTGGAGGCAGTTGTTCAGATTGTGGGGTAAAAACTGCGCTGACTCACAGCTGGAGGTTCCTTCAAGAAGAACGTCAGATAATAGGGACTAAAATATTTGCTTCCATGTTTCAGGAATCGTTAGAAAGCACAGACAACGTCCCTCTGTTTACGAAATGTATATGTAAAGGTATATGTCAAACACTGAGATGTCAAAAAAAGTATATTGGAGCGAGACCGTAAACCCAACAGGAACACGGCCATTTTGAGCTTTATAGCGTTTTTTTAATAATTTGAGATTGCCATATTTTACCAAACCTTAACTAAAGATTTCATCTCATCAACATCAACATTTTGTCACTAAAATGTTAAGAGCTTACGGATCACAAGTCAATACAACAGGAAGTTCTGAGTCGGTTTATACAATGATAATGTTTCAAGTTTGGTGCACTGCCCCCTAGTGGCCTAAAATAAGTCATTGCATGTTTTGCATCAACACCCTCAGAAAAAAACCGAGAGATCTTTTTACAAATGATTAGGAAAATGTGGTTTTAGCTTAGTACAGGTTTTAGTTAAGTGTCAGTTTGATAATCATATCCAAAATATAATATATAGGTAACGTTGACAGGTTTTTGCAGGGATAAATGACAAGGACTCCGAAAGGGACGTCGGCTGAGGAACATGAGGTATTGCCTATATGTTCACTAAAAACGTTCAGACAGGACCTGATTTAACTCATGCTGAGCAGGAGATGCCCCCCCCCACCCCACACACACTGCTCGAACAACGCTGTCAAAAGCTGCACTGAGGTTCTACTAAAAGAGAACCACAGGCTCCCTAATCTGTCGAAAAAATATATTCTGTGAGGATATGAAGACCTTTAATAACTCTGTACAAAATCAAATTGCTGAAACGTGATTTACAGTCACAGTATTTATTTCAAATAATGGGAAGTTAAGAAGGGTTTCTTGTGGGGAAGGTGACGCTAAACACAAAGTCATTTATTTTAGGCCACTAGGGGGCAGTGCACAAAGCTGTAAACACATCATTAACATATTATTTTCTTATAAAACTGCCTCTTTACACGTCCAGCTCACACACAAAGTATCCGATTGTATTAAGAGTTGTATTTTCTGTCCACCTGGTGAAAGAAAGGGTAATATTCACTCTCCTATTTGCTCTGTTTTGGTCTCCAAAGTAAAAATGTGGCTTTTAATTCTCCACAAAATCCACCACCTTTGACTGCCTGCTCTTTAGCGCTGGGCAGGTTGAAATAGTCGTTTTTTCTGCCATTTTTTTCCAGACAAAAAGCTGCTTGTTGTGGCTGAAAACATAACTGTTGAGTGGTGAGTCAGTGAAGTAAACAAGTTAGACTTCAGGCCATAAAACCGAATCTTTAAGCATACGTTAAATTGTCCGGTTGCTTCTCTTGGACCAATTGTTATGAATATTACAACTACGCTACCTTGCAAAAGTGTCATGACCCTTCATATAGTTCCATAACATGGTGATGTGTTTCATTATATCAAGAAAAGTAGATTGTAACCGCCCCACCATCCAAAGTAAAAGCACTGAAAATACAAAATGCATCTCCACTGTCACACTTTATAGAAACTATAGTGATAACATTGATCTGACACGCAATGTTACCGTAGAAAATGTAATGAATGTGTCAAAAAAACACATTACAGAGAAACGTGAGCATTGCTGCAGGATAGGAAGTATGAAATAAACCATGAAATGAGCTGTAATCACATAAACAAACATGCAATCATGCTAAGGAGATCAGTCACTGCCGGCTGCTGCATGTTCACTTACAGCAGATTCATTTTATAAGATTAAGGCCTTATGTAAAAGAAATAATGATTGTTTTTCCAGTGAACACGTGCAGTACTGAGGGGAGCTTCGTGTTCAATACATCATTGAAATGTTGCCGTGTTTCACGTGCAGGATATTTTGTGAGAACCTGATGCAGACTGTTGAGCTGCAGGGAAATGCAGTCTTTAATTAATTTAATAAGATCCTTGAAAGCTTTTTTTTAAGTGTTTTTCACATTTTAATACCATTTATTTATTCATTTGTTTTTGCTTTTTGTATCTCCTAATGTATTCAGTAAAGCCAGTAAATGTATGAATTCATTCAATCATTCTTTAATTAGATCAATACAGGGACAAGGAGAAGCAATAACAAACTGAGTGACAAAAATACTTGTACTAATTGATTGGGTTTGCTTTGATAAGGTGGTGCCAAACTACAAAGTAAACATATATTGCATTTTATAAGCTTTTTTTGGATTAATCCACTACTGATATTATTAGCAGCAATAATTACTACAAGAAAGTCGTGTGAAAGGAGGCCATAACACCTAACAATAATGCTTATTCAATTAGACCTTTTAAACTGCTGATCACAGCACAATGGTTATATTTCATGTATAATTTCTGCTTATGATAAAACGTGTGTAATAAGTTTGCAAAGCATCGACCTTCTTTGCATTAGGCTGATTTCTGCAAAACAAACATGTTAAACCTATGCACAAATAAAAAGCCGCTGCAGTACACTTCACTTTGCCAACCTGCTGTGCAACTTCCTGTTTGTTTGTTTGTTTGTTTGTGTTTCCAGGAATTGCAATTAGCTGCTAAATAGCATCCTGAGAACCTGACTTCATGTTTAAATAATTCCTAACATGATTTATTTGTAATGCTTTGTAATAAACAAGATGAATGCCTTAGGCTGAGGATTAAATCTCATCCCAACTAGTATGTATTAGAGCCACACACACACACACACACACACACACACACACACACACACACACACACACACACACACACACACACACATACACACACACACACACACACACCATGTATACATCACTTCAGGGGACATTACATTGACTGACATGCATTTCCTGGAGACTTATCCTAACCTTAACCATAACCAACACATGCCTAACTAACCCTAACCAAGTCTTCACCCGAAAATTAATGATTCCCGAGGCGGGGCTAGCAACATTTGACCAATCACAAACATGTTGAAGCGTACTGACAGTGCAGCGTCATACTTCCAGAATGAAAAGTGAACTATATTATTAGACAAATATTAAGACGTTAAACTTTAAACATCCATGACTTAAACACTTGATCCAGGATCAAAGCCACAGAGCTGCACCTGCAAGGTGAATACAGCTGGTAACAGAACAAGTGTTTGAATGCGTACATTAACAGGTTTATGATATCACTGCCCCGTCTAAGACACGATCTGACTTTAATTACATTTGTCTCGAGTGTTTCGTCAACTTAATGTGTTGCTTAAAATAATCCTTCTGCATACAGTATGTGACACTGTGAGTGTTGCACGGCCAGATACGGCTCAGCTGACTCAGATAAGGAGATATATGATACATTATGAAGTGATATGCCGCGGACTGTATTTAATGTTACTCTGATCCGGTTACTTATGTTGTGGCAGATATTTAAGTAAGCTTTCTTAACGCTAATGTTATAATAGTCAGATTGCTCTGAAGATGGAGGTGATATTCTATTAATGTTCACGTTCACACAGTCGGTGATTTTTGCCGGCCGTCTTTCCTGCAACGGCAGTTTTTCTGTATTTCCTTTCTCCTGTAATATGACTTGATCGCTTTAAACTCCGCACACTGAGCTCTGATTGGTCAGCAGGCGGTGCTTTCACTGAGTTGATCTCTTAGCCTGCAACCTAACCTTCTCCGGACCAGGCTAGCCGTTCAGCATAAGTTACCATGGAGATCTAGCCTGCTAAGAAGAGAACCAGCGTCGTAGGACCGGAAACCCAGAGTTTTCCCTGAAGTTAGCCGGCTAAGCGAAAATCCGGCTCTGTAGTACAGGCCTCAGATGACCTTTGTAGATACATGCAGCAAAATATAACATTTTAACAAGTTAACAGGCATGATTACTTCTTTTCCACAATTTCTCATGTATCCATTTGTATGTATGTGACGTACCGCCTCACAATGTCGCAACGACGGAGGACACAAAGGCACTATTAAAAAATAAACCGCTGTTCTAACTATGAAGTGGGAATAATATCCTGACATTTTCAGCCTACTTTTGGAGGTGACATATTCGCCTCCTAAACCATAAGTTGTATAATGTGACCTTTTCGTTTTGGCAGAGAGCTGAGTGTGTTGTTCTATCAATAAGCAGAGCTGTCAGAGGTACAGTAATACCCTAGTCTGTCTTTGTATTTGTTTCCGTCTGCTTTGTTTCCCCCCTCTCTCTTTATCTCTCTCCACTCCCCTCGGCTCTAGAATTCAAGCCTCATTTTAGCCTCAGAAATTAATCTCAAGTTTCCACAATGAGCTTAGATGGCATTACATATGCAAACAAAAGTCTGATATTAGAAATCCAGCTTTGCCGCAGTGGGGCCCGCGGAGGAAAACATCGTATTTATTTTCAGCAATGCCCGGTTGATTTTGAACATTTGAAAAATACTGGATTTATTATTTGTGGGGAAATGAAATACTTATGTCTTATAGCTTGCAATCTGTGAACAGATGCTGGTACTCATCTCTTCATGGGATACTGAATGTTTTCAACACAATGGCCCTGTTATCTTGAATGGAGGGAGTTTACTATGATGAATATTGGAGGAAAAATAGACCAAGATTATATCTTAAAAACAGCTTAAACAGAAATGCTATTACACTTCCATATTGAAATCTGTATGTTTGTGCTTTGCAAAGGCTTACTTTGGATTAAAGATGGCTGATAATTGGATTTTCTTTTTTTAAATCAACACAATTTTAGGCAATACATCGATATCCTTAAAAGATAAAAGATATTGTCTTGAATTTGAGATATTTTAATGTTGTTTTAAAGGGCCCATGTCATGCTTTTCTGGTTATTACCCGTCCCCTTGTGTGTTATGAAGGTTTTTCTGCATGTAAACGGTCTGCAGAGTCACAAACCCTCAAAGTACACCCTGTAGCGAGTAAAACTCTAACACAGAGAAGACCTGTCTATGCTGCCCCAGAACGCCTCGTTGGAGATTTCTCTTTTTCCATTGTTTACTTCTTGGGTATAGTGACGTATTTCGTGTATAGTGACACAACGTAACGGCGTTACGTCCACGGAGCCGTTACGTTTGGACCAATCCGCGGACTTCCTCACACACACACACACACACACTCGGCGGGATGTTGCGAGGCTCGCTGCTGCGAGGAGCGGGACACTGAGCTGGCTCACTGGTGTGGGGTCGGCGAGACACCGCGGAACTCAGCCTGGGCACACACACAAACTCCCAGCCAGGCTGCGGGTGTGTGTGTGTGTTCGGGCAGGGTTTCGCTGTGTCTCGGCCACTGGGCTCATGGGGGGGGGGGGGGCAGGAGCTCCAACAAGCCGTTTAGGACAGAGAGTGAATACACATACTATACAGAGATGCTGTATGAGAAACCAATGTGAGTTTGGATCATTGAACAATGTAAATCTATTCTAGTAGACCTCAACAATGGAATTATGATCAGTAGAAATGGCCATGACGTGGGACCTTCAATGTATTTTGGCTCGTTTTAAAGGCTGTATTACAGTCAAGTGTTGTTATATTCTGAAATTAAGGTATTTTGTACGAAATATTGGGACATTTGTTTTCCAAAATGTTGCCCAGCCGTACACAAATTAGATTACGCGACTAAAACTGAATATTAAAACGCTCATCACAAGACTATCATTCAGGTCGGACAATATTCAAACGTCATTAAAGTCACCATTTTCCAAAAAGTCCTTTCAAGGCCAGAACAGCGCTTATAGCTTTAGAAACCAACCATAACCGTTGCAGTAAGTAAGCAACAACACATCATACATGTATGAGTCTCCTGAGTGTAAAAACATTGAACCGTGAGTTCGTATATCAATTTAAGGACAAGGTTAGCACTTCATTTTCTACGCATCATTAACTGCCGTGAGGGACCTTGTAAACTGTCAAGAGGAAACATGGCAGTAGATTGATTTTACAACGAAGTGTGTTCATTTTGTGTGTTCAGAATTCCCATCTACTGTATGTTGATGAATTAGGCTAAAACCTAAATTATAATGAGTAGAGTATGTGCTTTTGTTTCCTTTGACAAATGATTCCAGTCTTAGTGGTTGGATACTGGAATGTGGGTCTGTAAACATGGCCGCTCATGACTTAGTAATGAAACTAGAGGAAATTGAATCGGAAGAACACCCCACCCTGATTTAGATTACTATTAGAAGGTGTGTGTGTGTGTGTGTGTGTGTGTGTGTGTGTGTGTGTGTGTGTGTGTGTGTGTGTGTGTGTGTGTGTGTGTGTGTGTGTGTGTGTGTGTGTGTGTGTGTGTGTGTGTGTGTGTGTGTGTGTGTGTGTGTGTGTGTGTGTGTGTGTGTGTGTGTGTGTGTGTGTGTGTGTGTGTGTGTGTGTGTGTGTGTGTGTGTGTGTGTGTGTGTGTGTGTGTGTGTGTGTGTGTGTGTGTGTGTGTGTGTGTGTGTGTGTGTGGTGCACGTGTGTCTAGGCTGATTAGGTCTCGTGCTAATGCATTTATAACCATTAGCCCCAACCACCATCGATCACTTTCAACATATGCAAGATTAACGTCAGAAACCCCTGAGTTTGCGGGTGTGTTTAACTGGTGTGCGTCTCCACACCAAAGTGTAGTGTGTTAATGTGCAGTGTCTTTTACATTGTGTGTGTCAGCGTTTACCCAGGATACCATTTGTGCGTGTTTGTGTTAAAGATTTTGCTCAGGAAAGTGAAAAGGAGGGGGAAAGGAGCAACATTTATCCATTAACAGCATCTATCCACGTTTCGAATCAATCGGTTTGTTTGGCCATTAGTTGTTGTTGTGTTTTGTGTTAGGTACTGAAAAGAATAATGCTTTTTAGGGGCCTTTAGTCAGCCCCAAGTTAAAATGACTGCTTTGGGAATTGAAAAGGCATTGGTAATCGTTTGGACACATATCCCTTCAAGTCAATTGTCAATGCAGTCCTTCACTCGGACATTATAAGGGATATGTATGCATTATGTAAGGGTAACTCAAGATCCCTCCACAAAATTGATTTAAAATGTATTTGTTTATTTATACAAAATTGTGTGTATAGTGTTTACTTCCTGTCTGTCTTCTTCTGCTGGTCCCTTTAGTGTTTACTTCCTGTCTGTCTTCTTCTACTGGTCCCTTTAGTGTTTACTTCCTGTCTGTCTTCTTCTGCTGGTCCCTTTAGTGTTTACTTCCTGTCTGTCTTCTTCTGCTGGTCCCTTTAGTGTTTACTTCCTGTATGTCTTCTTCTGCTGGTCCCTTTAGTGTTTACTTCCTGTCTGTCTTCTTCTGCTGGTCCCTTTAGTGTTTACTTCCTGTCTGTCTTCTTCTGCTGGTCCCTTTAGTGTTTACTTCCTGTCTGTTTTTTGCTGTTCCCTTTAGTGTTTACTTCCTGTCTGTCTTCTTCTGCTGCTGGTCCCTTTAGTGTTTACTTCCTGTCTGTCTTCTTCTGCTGGTCCCTTTAGTGTTTACTTCCTGTCTGTCTTTTGCTGTTCCCTTTAGTGTTTACTTCCTGTCTGTCTTCTTCTGCTGCTGGTCCCTTTAGTATTTACTTCCTGTCTGTCTTCTTCTGCTGGTCCCTTTAGTGTTTACTTCCTGTCTGTCTTTTGCTGTTCCCTTTAGTGTTTACTTCCTGTCTGTTTTTTGCTGGTCCCTTTAGTGTTTATTTCCTGTCTGTCTTCTTCTGCTGGTCCCTTTAGTGTTTACTTCCTGTCTGTCTTCTTCTGCTGGTCCCTTTAGTGTTTACTTCCTGTCTGTCTTTTGCTGTTCCCTTTAGTGTTTACTTCCTGTCTGTCTTCTTCTGCTGGTCCCTTTAGTGTTTACTTCCTGTCTGTCTTCTTCTGCTGGTCCCTTTAGTGTTTACTTCCTGTATGTCTTCTTCTGCTGGTCCCTTTAGTGTTTACTTCCTGTCTGTCTTCTTCTGCTGGTCCCTTTAGTGTTTACTTCCTGTCTGTCTTCTTCTGCTGGTCCCTTTAGTGTTTACTTCCTGTCTGTTTTTTGCTGTTCCCTTTAGTGTTTACTTCCTGTCTGTCTTCTTCTGCTGGTCCCTTTAGTGTTTACTTCCTGTCTGTCTTCTTCTGCTGGTCCCTTTAGTGTTTACTTCCTGTCTGTCTTTTGCTGTTCCCTTTAGTGTTTACTTCCTGTCTGTCTTCTTCTGCTGCTGGTCCCTTTAGTGTTTACTTCCTGTCTGTCTTCTTCTGCTGGTCCCTTTAGTGTTTACTTCCTGTCTGTCTTTTGCTGTTCCCTTTAGTGTTTACTTCCTGTCTGTCTTCTTCTGCTGCTGGTCCCTTTAGTATTTACTTCCTGTCTGTCTTCTTCTGCTGGTCCCTTTAGTGTTTACTTCCTGTCTGTCTTTTGCTGTTCCCTTTAGTGTTTACTTCCTGTCTATCTTCTTCTGCTGCTGGTCCCTTTAGTGTTTACTTCCTGTCTGTCTTCTTCTGCTGGTCCCTTTAGTGTTTACTTCCTGTCTGTCTTCTTCTACTGGTCCCTTTAGTGTTTACTTCCTGTCTATTTTTTGCTGGTCCCTTTAGTGTTTACTTCCTGTCTGTCTTCTTCTGCTGGTCCCTTTAGTGTTTACTTCCTGTCTGTCTTCTTCTGCTGGTCCCTTTAGTGTTTACTTCCTGTCTGTCTTTTGCTGTTCCCTTTAGTGTTTACTTCCTGTCTGTCTTCTTCTGCTGCTGGTCCCTTTAGTGTTTACTTCCTGTCTGTCTTCTTCTGCTGGTCCCTTTAGTGTTTACTTCCTGTCTGTCTTCTTCTGCTGGTCCCTTTAGTGTTTACTTCCTGTCTGTCTTCTTCTACTGGTCCCTTTAGTGTTTACTTCCTGTCTGTCTTCTTCTGCTGGGCCCTTTAGTGTGTACTTCCTGTCTGTCTTCTGCTGTTCCCTTTCGTGTTTTACTTCCTGTCTGTCTTCTTCTGCTGTCCCCTTTAGTGTTTTCTTCCTGTCGGTCTTCTTCTACTGTTCCCTGTTAGTGTTTACTTCCTGTCTGTCTTCTTCTGTCAATTACTCTACCGTCTTTTAACCTTTATCCTTTTCTTTACTGGGGACAGTTTAGCCATCATGAATCCAAATGTCTTGCTCTCTAAACAAGCAAAAAGGAATATTCAAAAAGTGTTCCCTGGGGTTTTCTTATGGATGAAAGCTAACGTTTATTGTCAACAGCTGACGTTACATTTATTGGACTTCTCTCGTTCGAAGGAACCCATTAGCGTAAAAATAACAGACCTTTGTAATGTCCAAATTGACCAATCAGAATCGAGTAGAGGGAGGCCTGTGGCGCAGTGGACTAGTGCGTTGGTATTCGCATCAGGGGAGCACAGGTTCAAACCCCACTGCAGTCAGCATGTCGTTGTGTCCCTGAGACACTTCACCCCAAATTGCTCCTGTGGGGATTGCCCACAGTATTGAGTATGTAAGTCACTTTGGATAAAAGTGTCTAACAAGTGACATGTAATGTAAGATAAGATAAGACTTTATTTATCCCGAAGGAAATTGTTGTGCCAGAGTTACAAAAACACAATAAACACAGCAGTATTCTAAGCTCAGTAATAACATGATGTTAACCCTGCCTATCGATCACAACACCACAATATGTGCATTCTTTGCTTTTAACTTTCATAGTGTAACATCATGGCTGCTGCTAAGTTACCCATCAATTATCAAACCAAATCAGTTTCTGAAAACATTTCAGATACGAGCTGAAAGGCCGTGAAGCTGGAGAAACAACCTTCAGCTTACATCCATCTATGAAAGTATTTTCAGGCCCCAACAAAATCCTTATTTTTAAATGTCAACAGCCTGGAGACGGAGGGTATATCTGCTCATGTCAGCGGGTGAATATGAAGAACAGCCAGTTTTCACTCTAATGCCCAAACAGGCTGAATGCAAGCTGAACAATAATCTTCCTTCAGTCAGAATTGTTTTCTGTCAGGACCCTAATTTGAGTCGCATGCTGCTTCTCGTTCTTACAAGGCTTAGACTCCGACTGCTTGTCATGTTGCTGTTTGCTTTGTTTATTCATATTTTTGTGTTGAAAAGGTTTTTTCTTTTCTTTTTTAAATGAACTCAGCCCCAAGGTAAATCCGACATTTGTAGACTTGTGTTCAAATCAAACCTGAAGGCAATGACAAATACGCTATCTCAGCTTGCACATCTGTGTCTTCCATTCTTCCTTGTTATGTTTTATATTGTGCTGTTTTGCTTTATGTGGTTTTGCTCAGGATAAAAAAGACTTCCTGTGATGTAATGGATTACAATATGAACTTTAAACCTACTTAACCTATTAAATAATGATGGAAAATATACAATTCTTTCTGGTGCCAGAGATGAACGGGTTGATGATAGTGCTCAACTCGAGACAATGTCAGACATCTGGGTGTAGTTCTGGACTCTGGCCTTAATTTAAAAGCCCACATAATCAGCATATTACCAGTCAGAAAACACTCATTATAGCGACAGCAGGAAACAAACAAAGTCGCTGAGAGGCTGATTGATATTGTATGACATGCTAAAAAAAAAGTGTAATTGCTGAGATCAAAACTCTGTTGAATAGTAATGTAGTTTAATACAAAAAACGCGGTGATCAGACATTGTAATAATAATAATTAGGGATGCACGATATTGGTTTTTTGAAACCGATACCGATAACTTCCTGCTTCTCAAGACCGATACCGATAATAATATAATATATTATATATATATTAAATGTACCTGTAGTTTTTGCACATCTGGTGGTAAAAAAAGACTAGTAGTGAGCAAAATGAAGTTAGAGATCGTTTTAGCCCTGGGGTCGTCTCTGGCAAACTTCTTGCCTTTTTCAAAAGCCTCGTCGATAGGTAAAAGCCCCGGTGCCTTTGCAGCTGGCTTTGGATTCGCCGCCGTCTTCGTACGCTTTTAACACACCATCGTAGCGATGGCGATGTTTCAGGTGACTAATCAGGTTGGAAGTATTATAGCTCGCCTTTTTCCCTCCTCGTGGAACTTCTGCATTGCATTTGTTAATACAAATAGCAAGCGAACTATCTAACTCTGAAACTTTGAAATAGTCCCATACTACCGACGACATGTTTGTTTACTGTCCTGGCTTCACGGCCGCACACCATTTACGTCACAGCCAGGCCTGAGTTAGGGAGCGCTGGATTTGTGAAAAACTCCCCTCTTCCTAAATATATTGTATATTATCGGGGCTATTAATACTTTTATCGGGTTTATCGGGATGACGTCATAATTCCTAATATCGGACCGATAATGATCAGGCCGATAATTATCGTGCACCACTAATAATAATCAAAGCAATCTTAAATCTTGCGGTCAACAAAAAGTACAACGGCCCTGTGTCACCCTCTCTTCCACACACACACCTCACGCAGGTGAACAGGATGATAATGAGTGCCGCCCATATCCATGTGACCCAAGCCAACCAATCGTGATCGAACAAATATCTTATATTAAAACAAAACGCATTACGATATGTTTCATGGCTCCTATACTCATGTCTCAACACGATCTAGAGAAACTTGTCCATGCCTTTAGTGGTGAATATTATATCACATCACCCCGGTTCTCAGAGCTCTGCGCTGGCTTACAATAACTCAAAAGGATAGACTTCAACATTTTACTAATTACTTATAAAGCGCTTTGGACCCAAATACATGTCTGACATGCTGCTCTGTTATCAAACCACCCAGAACTCTTTGTACCCAGAACTCTTTGTACCCAGAGTCATAACCGAGCACACAGAAGCTGCTTTTAGCTTTTCATGCTCCGTAGATCTGGAACAAACTTCATAAACATCTCAGGTCCGCCTCAACCCTGAGTTGTTTCAAATGCAAGCTGAGCATGTCTCTCTATTGCTGCTTTCCCAAAAGTCATGTTTTATGTGAACACTTCTACATTTACACTGTCAACTTTTAACTACTTCCTCTATATTTCATGAATAGTCTTTTTGGTTTTATCTAACCCTCCTATTGTCTTCGTGTGTGTGTCCCCCCCCCCTTACTTTGGTGTTCATGGTCAGATTTGACCGGTCCTGTTTTAACTGCTATTACATTAACACAAAAACCATTAATCATCACCAACTTTCATTTAACGTCCTTTCAAACTGTACATATTGTATCAGACTACTGGTGTACATGAAACACTGCAGTAAATATACAAAGAACAGACACTGAACATGTATTGCGTGAGCCAGGTGTGATCCATGTGGGGGGATGGGCACATAAGTGTGTGTGTGTGTGTGTGTGTGTGTGTGTGTGTGTGTGTGTGTGTGTGTGTGTGTGTGTGTGTGTGTGTGTGTGTGTGTGTGTGTGTGTGTGTGTGTGTGTGTGTGTGTGTGTGTGTGTGTGTGTGTGTGTGTGTGTGTGTGTGTGTGTGTGTGTGTGTGTGTGTGTGTGTGTGTGTGTGTGTGTGTGTGTGTGTGCTGATCCGATCCGATCCGGATGGTTACTAATTCCTTTTCTTTATGGCGGTCAGACCGGGAACACCATGGGCGTTACAAAGTTGACTAAATCATCCAACATTCAATGAAAGTGTGATCAGCCATTTCATATGTTCAAATGTCTCCTGTGAAGGATATCATGAAGCCTTAATGCAATCGAATGTAAAACAAAAAAGTTATGATTGATGAAAGTAGTACATCGGTCAGATTTGACCCGAAGACAACAGGAGGGTTAATGTGTCCTTATCATTAGGTGTGTATGCTTGTGTAAAGCACTTTGAATTGCCTTTGTGTCTGAAATGTGCGATATATATAATCTAACCTTAACCTAAAAGGTGGTTTTCACTTGCAACTGGGTATCTGCTTTAATCAATGTACTTGTATTGAGTGTATTGACGGAATATTTCTACACCTTTTAAAGTCATGCAGTCCTACTGTCCTTCCTTTTCTCTACCACCAGTGATTTTCCCTTTCTGTAGGCCTTTGGTTCGATGGCTTGAGCCAAAGAAAAAGTCTCCACATCACAGCAAAGATTACCTTCCTAAGAGTAAACAAAAAACTCTATCAGCCCAACAATCCCACCTAGCTAGGACGAGGGATTACTCACTGAGGGGTAGACGGGGAGGTGTGGAGAGAAAATGAGATGTCTGAACAAGGAAAGAGAGATTGCAAACGGTCCAGAGTAAAGTAGAGCTATAGAGAGGAAAGGAGGCATGAAAGGAGGAAGGGTAATCTGTAGAGGTAATCCTTAAGATTCAAAGCTTTGTACACTTCATCGGGGATGCACGGGAGTATGGACACAGGTCAAAGGACGGATGAATGGAGGGATGGAGGGATGGAGGGAGTCATAAAAGGCAGGCAGAGAGAAGGAGGGGAATAAAGTGAATGATAGATGGATATGGGTTGAGAGAGGGGTATTAAACAGAGCTTTAGAGAGGTGGGTAGAGGCCAAAGGACCACTAACAGCTTTTGGTTCTCTTCGAGGATCACTGAGGGCTCGCAGTCCGCTAATTCTGCTTTAATTCAACTTTCTAGAAGGATTTTCATCACCTAAGAAAGCACGAGTGACGGTACTGCAATGCTGGTGTCCTGCCAGAACTCAAGTATCTTTGTTTCGTGTTTGTTCTGAAGCCAACAACACTCATGAAGACTCCTTTGAGCCCAGCAACAAGGCACCGTGATCCACCAAACAAATCAGAGAGACCCGTCTGCATTCGACCAAATTAAAACCAGCCAAAACCAAACAATGCATTTCCAGTTCAAGTGAGAATGTTTGTGTAATCTCTTCTTGTGCGTTACTTTTTGTCCACAAGGAAAACTATGAACAGTCTGGACCCAATTCTCGTACATTTAGAGTTCATTTGATAAAACGGCTTCAGAGAGAGGACCTTATTACATCTATAAACGGCTGTGAAACACAAGCAATAGTTTCCCTTTTCAATTCTAATATCTAAACTTGATCCAGATGAATTGTAGTCACAACTTTTAAAATAAGGAAATTGTCCCTAGCTCTCCTAACCTACTTAGACAGCCATGAAAAGACCAGACTTAGGCCACAAAGAGAAAAGACAACATGTTCTTCCTCCCCCAAAATGCAAATGCAGCCTTAAAGCAGACGTGTTTTCTGCCTTTTATGGCGCCGTTGCCTGCTATCGTGATTGTTGTTAGTAACTAGTTGTCCCCTTTCTTTTCAGGGTTAAAATGATTTGTCCACAGGCAGGTCTTTGCTCATTTACGAGTATTGGAAGTCGTCCAACTAATGGCTAATTGGACGGCCTCTCAGTGCGGCTGCTGCTGGAATTCCCATCAGAAGGACAATCCCCACATAATAGGACAGAGGAGACGCTAAAAGGAGAGATTACCGGGAGCAGGAGAGGTTGTGTACGTCGTGTGTGAATGAGTGTATACAGGCCCTGCTGTGTGTGTGTGTGTGTGTGTGTGTGTGTGTGTGTGTGTGTGTGTGTGTGTGTGTGTGTGTGTGTGTGTGTGTGTGTGTGTGTGTGTGTGTGTGTGTGTGTGTGTGTGTGTGTGTGTGTGTGTGTGTGTGTGTGTGTGTGTGTGTGTGTGTGTGTGTGTGTGTGTGTGTGTGTGTGTGTGTGTGTGTGTGTGTGTGTGTGTGTGTGTGTGTGTGTGTGTGTGTGTGTGTGTGTGTGTGTGTGTGTGTGTGTGTGTGTGTGTGTGGAATAGAGGCAGGATTTAGCTAAGCTTAAAACCTAGGTGGCGTTCCTATCTCTCTCTGCGCGTGCGTGCGTCAAAAAATTATACAGATCTCATTGTTTCATCCCCTGCCATTCCTGATTTAAATAGAAAATTATAATAGTACGAATAAAAGTGAATAATACAAATCTAATATATAAATTAGTAAGTCAATTCCCTAAAAAATATTATGTTAACACTTAAATGGATATCTGTAATCTTTTAATCTAATTTATGTCAGTTTTCCAATATTATGGAGTACCATTCCTAATAATAACTACTATTCAAACACTCAAGCTACTCTTTTGATGTGCAAATGACACTTTAAATGATTATCAAGTTTTTATTCAACCTACCAAATATAATGAGTACAATGAATGGTTAAAATTAAAATGTAAGGTCATTTGTATGTTTTACAGTTTGAAAACTTCTGTTTGCAAAGCTCCACGGACTCTGAAATAAAACCTTTTGGGAAACAACGCCTCCATAACCCCATGTGAATACTTTAACTATAAAGTATAATCTTATTATAACTGGAAGAATGATTGCTCAAGTGTTACAACTGAAATGCAGGGACTTGCACAGGTACGGGCTAATGTTGCCCGGGCAACGGCCTGTTTGGCCTTTTCGGCTGACCTGCCCCTCTGGAGAGAGCGAGAGTTTGTTTTTATTTTTTCTGTTGTGGCCGAATCAACAAGATAAACCCACAATTAGTATTGTAGCGTCTCGCTGCGGGAAACACACTTTGTCAGCGCTGTCATCTGCCGGTGCGTTAAGACCACCTCAGTGTCGGATTTTGAAACTTGATTTTGAGTTGTCTCATGGCAGTTAGGGTATAAGGGACAAACCAGGGGACTTTACTTCCTCTTGATACCGTCGGTTATTTACAAAAAAACACCTAAATATAGCCTACTTGTTGTTATTGTGCTTCTGTCTTTCTGTGTCTTCTCATCTGTAAACTCCCTCAACGCGCCGCTCGCTCTCTTTTCTTGATCGCCCTCTCACGGGTGAACAGTTCAATGTCCCGCTTCATTGTAGGATTTCTGCCATGTCTCTACCACTTTAGTTTGACCATCTCTGTTACTAAGTTATGGAATACTAAATAAGTAATGAGATACCTTACCGTTACTGCGCTCATAAAGAATGATATAAGAATAATGCGTATTGAACTGGTTTAATTAATTAGTGAGTTTATTTAAGGTAATTAGTTAGAGGCCCTATTTTATCAGTATGTCGCACAGCAGTTACAAAGCTCAAACTACATTAGAACAGAATTGGCCCCATTTTGTATTTAATAGTTACTAACATTAGATATTTTAATTAGATATGGACCGCAAAACAAAAAATGTCCCTGGTTTTCATTTTTACAATCGAGTCACCGAATGCAAGTAAGCTTAGATTATTTTGTTATGAGATGTGAATTACTGTTCAATTTAGTTGATGCAATAATCGTTTGGTTTCTTTTACATTAAAAACAAGTTACAATTTTCAAAAGGTCTTGTGTTTTTTATCGGGGGGATGCCCTTTTTCCAGTTTAGAGCAATAGACCCTCCAAATGTCTGTGCACGTCCCTGCTGAAATGTATAATGTGTAAATGAGAATATCTGTGTTTCAGGAGGGATTTGTAAAAAGGACAATACACCAAAACAGAATCTCTAGGAGAGATACAATTGCCAAGGAAGTCGTGTGTGTGTGTGTGTGTGTGTGTGTGTGTGTGTGTGTGTGTGTGTGTGTGTGTGTGTGTGTGTGTGTGTGTGTGTGTGTGTGTGTGTGTGTGTGTGTGTGTGTGTGTGTGTGTGTGTGTGTGTGTGTGTGTGTGTGTGTGTGTGTGTGTGTGTGTGTGTGTGTGTGTGTGTGTGTGTGTGTGTGTGTGTGTGTGTGTGTGTGTGTGTTTGTGTGTGTGTGTGTGTGTGTGTGTGTGTGTGTGTGTGTGTGTTACGTAGAACGTTCCATAATTGTACAGGGTTTCTGCTAAGAAGTGGCAACATGCCCCATAAAGACATTTATTTAGCTGTTGACCTTGGGGGGGGGGGGTTGGCTCCGAGCTGCGGAAACAACACGATAGGAGCTTTTTATTCAGATAAGCCTCTCTCTCGTGCTCCTTGTCCTTCTCCTACTCTGCATAACGTTGTAAAGTGCTACTGGGGGATACTTCAGCGCTCCAATTGGAATAATAACGCCGTCTGCTTTTTGGTGAAAAACACCTCTAATTACCCCAACCTTGCAGCATGAGAAAAAGGGCAAAATACTTACTTTGACTACTTTCACACTGAGAGGCTCTTGACTTCACAGCAGTCTCATGCATGAATCTGCATCCTTCTTATGTGTTGATTTGTCACTCTTTAAAATGGAGTTGGCGCTGTGGCTCCTTTTGTTTTTGAATGTGTAGTATGTTTGCTGTTCAGCATTTTTGACCTCAACATGTACTTCAGATCCCCGACCAGCTGTCAAAGGATTTGTTTTCCTAAATACTGCAATGTTTTATGTCAGACTGCAAGTTATAAATGGACACTCATTAATCAATCAATCAATCAATGTTTATTTATATAGCCCAATATCACAAATGTTACATTTGTCTCAGTGGACTTCACAGTTTGTACAGAATATCAATACGACACCCTCTGTCCTTAGACCCTCACATCGTACAAGGAAACACTTCCAGAGAAAACCCACAGTTTAAAGGGAACATGGGAGAAACCTCAGGGAGAGCAACAGAGGAGGGATCCCTCTCCCAGGACGGACAGACGTGCAATAGATGCCGTGTGGAAATCGAAGAGATAATACATTTACAACATAGGTAGTCCAAATGTTTGGAAATGCATGTGTCTGTAATAAGAAGATGAATCCACGAGGATGTCAGCAATCCTGTGGGAGCCATCAGGGAAGTAGTATGGTGAGAGTCAGGCAGGACCGCAGAGACAGGTTCAGCCACGACTCGAAGTCCAGGACTCAGATCAGGACTCAGGATAGAGGATCCAGGACACAGGACTCAGGACTCAGGATAGAGGATCCAGGACACACGACCACAGCAACAGGATCAGCCTCGACTCAGGATCCCGGCGTAGATAGACACCAAAAAGAGATTTGGGGGAAGCTGGGTTATTGGGAACATGAGAGTACACAGGTACAGACAGAGAGAAGGAAGAAGTAAGGTGTCCCCCGACAGTCTAAGCCAAACTAAACTAATGCACACAATGTTAACAATATCTGTTTTTTTTACTGCACATATTGTATTCCTTTTGAATGTGAATACTGCTTTATTTTACTATATGTTTTCTTATGTTTCATACAGTGTTCTTAAAATAGTTCTCTATCTGTGTTTTTTAATTTATTTGTATGCATGTAATTCCTCGTACGTGTCAACCTACCTGGTAACAAACCTCTTTCTGATTCTCTTGTACTAAACACTGCCAGCAAATACAACAGAAATGTCCTGAAAGACTGTAGAAAATCATGTCAGCGCTCCTTAAGCTTGATCTTTTCTCTTGTCAATGAGAATCAAGAGGAAGTTCACGTTGATGGTAGCACTGGTGGTCCTCCGCTGAGAAACCATGCTCACTTCCTTTCAAGTGCAGAGCTATTTATCACTTTGCAGACACAGCTGTTGCATTCTTCCCCTCCCTGTTTCTCGCCAACTCCATCAATATTTCTGTCTCTCTCCGGCTCTCAATCTCTCTCCGAGTGTCAACTCTCTTTTCCGGCCCTCCATTTCTCTTTCTTCTGAGCGCTGCCTGGGATCCTCACGCTCCACTGGTGCTCAAAGACTCTCTCTCTACGGTGCGTTTCCCTTTGTCTGAACCACAGTGACGTTTATATTGTTGTTCACACTGACCCCTCCAAAGCACACCAGGGCTGTGCACAAAATGAACTCTTAGGGTATTCAATTAGCTCCTAAAGAGGACTCAAAAAAAGATTTGGAAATGCAGCTCTGCTTTGGAAGTTGCTATTATTTTCATTATTATTATGTTAATTTATGTTATTGCACATTCTTACTGTTTATTAGGGGTGTTGAAAATATTCGTTTCTACGATGCATTGCGATGCGGACGTGGACGATTCGGTATCGATGACGGAAGCTAATCGGTTATAGCGTAGTAACGTTGCTTCCTGATTTTCCGGCCGCGGCTTTACTATAACGTTTTTTTTTTCTGTCACTTTAATATCAAATCGGTCGGTGACGCAGAGATCAGGGAACAGACGTGACAGCGGCACAGCAACACCAAACACGGAGCAGTCTGCTTTATCCACCAACACAACACCACCAGTCCAGAACCAACAGCAGAAGGACCCGCTCTGAATCACTCCGTGTCGCTGCGGCACAGGGATTTAGGTTTTTCAAAAATAATCGCGTTACAATCATGTCAGGTTTTTGGTGGATTTAATTAAGTCTTGGATTGCAGAGTATGAATGTCCTCTTGCTATTTTCAGACGATATACGTGTGTAAAGTTTGTGAAGGCAGGAGGAAAAAAGCTTCCGCGATCACCGTCTCCTCTCCGTTCCTCCAAACCCCGCCCCCTCCCTGAAAATAATGAGTGACAGGCTGATAGTGACCCGAGTTTGAGAAACCAGCTAGAATGCGCTAGAATTTGAAAATACACAGCTGGAAAAAATCTGCCACTTCCTCACAGAGCCCCTCCTCCAACACACACGAACGCGCACATGACCAATGAGGGCACGAGATAAGTTTGTGCCCAGATGGAAGGCTGACAGGCAGGTAGGCCATCCAGTTATTTTAGCCGGGCCGGCTCAGATGATTGGTCGAGCTTTTTACAGCGCCACGGCTTCCACAGATGACATTTTTTAATGGATTTTTTGTCAAAGCACTTCAGATATTCATTGCTATCGGGATGTTAAGAGCATTCCATGGAATATAACAACAAGTGTATCTCGAGCCGGTTTCTCAAACTTACCTACCCCACCTTTAATCACTGAGATATGATGAAGCTAACTTAGTCTCATACATTCATGGGATTTATGTAACAGTAAGACAGAGAATGTAAGTGTGCACCCACATGCAGTATTTTTGTTTGTATATGCTGTTGTAAATACTCCTGTTGTCTGCTGTGTTCAGACTCAAGTCCTGTGTGTGATGCCACATTCAGGACATTCAGTGTCCTTTCTTTAAACAGAAGGCCGTAGCTAGAAGCTGCAGCTAGACCGCAGAAGCATTATTGTTTTGTTTTTGAGGATGGAACAACTTCACACACAGATATAGGGAGGCTAGACCTATACAATTCATTTATTTTGGTTTATAAATTAATGTCAAGACATTTATGTTATTGATTTCTGAAGCACTTTCTAAATAATAAAAAGAGAGTTCATATGTATTTACTGCATGTATGCATTGATGAAAAATAAGCCATGTGCAGTAATATAGAAAATTGAGGATGCAACGCATTGGTATGAATCGTGATGCATCGTTGACAGGATAATCGTAATGGAATCGTGAGACCAGTGAAGATGCACAGCCCTACTGTTTATATGTCATAATATATTGCATTTTATTTTATTTATCCCTTATTTTATTCATTATATTATAGAACAATTGTCACACACAACAATGTTCCCCTAGGACTATAAAGTAGTACTGATTGTGAATTATGTTATGCTATTATACACATTAATAAATCAATATTATATCAAAAATAGTTATTTCGATACGTTCTATTTTCTTTATTATTATAAAAGTGCTGTTACTTTTTGAAGATTATTATATTATATATTTCCCTTTTTTTGTATACGTACCTAAAATTATCTTTTTATAACGTTTGTAATAACAATGCCATAATATTTGAGGTCATCGACCAAAGCGCTGAAATGTAATAAGATAAGAAGTACTTTATTGATGCCAATTTGGGTGATGTTTGTGTTGCAGCAGCATAAAAGACGTGGCATCGTACAATACAAATTAAAAGAGACTAGAAATAAACAAGTAGAAAATATACTTTTATAACATTTCATATTTTCTACTTTCTCGTTTAGATAATGCCATTTTCCTCCAACTGCTTCAACTCATTTAGTTTTAATTGCTCCTTGTCTGTATTACTATGACAACCGTAAAATATGTCTAATATGAACTTTAGAAGCCTTTCCCATCTTCTAACTTGTGCACTTTCTGTCTGATGATCAGAAGATAAAATCCCAATTTGGTAAATTTGCTCAAAACGAGTGAAACTAACTGCAGCAGAGTTCAGATAAACTGCTCCAAACATGCCACCCACTGGTTTGCTTTCACTTCCTCGTCTCTCCATCCATCTTCTCTCTGCATGTCGTCTCTCTGGATAATAATAACCTCCCTCACTGGGCTCATTACGGCATCAAAGAGGGCCTCCGTTGAGACTCTGATCACTGTGTTGGGAGCGCAGCACTCAGCTTTGATTCCTTCTAACACCCGCATGAAAGGAAACAGCGGAGGAAAACAAGAAAAGAAAACCCAGTTCAGAGACTGTTCTTTGAGAGGAAATGTGTTTCAGCTTTGACCGTGATAAACACGCCCGACCAATTTGACAATCTGAATAGACAACTTGTCTTCTCTCCTTCAGAAACACTGTGCTTTATTCTCTGTGTGCTTGGATTGCTGCCTCCAAGAGGTCAAGTTGTATTCTGATAATAGTCACGGAAGAATACAGACGGCTGACTAAGTGAAACGTTTGAAAGAATACCGACTCATGCTTTAGTTATCCTTTTTAAAAGCTATGAAAACTTCAGCCTGCATTGTAATTATTTTCAAATCTATAGGGACATTTGTCACCACCACAGATTCAGCATCGCTTCCACATGATCAAATATTAGTCTCTAGCAGAAAGTCTGTCTGAGCTGTTCCTTGTTTTCCTCTCATTACCGGAGTATTGCAGACAATAAACTACAAAGGATGTGAGTGATGAAGTCGGGGAACTGCGCTGCCTCAAACTTTAAAACTCAGAGAAAAGTCTGGAACAAATCAGCTGGCGGGCAAAAATGTTATTAATTTGTTTTAATTCTATATACAGTATATATATATTTAGCACCAAATTGCAACTAATCTATATCTACTGTCACTTTTCACATTGAACATGTGCTCTTTTATTAAATAAACGCTTTCATTTTAAGTTTAGTGTTTTTGACCCTAAGAAACACTGATGCATTAATCAATAACAATACTCCACAGCTCCTCTCTCTGCTCCAGAGGATTTAAAAAAAAAGAAATATCCCAATACCACCCCCCGCTCAGGCAGCACCCCCCCCCCCCCCCCCCCCAAAGCAGTAAACCTAGGGGAAACACTGTAAATTACATCATGACACTTCACTTGTTAGACGCTTTTATCCAAAGCGACTTACATACTCAATACTGTGGGCAATCCCCACAGGAGCAATTTGGGGTGAAGTGTCTCAGGGACACAACGACATGCTGACTGCAGTGGGGTTTCAACCTGTGATCCCCTGATCCGAACACCAACGCGGCTAACCCACTGTGCCACACGCCTCCGAAAATGTGTCTTGATAGGGTATACATATTTTTTTATATCCTCCTGGGACCCAGCCCATTGAAAATGTCCACTGTAGTGGACATTTTGTTAACATGCATCTCATTTTACTCTTTTGAGCTACTCTATCAATCCCTGATGTGCTGTACAGAGGACATCCTGGTCTTTCCAGTGATATGTCATTGGTTAAAATTGCATGCTGGGAAGTTCCTCTTTCTTTTCATCCAAAATGGCTGGCATACGAAAAACTAAATTGTATAGAAGCAGGAGGAGAAGTCAAATATTGTTGAATAATTGTCATTTTTACCATGAAAATCATATATATTCTTGTTTATTAACATGTGAGGAACTATATAATTAGTTCTGAAAACAATTAAATAATTCAAGTTTTCAAATAACAGCCCTTTTATAAATGTCCATTCTAGTGGACGTCAGGACCATCTTCATGGACTTTATGACTCAATATTGTTGCAGGAGACGGAACTGAAGCAGACATTTTCTGTACCAGAAAGTTCAGGGGGATTCAGATTTTGAGCTCTCAGATGATGAGAGAGATGAGGCTTTCACACCTGGGATAGAAGAGGGTCAAGAAGAAGGGGGGGAAAGATGCAGGAGGCTCCATGAGCGCACAGATAGATACATAGAGACAGATCGGGACGAGCTGGAAAGACATGGCCCCCTGTGGGCCAAGAGTAGCACGTATGTCTTATTGTTGTTTTTATTTTAAGTGGAGCCATGACAAATGAGAATTGCCTCAGGAATGCAAGCTTTGTTTCTATGAGCAGGTCAAATGGAGACCACATCCATCAAACTAGTCAAGATGACCCTACAGCCCGTGCTGACTGGAGTCCAAAGAGGTACTTTCCCACTACATTGACTACAAAGTCTTTGAAGATCTGGAAAGATTCACCAAAAAACAAGCTAGTTTTGTATTGACCAAATAAACAGCAATGTTCAGATCAATTACTTATTCATGTTTTAAATAAAGGTGAATGTATTATTGTATTAATATCACTCTATAACCATAATACGTTACATAGTCCATCTGTTAATTTTGGCTGTCTTTTCAAACTAATATGGTCCCGACGTCCTCTACAGTGGACATACTGTAACATTTTAAAATAAAATAAAAAAAGTTTAAATTGCAAGATGTTTTTTTAACCCTAAATAGGTAGGAAATCACAAAAAAAAGGAAATTGGAAGACACTTTTTGTCCTCGGGTCCCAGGAGGATATATTTGTTTTTGTATTCAGGATTGTGGGATCGATCTCTCTGTCTATACAAACAAACTGAAAGATTGACAATAAAGTTGACAAAAGTTGGATTAGTTGAAGGCCTGAAAGACTATGGAGGTGAATACAAATGCTGATGAAGGAGCTGTCACTGAGCTTTAGGACATTGTACAATTTAAATAAAATACAGTCCTTACTCTGGGTTGTCGTTTCGGATTCGCCGTAGTTTGTTAGGAAACAAATGCAGAGATGGTTGCTACGTTGCATCACTTTATATTGGAAAATAGTAACATATACACATTAGAGAGGACCTATTTTGCATTGTGGGGTTTCTCCCATTACTGTAGTGGTTTTGATGCATGTAAATGGTCTTCAAATGCTAAAATCCCACAGTTCTAGTCAGAATAATTTGAGTGTAGTTTCCATGGCTAAACACTTCAGTAAAACAAGATTAAAGCTTGTTGAGTTAACCCTCCTATTGCCTTCGTCCCCCGTCCCCCCCCCCCCCTTACTTTGGTGTTCGCGGTCCTGTTTGAACTGATATTACATTAACACAAAAAACATTAATCATCACCACATTTCATTTAACACCCTTTCAAACTGTACATATTGTATTAGACTACTGGTATACATGAAGAACTGCAGTAAATATACAAAGAACAGACACTGAACATGTATTGTGTGTGCCAGGTGTGATCCATGTGGGGGGAGGGGCACATAAGAGCGGGAAATGTATCAAATAGTTCTGTGTGTGTGTTTGTGTGTGTGTGTGTGTGTGTTTGTATGTGCCAGGTGTGATTCACATGGGGGGATGGGCACATAAAGCGGGGGGGGGGGGGGAAAACACATCCCTGTGGAGTGACACACATAAAGGAAATAATCCACGCTTAAAATTGCCTTTTCTAGGACAGTCTGTTTCATAAGGGTTGGCTTAAGGACCACCTGCAATTTAAAGAATATTCAAAAAGCTCCACCAAGCAGAACTCTTAGCTGGGGATTAGTCTGAGGCATAAAAGCAAACTATTATTTTGCCAGATATAATGTCAAAAACATTTGTTTGTGAGAAAGTAATTTGTGCAGGTTATATAAAAAGGGCTTGTAAAACTTCTCAGGTCACATCAGAGAAAACAAGCAATCAGCCGATAGCTGTGAGGGAATTGATATCAAGGGTTACAAGACATGGAAATCTACAGATGTAATGGGGATCTGTTTTTGAATAAAAGGACAAGCCTGCGTGTGTGTATTAGCTTTGTTTTTCTTGGGTATATTGAAAACAGCTTTAAGAACCTCAACATATCAAAAGTGTGGAGATGTTGAAGGGATAGTGAGAGATAAGAAATGAAATAGAGGTTTTAAATAGAGGCATAGTATGAAGTGTATAAACGCATACAATGGTTAGACTTTGGTCATTAACTTTGAGTGTTTGAAGACTTCAACTGGTCGGTGTGTTTGTCACGTGAACATGCACTCGTCATGCGTGTGAGATGTTTCTGATGAGCTCTGAGCTTTAACTCTCCCTCAGATAACGCTTCAGATGGATTCCCACACCAGTTGACTTTGACTTGCCATTTATTCTGACGAGACAGAGGAAGACAGAGAGTGAGCAGAACTCATTTTAACAAAGAGCCAGGTTTTATTCTTCCCGTCTGTGTGAAGAATGAAAAACACATTCAGGACTGCAGCACGGGAAAAACATGCATGTAGTTTTCTTACCTTTTAATAACCCTTAACTATTTGCACACATGTTAAATGTGTGAGATTGGGCTATATAAATACACTTTGATTGATACTACGCCATTTCATTTACATGAATTTAAAAAAATGCACACTTGTATAACGTTTCAAGTATCTTATGTTTCAATTTTTAAGAAGTTTGGTTTCTTTCTGTCTCGTTCTGTAGATTTTATATTGTGCAATCTTTAGATATACATATTTTCTTCTGTTGATATGCACTTATTTACTCTATATATGATTTGTTTTAATATGTTTGACTAGTCTGGTGTACATTAACATGCTGACTTGACAAAGAAATACCATGTTGAGATGATTTACTCCAATGTATTTCTGGTTTTACTATTGAAATACTACTTTTTTCCGCATTTCTTCACTCTAACGTTTCTTTGTACTGCGATAGATTTCAATTATCATATTTTTTAGGGTTTAGACGTGACATCCTGATCTGTAACTTAAGACTTTAATTAAAGCACCAGGTTAGGTGGTTCAGTTTTAGCCCAAAAAGTCAGTTTTGCTATTTGTTTTCCAGCCTGCGTCCTTACTGTAAGTAGATAAAAGCAGGAACTACAGCACGGTCACATGACTTCACGTCACCACCACTAAGCTAAAGGCGGCTAACGTTGGGCTATAAAGGAAATACAGCACGGTCATATGACTTCACGTCACCACCGCTAAGCTAAAGGCGGCTAACGTTGGGCTATAAAGGAACTACAGCACGGTCACATGACTTCACATCGCTACCGCTAAGCTAAAGGTGGCTAATGTTGGGCTATAAAGGAACTACAGCACGGTCACATGACTTCACGTCACCACCGCTAAGCTAAAGGCGGCTAATGTTGGGCTATAGAGAGGCGAAGTCCCTCCCTTGCCGGGGGACCTCCATGAGACCTTATTTCGGAAAAAGTATGTATTGAAGTCAATGGCTAGAAGTTTGGTTTCTTTCTGTCTCGTTCTGTAGATTTTATATTGTGCAATCTTTAGATATACATATTTTCTTCTGTTGATATGCACTTATTTACTCTATATATGATTTGTTTTAATATGTTTGACTAGTCTGGTGTACATTAACATGCTGACTTGACAAAGAAATACCATGTTGAGATGATTTACTCCAATGTATTTCTGGTTTTACTATTGAAATACTACTTTTTTCCGCATTTCTTCACTCTAACGTTTCTTTGTACTGCGATAGATTTCAATTATCATATTTTTTAGGGTTTAGACGTGACATCCTGATCTGTAACTTAAGACTTTAATTAAAGCACCAGGTTAGGTGGTTCAGTTTTAGCCCAAAAAGTCAGTTTTGCTATTTGTTTTCCAGCCTGCGTCCTTTAATGTAAATAGATAAAAGCAGGAACTACAGCACGGTCACATGACTTCACGTCACCACCACTAAGCTAAAGGCGGCTAACGTTGGGCTATAAAGGAAATACAGCACGGTCACATGACTTCACGTCACCACCGCTAAGCTAAAGGCGGCTAACGTTGGGCTATAAAGGAACTACAGCACGGTCACATGACTTCACATCGCTACCGCTAAGCTAAAGGTGGCTAATGTTGGGCTATAAAGGAACTACAGCACGGTCACATGACTTCACGTCACCACCGCTAAGCTAAAGGCGGCTAACGTTGGGCTATAGAGAGGCGAAGTCCCTCCCTTGCCGGGGGACCTCCATGGGACCTTATTTCGGAAAAAGTATGTATTGAAGTCAATGGCTAGAAGTTTGGTTTCTTTCTGTCTCGTTCTGTAGATTTTATATTGTGCAATCTTTAGATATACATATTTTCTTCTGTTGATATGCACTTATTTACTCTATATATGATTTTTTTAATATGTTTGACTAGTCTGGTGTACATTAACATGCTGACTTGACAAAAAAATACCATGTTGAGATGATTTACTCCAATGTATTTCTGGTTTTACTATTGAAATACTACTTTTTTCCGCATTTCTTCACTCTAACGTTTCTTTGTACTGCGATAGATTTCAATTATCATATTTTTTAGGGTTTAGACGTGACATCCTGATCTGTAACTTAAGACTTTAATTAAAACACCAGGTTAGGTGGTTCAGTTTTAGCCCAAAAAGTCAGTTTTGCTATTTGTTTTCCAGCCTGCGTCCTTACTGTAAGTAGCTCTAGATAAAAGCACCACGGCTGAAACATCAAATGGAAATGTCTGCAGCAAAATAACTGATTTCCCAGGAAACTATTGCGATCTCCATGTCTGCGTTATTACTACACCGCAGGACCGTTCTATTATGCATGAGAGTGATTGTGCTTTAGCAGATTACAAGTTGACCCCATTGCCTTTGCTTTACCTGAAGTGTAATTTGGATTCGGAAAGAGATGGGATATAATGTTTGTACCATCAATCTCTGTGATGTCTCGGGATTGAACTCAGTAGAAGAGAGGAGAATGGGAAAGCTCTTAATGACGTCCTGATATCATTTTAAAACGGAATGGGACAACAACATGATGAAAATGCTTATTTCCCTTGCTGACAACAAAACCAGTACAAATGGTGTCGCACACACAACCACACACACACAAGAGCATGTCTCCAATGGAAATGGTGTGTGTGTGTGTGTGTGTGTGTGTGTGTGTGTGTGTGTGTGTGTGTGTGTGTGTGTGTGTGTGTGTGTGTGTGTGTGTGTGTGTGTGTGTGTGTGTGTGTGTGTGTGTGTGTGTGTGTGTGTGTGTGTGTGTGTGTGTGTGTGTGTGTGTGTGTGTGTGTGTGTGTGTGTGTGTGTGTGATGCATTTCGGAGCTGATGTTAAGGGAATGGATTCAGACTGACTGAGAGTGCCAATTGGATATGGCTGGGTGAAAATGACCCTGGCGCTATAGCTCTCGGAGAAGTCTTATATTTTTGCCCTGGTTGTCTCTGTGCCTTTGAAACACAGGAATAGACTTCCCTCACTGCGGAGAGCGGGTGAAAGAAAGTTTCTGGTTTAAATTGGCGTTGACTGGCTGGGAAAAGGAGGTGTCCAGTCCAATATCACTATATTTCTGATCAAATACAGCAGTGCAGTGATGAGGCATTTTTGTTGGAGAAACCAGGGAACTACCTAAAAAATAAAAGGGATTCTTCAATTGGATTTAGCAATATTGCAAGAAACAAGGTCTGTTTTGTTTAGCAGGATAATTTGCATATATTAACATCCCTTCCTGAAAGTGAAATGCAAATGTTGGGCTACAAAGGAACTACAGCGACTTCACATCACCACCGCTAAGCTAAAGGCGGCTAATGTCGGGCTATAAAGGAAATACAGCACGGTCACATGACTTCACGCCACCACCGCTAAGCTAAAGGCGGCTAATGATGGGCTATAAAGGAAATACAGCACGGTCACATGACTTCACGCCACCACCGCTAAGCTAAAGGTGGCTAATGATGGGCTATAAAGGAAATACAGCACGGGCACATGACTTCACGTCACCACCGCTAAGCTAAAGGTGGCTAATGATGGGCTATAAAGGAAATAAAGCACGGTCACATGACTTCACGCCACCACCGCTAAGCTAAAGGTGGCTAATGTCGGGCTATAAAGGAAATACAGCACGGTCACATGACTTCACGCCACCACTGCTAAGCAAAAGGAGGCTAATGTTGGGCTATAAAGGAATTACAGCACGGTCACATGACTTCACGTCACCACCGCTAAGCTAAAGGCGGCTAATGTTGGGCTATAAAGGATTTACAGCACGGTCACATGACTTCACGTCACCACCGCTAAGCTAAAGGCGGCTAATGTTGGGCTATAAAGGAATTACAGCACGGTCACATGACTTCATTTCACCATCGCTAAGCTAAAGGTGGCTAATGTTAACCAAACACTACTTTAGCAATCTCACAAAAAACAATGCTGACTCATTTCCAAGTTTGCAGACAAATTATTGCACCATTCTTTACCTCGATATAGATATTACAGTTTTGTTTTGTCCTATCACAATAAATGTCTTTTATTTCACTTTCTGAAAGTATATGGTCTTCCTCATTTGCACTTCTGGCACTTAAAGATACTTGAGGCTCCAGTTTCAATGAACTCTTCAAACCCACACACACACCTACACACACTCTCTCTTTTCATCCAAGGTTAGGATCAAAGACCAGTTCTACCTGTCCTTTTCCTCTCTCAAGTATGTCTCTTTAATGTGGAATAACCACAGCATAACACACACATACACACACTGGCTGCCGCGCACACACACACACACACTTCTAAACACACACACACACACACACACACAGATACTCATGCACACACAGGACAGTCAGATCAAAGGTCTGATGTCCAGCCTGTTCTCTGTGTCTGATCCAGCTTCAAACAGTCACATGTTGACAGAAGAGGCTGGGTATGAATGTTAATCAGATATTAAAGGACGGAAGCACTGCAAGAAAACATCTTCAATAAGTCAAAGCACATTTCTGCATAAAGAAACGTACTCTGCAGATCTCATCTTAAAGGACATATGCTCATTTTCAGGTGTATATCAGTATGTAGTGTCTCTACTTTAAAGAGTCCTCTCCTGCTGATGTTCAGGTGTATATCAGTATGTAGTGTCTCTACTTTAAAGAGTCCTCTCCTGCTGATGTTCAGGTGTATATCAGTATGTAGTGTCTCTACTTTGAAGAGTCCTCTCCTGCTGATGTTCAGGTGTATATCAGTATGTAGTGTCTCTACTTTAAAGAGTCCTCTCCTGCTGATGTTCAGGTGTATATCAGTATGTAGTGTCTCTACTTTAAAGAGTCCTCTCCTGCTGATGTTCAGGTGTATATCAGTATGTAGTGACTCTACTTTAAAGAGTCCTCTCCTGCTGATGTTCAGGTGTATATCAGTATGTAGTGTCTCTACTTTAAAGAGTCCTCTCCTGCTGATGTTCAGGTGTATATCAGTATGTAGTGTCTCTACTTTAAAGAGTCCTCTCCTGCTGATGTTCAGGTGTATATCAGTATGTAGTGACTCTACTTTAAAGAGTCCTCTCCTGCTGATGTTCAGGTGTATATCAGTATGTAGTATCTCTACTTTAAAGAGTCCTCTCCTGCTGATGTTCAGGTGTATATCAGTATGTAGTGTCTCTACTTTAAAGAGTCCTCTCCTGCTGATGTTCAGGTGTATATCAGTATGTAGTGTCTCTACTTTAAAGAGTCCTCTCCTGCTGATGTTCAGGTGTATTTCAGTATAGTGTCTCTACTTTAAAGAGTCCGCTCCTGCTGATGTTCAGGTGTATATCAGTATGTAGTGTCTCTACTTTAAAGAGTCCTCTCCTGCTGATGTTCAGGTGTATATCAGTATGTAGTGTCTCTACTTTAAAGAGTCCTCTCCTGCTGATGTTCAGGTGTATTTCAGTATAGTGTCTCTACTTTAAAGAGTCCTCTCCTGCTGATGTTCAGGTGTATATCAGTATGTAGTGTCTCTACTTTAAAGAGTCCTCTCCTGCTGATGTTCAGGTGTATTTCAGCATAGTGTCTCTACTTTAAAGAGTCCTCTCCTGCTGATGTTCAGGTGTATATCAGTATGTAGTGTCTCTACTTTAAAGAGTCCTCTCCTGCTGATGTTCAGGTGTATATCAGTATGTAGTGACTCTACTTTAAAGAGTCCTCTCCTGCTGATGTTCAGGTGTATATCAGTATGTAGTGTCTCTACTTTAAAGAGTCCTCTCCTGCTGATGTTCAGGTGTATATCAGTATGTAGTGTCTCTACTTCAAAGAGTCCTCTCCTGCTGATGTTCAGGTGTATATCAGTATGTAGTGTCTGTACTTTAAAGAGTCCTCTCCTGCTGATGTTCAGGTGTATATCAGTATGTAGTGTGTCTACTTTAAAATTGTAAAAAAAATAAAAATAATTGTAGTTTTTTTTATCATCTCAAATCGTGATTTCGATTTAAAATCGATTAATCGTTCAGCCCTACTCTCCAGCTGATGTTCAGGTGTATATCAGTATGTAGTGCTGCAGCACCTCTTTTCACCCTCTGTCTGAAACCAGAGCCCAGTCTGCTCTGATTGGTTAGCTGGCCGGCTCTGTTGTGATTGGTCAACCGTTTAGAGATGTCCCGCCCCTTAGCCTATCACGTACAATGTGTTGGAGCGCTAGACAATGGAAGCGCAAGTTTTAAATAGTGATAACCCTTTGCAGACCATTTTACATGCAATTTACAACCCCAAATACTCACTTTCTAGGGCCTCTTTAAAAACGTTTAAGATGTATTTATCTGACTTCTCCCAAATACTTCCCATTACGGATTAACAGCACCTTATGAGTAAAACCAGAGTGCCTCTTTATAATGAAGCTGCTTATTAAACGCAGCATGTGTGCGGAAGTGGCTTCCCTAACTGGAGTGACACACATAAAGGAAATAATCCACGCTTAAAATTGCCTTTTCTAGGACAGTCTGTTTCATAAGGGTTGGCTTAAGGACCACCTGCAATTTAAAGAATATTCAAAAAGCTCCACCAAGCAGAACTCTTAGCTGGGGATTAGTCTGAGGCATAAAAGCAAACTATTATTTTGGCAGATATAATAAAAACATTTGTTTGTGAGAAAGTAATTTGTGGAGGTTATATAAAAAGGGCTTGTAAAACTTCTCAGGTCACATCAGAGAAAACAAGCAATCAGCCGATAGCTGTGAGGGAATTGATATCAAGGGTTACAAGACATGGAAATCTAGAGATGTAATGGGGATCTGTTTTTGAATAAAAGGACAAGCCTGCTTTGGAATAATTGATTTGTGATATGTTTTATAGATCGTAGTGTAGGGCTCACTTGTTAGGAGCCATGCTTGCACGCATTAAAGATCCATAAGAAAGTTATTATACGATACGATATACTTTATTATTCCCGTAAGGAAATTTGTTCTGGACTCAGCATAGTAAACATTAAAATACATACAAATATCATCACTCATGCACCGTTTGAACAAACACAATACACAGACGCACATACTGACAATGGCGACCTATTGCACAACCCTCATGGCCAACATTTAAAAAGTACATTTCATTACATGTGAATGTTAAGAAAGGGTTAAGAAGGATTATACTTTATATCCAGGCCATAAGACTATTGAACTCTCTACGAACATCCATAAACATTCATCTGTTTGCATCTTGCTAATTATTTATCTATACATCATATTCCATTTACTTGTGTATAGACTCTTCTTGCACTATTTCTATTTCATTTTTAATTACTTGCACATCTCAAAACATTCTCTTGCACTATTTTATCTGTTTTATGTCCTATATATATTCATGTTGCTCTGTTGGAGGAGCCTGTAACTTAAGTTCTTCATTGCCATATCTACACTGCAGCTACTGAGCACATGACAATAAAGCCTTGAATATTGAATCCATACGAATATTTTGTAAATGCATTTATTGCCTCATTCATAACTCTTTGAAAAGCATCAGATTTGTTAAGATGTGTGTAAATAGATGGATGTTCTTTCAACAGTGCAGGTGTTTAACAGTCTTATGGCCTGTGGGATGAAACTGTCCCTGTCTATACATGTCAATAGCATATAGGATATGTTGTAAGAAAATAAAATCAATATTATGTGCTGTAACTTTAAATTAATATACTGTTCACACACTCGACTTCCGGTTTTCACGAGTAAATATCGTCAATTTCTGGTTAGCATTAGCATGTAGCTAATATTATGTTTTGTGTACGTGAATTTAAGGATAAATGACACGTGGTGTTGCATAAACACACTGTATTTAACCCTCACTTATTGACGCTGCAATACTATTATTAGGGAATGTTTAAATGACCAACCGATATTAGAATATTGTAAAAGTAACATCAGAAAACGACAGGACATGCCTTGGACCCGCCCTCGTCAACGTTAAGCCAATGGGAGAAGACTACAGATTATAAAATGAGAAGCCAGCTGGAAGCCGGTCACTTCTTTCCCAGCTGTCCATCAAGGATAGTGAACGGAGATCCATCCATCGGGGAGAGCCACCATGCTTGCAATTTCATTGTATCATTGTTTAATTAAACACTGTTGACTTGTAAATAAGCTTCCTGGACTCTTTTCAGCTAATCCTGTGCTCAGCGCTAAATGTACAAGAACAGAAATATATGTTGGGATATGGTGGAAAGGTCTTAGTGGTCGCCCAGTATGAGGGTCTGAAGGATGGATCCATTGTGTCCTCCCGTCTCTCCACTAATTGTCAGAGACAGCCTGGTAATTCTTCAGGTAACAGAAGAGCAGCTCTCTGATAATGTATTCCTGCTGGGAGATGAGAGTCTGGGACCACCATGACAACATGACTGACAGCTAGATTAGAGCTCAGACAGGAAGGGTGGGAGGAAGAGAGGACGGTGTGCAAAAAGAGAGTGTCAGGGGGAAAGACTAAACATGCGTGTCATGGAAGCCGAAACCTTAGACACTCAAGACATAACCAATTAAAACCCTTTTACTTCGATTTATCTGAAAATACAAAACAAACAAGCACACTACTGTCGGCTAATGAATGTAGCATCTTAATATGCATTCTTAAACTTGCATGAAACATTGCAATTAACCCGAAAACACAACAACTGACTAAATTCATGAAGTACAAACACACTACTACACTAGTGGCATTCATCGCGGGAAAGCATCGTTTCACAAAACACTCGAAATTTAAACGGTAAAACTACCATAAAAATGTGATATAACTCCAATATCTGCTTTGCCAATAGTTTGTTGCACGTAAACATTCATTATACTTGTGTGCAGTGTTCGAATTACCCATTTGCTTTCGGGGGAGCCCTATTTATTTATTTTTTGGCTATCATATAGGCAGACCTGAAAGATGTATGTGTTTCCTGCATTAGATCAACATTGATTGCCAATAGGCTTACCTTGTTTGGACATCTTTTTTCTCATCTCCGAAATCTCGATCGCTTTTTCTTATGGTGCTTATAAATCTTTTTCCGCAGGTTATTCTGTTGATCACTGCTGACTTTTCCCTGAATCCATTCTTGTGAAAGGTGCACTCAGGTGGATTTTTTTGCGAGCTGCAGGGAGATCAATATACTTTTTGCCTCTTTGCAAATCTCACATCCAATTTTTTTTTTTTTTTTTTAAAAAGCCATGGATAACGTTCATTCCACTCACTCCATATTTTCTGTGTCCAGTTAAAAGGCAGGTCATTGGTATCGTCAGGAAAGGTTCGCTAGCGCAGGTGACGCCGGCTGTGGCCGTTGTTGAAGCCTCTTCAGGCTCCCCATCGGCAGGCCTCTCCCTCGGTGTGGAGCTGTCAAACTTGACCCTAACGCCGCTTACAGCCGGCCAACTAAAAGTTGTTCCGTTCACGTTGTCATTTTTAGACTCCTTCGCTTCTTTGCTTGTGAATCCAAAAGCTGCGAGGCTTGGCTGTTTTCGTTTCGCCATATTTTTTAAAAGTTAAAAAGAAAGTTAAAAAGAATATCAGTATGAAAATATCAAATACGCCACCGTAACCATAGCAACGTAAGTAGCGTAAAGAATGCAGCGCCACCACATTCAGATGGCAACACCCAGAAATATTCACAAATATAAAACAAATATTTAGAAACTGTAATGAACAATGACTATTATTTATTTCAAGAACTTTTATTGACAGAAACTCAACATTTCTAATCTGTGTGACACAAATATGCGGCTCCCCCTACTTATCTCAAAGTCGGCCTTCAGGGGAGCTCCCAAGCTCCCCCTGGCTCCCCCCCATTTCGAACAGTGCTTGTGTGTCACTAATGTAAACATGTTTTTACCACTTTTGTTTACAGGAAAATACAGGAACACAAACTGCAATGTAGCTGCATGCTAACGGCAAGGTGTAATGAACGATGCATCTTTCCTTAAGGACCCCTGAGAGGAGATATACTCATATTAACCATAACTTGACCCACTAAATCAGGGGTGCCCACACTTTTTTGGCAGGTGAGCTACTTTTGAAATGACCAGCTCACCGAGGTCTACCAACCAAAAATAAAATCCCAAATTGCAAGGGTTGCTGAATAACACGTTTTATTTATACATGGGATAACTACAATAGGGCTGCAACAAACGACTCATTTGATAATCGATTAATCTATCGATTAATGAAACGATTAATCGACTATTCGGACTATTACTGTATGCCTTGCACAATTTCTCAAACGCTCTTATTTAGCCATCAACTTTTAGATTTAGCTTGAGGTTGTTTTAGGCATGTGGAAACTAACAATGAAGACAATAAAGATGAATACTTGATTCAAAAATACATTATTAAATTAACTTAACAAATTGTGAACAAAACTAACATTGCTTTTTATTTAAATAAAATAAATAATATTTCACATCAAAAGAAACAACAGTGTTTTAACAAATCGTATGTAATAACCTGATGACAGAACTGTAAACAGAATAGCTGAAACTTTAACAAAATAAATAACTCTGTTACCTCTAATCATTAGCCCATGTTTGTATAATGGAGTTAACTCCGTGTGTTGCTGCTAGCATACATAACACCTGACGTGGAAACGTTACTCGTGGATGGGGCTACAGAGCTGCTAGAAAGACAGTCGAACCCGGTGCATTTCTCCGTCTGAATGTGGTGCACTTTTTGTCCACCTCAAGACGGGTAACATTTAACCACACCTTGGAGCGCTTCTCTCCGCCATCTCCTCCGTGTGTTGCTGCATGTAGCAGCTGCGTGTGTGTAAACTGCCGCGCCCCCTCGCACACAGACGGGGGAGAGAGAGATCTCGTCTCGATTGGAAAGATCAAAAATACACCGACCATAGACGCATTTGTTTGTCTTTTTGCATATTAGAAACGAGTTGGCGACACTAAGACTGCGAGATAATGTTTGTGTAGCAATAATACATGACCTTTCTCTTTCTCAACTCGCTACTCGGAGGGAAGTCGCTGTCATATGCCTTGTGAACACTCCGATAATGCCTCTCCACGTTACCTTTCTTTGGCAGAGCGACGCTTGCTTTACAAATAATAACCTTTGAATGTGACATCACAACAAAATATTCTTCCTCCCATTCTGGGTGGAAGTGGTATGTCTTTAGCTTTTTGCTCGGTCCCGCACTCATTTTGTTGTTTGTCTCTTGTTTGTCTCTTTAACTTAATTTGAGTTTTGGCACTTGACTGATTTTGTATCGCTTTGCATTCTGGGTTAACAGACTGGAAAGCGATAGGTCGTTTTGTCTGTCAATCAAGTGAACTCCTGAATTAAGTGGCAGGGAGGCCAAGGGAGGAGGGATCAAAACCTGTTTTGTCTATTTTAATGGAGCTGGATATTTTTTTATGAATGACTCGCGATCTACCAGCATTGCCCCCGCGGTCGACGTACTGGGCACCTCTGCACTAAATAGTATGGTTGCTATTGCACAAGAACATAAATTAGATAATTACAGGTTCATAAAATAGAAAATCTGAACCTCTTTACCTCAACGAAGGAAAGGAACCGATTTTCATGGGATTTGTTTAGGTTTGAATAAAATACCTTAACATTAAGGATCTTGATGAAGTCTGAACGTATGGGAAGCCAATTATACAGAATATTTGGAATAGAGAAGTCAGGGAGAGGATTTTCTTTTATTAAGCAATGGTAGTTTTAATGGCTTTATACGTCTTTTGCATCCTACAGCTAAATAATGAGGTATAAGACATTTTAAACAAGTAATGAATGTCAACCGTATATCACATAATGTGTTTACTGGAAAGAATATACAGGGAGGCTTTCAGCGCTGAGTAATTGTTAGTTATTGTATGAATGCCTGTGCCATACTTTTATAGCTTAAGTGCAGCCGAAACATTTGCAAAATACATTTCACTGTAGCTCATATTATAAATGATATTCCACTTAATGAGACACTTGTTTGGAATCAGTCTTCATAAGAGGCTTTAAGCAGACGTGTTTATTTCTTCTTAAGCTCTGCAGAGACAGCCAGAGAAAAGTTAAATGCTGTCAGAGAGTTTTAGTCCACTTATAACGCGCTGACATTAAACACCAAACTCTGTGCATTTAAAAAGCATCCAAAAGAAAAGACCCCGAGTTTAAAGAGTCATTGTTTTCATTGTTTCATTATACACTATCTTCAGATAAAATAAGATGTTTTTTTAGGTTGTTGTGGTCGACCTTTTTTGATTGAATTCACAACATTTGGAGAAAATATATGCAAAGTCCCATCATCCCATACAATTTCTCAGTTAGAAATGCTGGAGTTCTGGAGTCACGTGACTTGAATTTTGAATTGAGACGTCCCTTATAGATACTATCTCTCTTTACGTATTAGTGATGGGAATTTCGGCTCCTCAAGGGCTCTTCATGTTACCACAGTTTACCACGGAGCCTCGGTTTCGCCACTACGAGGCTCCGGCGCTCGCAGTTCACGCGTGCGCTCCACTGGAACCCCCCCGCCAAGGCTCGCCGGCTGTACACTTTCCGTCACAGGAACACGCTTTGCTGGCAGCGAAAAGAATCCCACCAGATTCCTTTGCCCGTCCAACAGAGGGATGTCCTTGTCCATTTTCCTTTTCGTAATTTCAAGCGATAAAAACTCTCGATCTTCTCAAATTCTTTTTTTTTTTGGAAGCCCTCGACTCGAGTTCAGGGCGTTCCGAGCTGAATAAGGGCGTGAAATGACAGCAAGACGCCCCCCTGGAGGAAACGCTGGCCACTCCCCTCTGAGAGATGTTTGGTTAAAAAGAACACAATGGTGCTCTAGGAGGAGATTCAGGTGATAAGGGGGGGGGGGGGGTTACCTTGGTTGCTGATTGGCTAATGGTTACACAAGCCAACATATCGTTATGACATCACAAAGTGGCCAAAATCTAATCAGCTCATTTTCAGACAGGTTTTTATAGAAATGGATCAAAAAGAGAGAGAATCTTTGTTCCTGAAACTTTCAGAGTCTCTTTCCACAGAGGGGACACATGTTGATGTAGAAGAGACATGAAGAAGAGGGGACACATGTTGATGTAGAAGAGACATGAAGAAGAGGGGACACATGTTGATGTAGAAGAGACATGAAGAAGAGGAGACACATGTTGATGTAGAAGAGACATGAAGAAGAGGGGACACATGTTGATGTAGAAGAGACATGAAGAAGAGGGGACACATGTTGATGTAGAAGAGACATGGAGAAGAGGGGACACATGTTGATGTAGAAGAGACATGAAGAAGAGGGGACACATGTTGATGTAGAAGAGACATGAAGAAGAGGGGACACATGTTGATGTGGAAGAGACATGAAGAAGAGGGGACACATGTTGATGTAGAAGAGACATGAAGAAGAGGGGACACATGTTGATGTAGAAGAGACATGAAGAAGAGGGGACACATGTTGATGTAGAAGAGACATGAAGAAGAGGGGACACATGTTGATGTAGAAGAGACATGGAGAAGAGGGGACACATGTTGATGTAGAAGAGACATGAAGAAGAGGGGACACATGTTGATGTAGAAGAGACATGAAGAAGAGGGGACACATGTTGATGTAGAAGAGACATGAAGAAGAGGGGACACATGTTGATGTAGAGGAGACATGAAGAAGAGGGGACACATGTTGATGTAGAAGAGACATGAAGAAGAGGGGACACATGTTGATGTAGAAGAGACATGAAGAAGAGGGGACACATGTTGATGTTTGATTTTCTGTCACTACACAGGTTTGTCTCCTTTAAATCTTGATTGCTTTCTTGACCACCACAAAAAAGGAAATGACCGCCAGAAGCAGCTGCACATCTTACAGAGGAATACAAACAATGGTTGAAATCCTTAGAAATGAGGTTGTTTTTTTAGGTATTTAGGAATGAACACGATCATGCTCAGATTGACCGTCATGTTCTAGGAAAGCCGGATTTGTTTTTGCAAATGTAACAGCCTTCACAAACCCAGTGTGACAAGGACTAAGATATTATGTGTTGTATTTTAATCCTCCTTTCTAGGCTCAATGTGTTGCCTGTCTTTCGTCCATTTCTCCATCCTTGCCTTTCCTTCGCTGTCTTTTAGATTTGCATCTCCTTTGCAGAAGACAGGGATGTAAAGAGGCCCATAATGTTCATTTTCAGGTTCATATTTGTATGTTGTGCCTCTACTGCAGTGACGTGCGGTGAGGTTCATGGCTGGTGAGGCACTGACTCTTTCAGAGTCAGATTTACAAATATTATATATTTTGACCTTAAAGGTGGCGGGGTAGGTAATTTTGGAGAAACCAGCTCGAGTGCGCTAGAATTTGAAAATACACAGCCCCTCCTCCAACACACACGAACGCACACATGACCAATGAGGGCACGAGATAAGTTTGTGCACAGATGGAAGGCTGACAGGCAGGTTATTTTAGCCGGGCCGGCTAAAATGAGTGGTCGTGCTTTTTACAGTACTACGGCTTCCACAGATGAAATGTTTTTATGTATTTTTTGTCAAAGCACTTCAGATATTCATTGCTATCGGGATGTTAAGAGCATTCCATGGAATATAACAAAAAGTGTATCTCGTGCCGGTTTCTCAAACTTACCTACCCCACCTTTAATCGAAATATTCTGTTATTTTCAAAAGCTTTTTTAGTCTGATGCTTCGATTCATTTTAAACAGACCGTTCAACAAAAGGATAGCCTACCCAAAATCTAAATATTGGATTGTTCTCTCTGAGTAAGATCCAATTTTCATTACAAATGTGGTCTTACCTTGACTTGAAGATGAAGTCCATGCTATCCTTCTGGACAACAATCTTTATTACTTTTTTGTAAAAGTCCTCCTTATCTTCCTCTAGTTTCAAAAGCCTAGCTTGTTGTTTTGTCTACCGTCTCTGCGTAGAATAACAGTAGCAACAAGAACCTGTGGGCTCACTTGCGCCCCCTTCAGTGCGGCAGAGGTTGTGGCTGCCTCCCCTGGTGCTTTTCTCATTGCCGGTGTATGATGAGACCAGCGAGCTTAAATATCATATATACGTGAAATAAGTTATTTAGAGACTATGGATGGCGAGGATAAATGTAATAAAGGGATCTACAAACATTACATTGGTGACATACAGTGAGATGGTGCAGGCATGCGCTTAGGGCCCGCTTTCCAGACAGTTTCTGTGGGGTGACGCATTCTGAGGTGAGGCAGAGCTCATCTGTGCCTCACCTCACCACACAGTAACTGGCTTGAGCGCGCTCACAAAATAAGTGCCCGCGCTAAATTAGTGCCCGTGCTCCAGCCAGTTACTGTGGGCTTCTGTGAGGCAGAGCTCGTCCCTGCCTCACTTCTCAATCTCATCGCTCCCCGTAGTTGTAGCGGAGCTCGGCAAATTAGCCGATTTTTACTATAAAAAGCGATTGGAATCAAACAGAAATCACATTTACAACACAGATCAGTGGACACATTTTATTATTATTTGTATTATTATTCTTTTTTTCCGTTACATTGGAGAATGACAAGTTACATTGGAGAATGACAAGTGAGGCTCTGCCTCCCCTGACCGCACGTCGCTGTGATAAACATACATGTACTAGTTAGGATCTCAACATTTTGAACTCATTTTATAATGTCTTACCAATGTGATAGTTTGACACTTTGTTTGCTGGAAATACTACATTTGCAAACAAAACAAAAAATAAAGCACATTAGTTGTTTCAAGTTATTTTTAGCTTGACTAAATGTAGCACTTCAGTCATTTCTGTTAAGTTGGAAACATCACTGTGTGATGGTTTGCTCTTAAGCTGCCAATTCTCAATCTGTAGTGGTCAGTTGCCGTAATGGTTGGCTGTCCTCACACTGGCTCCTCTCTGCGGATCAAAGACTGACAATAAATTATTATTTAAGGCTCAACTAGATGACCAGTAATTGCCAGTTGGATAATGAGGATATGAGACACACCCTCTAATGGTCTCAAACTTCTCCCAGTTTTTGATGAGTAACTAATTTCACTGATATGCCTTTGTTATCTAATACTGTTCTTTGACCTCATTGATAAAAGAAGAAGAAAATTCATTCTTCAACCTCACAGACTTAACACACGTGTGTGTGTGTGTGTGTGTGTGTGTGTGTGTGTGTGTGTGTGTGTGTGTGTGTGTGTGTGTGTGTGTGTGTGGTTGTAGAAGACTTGGGACTCCAGGGTGTCAGTGTGTGTATGGCAGCGTGCCCAGGTGAGCTTTATGTGTCATGCTCATGTATCTCCTATAGAGCTAAGTCTCTTCACACACACACATACACACACACACACACACACACACACACACATAAAAACACACACACTCTTTGTCTAAAATTGGGCTGCCGTGCTTTCTCAGGTCAGTTTCCCACTACCCCTCCCTTACTGTAGCTCTGCTTGACACATAGCTTTCTTATTCATGTATAAACCGTAACAGTTTGTGTTCTGCAAATCATCACATAAACACATCCAACCACAAAACCAAGCAACATTTTTGTACCATTTACCTGCATTGTGGAATTGTTCCCTGTGTCTGTCAACAGAAACAGTGTTATCTAAGCTCCAGACTCAGAGTTGTATACGGGACAGCCTGCTCAGCTCCTGTGTCTTCCCATCGGTCCATCATGCTGTCCAGCGCTGCCTCAGCACCCTGCCCAAGCCTCTGGAGGTACGCATCTGTAGACAAAAAAAAAGAACAATTTCAACAGTGTTTTAAAATGATGTATCTTTTCTTTGCCCTTTTTCTTATTTAGCAATTAAGATATTTTCTTATATAATTTGAGCCCTAAGAAATGTTTTGTTGAATTGGACCATGAGTTTTCCAGTATTCCTGGAGGCACATTAGAAGGGAACTCAGCAGTCTGTTTACAGGTGTCAAGAAATACTGCTGCATGTGTGAAAAAAGGGATAAAGCCTCTAGTGGCCCTCTATTGAGCGGCCCAAAATCTCAGTGCCATTAAGCGATGTGACTTTAGTAAGCTTCAGTTGTGGCTGGAGACTGTAAGTCCTAAAATGAGAAAGACAAATTGATTTGTGGTGTTAAAAAGAAGTGATCTTACTAGACCTCTGAAGCCCACTCCTCATGTCTGGTGGAGGTTAGCACCGTGAGGCGACGTTAGCCACTACTAGCATAACACAACAGAATCCCAGACCAAAATGGCAGCAGTTTAAGAGGCATACTCACCAGGTATCTTTAAGAAGAATTAAAGAAGACTCTCTGGTTCTGCTGCCTCAATTTTGATCCTATTGTAACCCTGTCCTACAATGATGTAGGAGTGCAAGATCATTGGAGTACTCAGTTTACACCTCATTGAATATATAGTGCACAGCAGCATTTTACAATATATTAATGTTTGTTTATTTGTTTTTATCTCTTCTCAGGAACTTACTTCAGATGCAACTGAATGTTGAATCTACATGACTGCGGTCTTTAATTGTGAATGACAGACAGTTAAGTCATCTCACTGTAACAAGAACACTGTGGTGATAGTTTGGGCTTTAAGGTGGCAGAAACACCAAATATCTCCTTTCATAATACGTATTTTGTACACTTCTCACACATTTCCAAACAATAAATGTAATTGTTTCATGACGTTCCCCCTCACTGAGCTCTTTATTATTATGGTGCGGCAGGAATCAGTCTTTAAACTGGAATCAATGTAGCATTTTGCACTTACAGTTCCCTCATCTTTGGGCAAATGTTTTTTAATACGTTTTTAGTTACATTCCTTTAATAAGGTGAATGGTTAGCACAAGCTACTTCAAACTCTATTCCTCCTTTAGCTTATTGGTGGTGAGGTTAAAGACATGCAACTGCGGTTTGGTTTGCTTTTCTCTTCTGGTGACTGCATTTGATTCAAATTATTTTATTTTATTTACAAAATGTGTTTATTTGTAAAGATAATCTTGCTGAACAAAACATGTAGGTATCATATTTGTTTGCTGTGCCAATGTTATTTTTGGTTTCAACCCACATACCTACTTTTTGGGCATGCTTTAAAATGCACCCTTAGCTTAAAATCACCTCAGAAAGGACACAACCACATTTCCTGATGTAGGAGGTCAATTTTATATAAAGTAATGTATTCATGCCATCTGTGCAACCAAGGTTACTTACTGTGCACAGCAGAACCTGATACCCCCCCTTTCCCCTTGTCTAAACCGCGTAGAGCATGCAACGTGTACATAGTCAATAAAGAAATTGCTAATATAAGCTTCCAAAGAGGAGAAACTTGGTAAGAATGTGTCTGATTCAGGAGGAGAGTGCCTTATTCATTTGGCTAAAACTTTAGTTACACAAATAAAAGAAAGAAAAAGTTAACAATGTAACAAATTAATCCGCCACTACAGTACTGCTGTTAATATACAATACTGTGTTGTGTGATAACGTAGTATAAAGATGTAATAACTTGGATCCCCACAGCAGCTAACAACAGTTACAAAACACACACACAAAACGTATACTGAACTTCCACATACCGAGGATGGGAGTCAACTTTACTTTCATAATCGTGTCTTAATCTCTGTCTATCCTGTTCTGTGGTTTGGATTAAGACATAATTAAATTATCTGGAATTTTAAAATAAACCAGTTTGACTGGCATTATGAGTTTATTTTTCATTTCCAGATGCAGATCGTGTGAATGAAAGAAGTTATAACCAAGTGGTAGGACACAACAATGATAGAACTACAACATGTATGGTGGATAGGACACTGTTTCATGCACACTGTTTCATACTGTTATCCGTGTTGGTTATTCTCGCCTCCAGGAGAGAAGCTTAAAAGGAGACTAAATGGAGTCTCTGAGATGGTGTCAAATTGGTACTTTAATTAAAAAGAAAGGCGCGGTAATGTTACAAGCAGAATATGGTTCGAGAGGAGAGAAAGGCTGCAGCTTCCTCTCCCTGTGCTGGCCGTCGAGAAGAGGCCTCACAAGCATTTGTCCTTCCCGCTTGCTGGCTGTTTGCTCCTCCTCTCTGTGAGCTGTAGTGACGTAGGAGACTTCCCCCTCGGTCTTCTGTGTCCGATATCGCGTTAAACAGAGGATTTCGACATTTTACATTCATTGCTTACTTCCACATGCATTTTCTCCTCCTTATCTCTTTCATAACGTTATATGTAATACATGTTAACGGCGTCAATAGCCACTTTAATGATACTAATGGACGGTAGTCCCGGATGTGGTCATGAAGGATTTTCAGAATAAAAGCTTGGTATTGAGAACTTCCGTTTTTTCCAGAATAAAATAGCATTTAAACTGACGGTATGTTTAAGCTACATTATGCTGTTAAACATTGATTTTAATTTCTAACAATACACATTGTAAAGAGTGATTAATGAGGACTGAAACCTTTCATTTTGGGGGGGAAACCAGTAATTTAGTTAAATTGTCGTATCTTTTCTCTTGCTTTTCTATTTTTTATGTTTTTCAATACCTTATATGTTTAGCTCCTTTCCTTAGTTCCTGGCTCTATCATTATTGTGCAACTGTTTATGCCAGAAATCATGAAAAGATACAAAATATAGTTAAATGAATGCCAAATAAAAAATGAAGCATTACTGAATAAAGAAGAAACATTTCAAAACTACAGTAAGTGGGTATGCAATAAAAAAATCAATAATGAGTCACTATTGATTCCACTCTCTTATTGATAAGATAATTACATTAATAAATATGAAAGCTTGTTATCTGGTGCCAGTCTTATGCGTCATTAAGGAAATTAACATGGCTCAAAGTTTATAAAAGTTAATTGCTTAAAACATGTTGTGTTTTAAAAGTGTCCATCTCAATGTGTGTGTATATATATATATTCAAACGTAGCCTACTTATTTGAATTAAAAATAAATGTTGAGCAAGCACAACACAGTAACCCACAGATCGCCTCTGGGTGCGGTCAGGACTCGGGACTGAGCTCTGCTGCACCTTTAAACTCACCCAACTGTGACAGCAAGGTTTGAGTCATCAAAAACAATATGTCAAGTTACTCTTTATTGATGAGCCAACATTTTTCCGGTATGAAAACATTTCTGTTTCCATTGTTGCATTCCTCCGACAATTCACCACATCATCTCAGTGTTTTTTCAGAGCGCTAAAATGAATCCCGATGTTGTGTATGGTTACACACTTTTAAGTCAAAACAAAACATCCCGTTAAAAACATGCTATGTTCATTTATCATCAGACAAATAAATACCAAAGTCACTTTAACCACGAACGAATTGTGGTATTCCAGTAGTTAGACAAATGATAACGTGGTTCTAAGTAAACGAGGAGTCCGCTGTGCCGCATTAAAACACCTAGCAGAGGATGGTTTCGATCCATCGACCTCTGGGTTATGGGCCCAGCACGCTTCCGCTGCGCCACTCTGCTGTCTGGAGTGACGCCATGAGTTCATCAACAAAATATAATCTGTTTGAATGCCTGATATATTATGCATTTATTCATTCATTGTTCTAACAATGCACGTCTAAACCTTCTTATAATACATCCGTGGTCTAAAAACCCATGTTATATTGAGTAACCTCAAATGTACAGATGTCCCCTAAACGCATCTCAAGCCCGTCGGACGCAGCCCCCGTCAGCCTACAGAGAGCATGGTGCTCCCATGTATGGGACGGACACAGGTTATGAGAAGATTGAAATAATTCGTTTTTAATGTTAGTGTTGGAACTGCAAGGGGGATTGCCAGTATTGCCGGTGAAAGAGAGGCTATTGAGAGAAGTTGAGGAAGTCAAGCAACATGTTGACTCAGCAATGTACATGTAGCCTAGGGAGAAGTATAGCCTCGATCGTCTACTTTAGTAAAAGTCGAATATTTTGTTACAAGTGAAAGTGCTGCAATCAAAATACTCCTCAGTTATAAGTACAAAAGTATAATATAATATAATCATAAGTACTCATTATACCAGTGACGTGCGGTGAGGTTCATGGCTGGTGAGGCACTGACTCTTTCAGAGTCAGATTTACAAATATTATGTATTTTGACCTTAAAGGTGGCGGGGTAGGTAATTTTGGAGAAACCAGCTCGAGTGCGCTAGAATTTGAAAATACACAGCCCCTCCTCCAACACACACGAACGCGCACATGACCAATGAGGGCACGAGATAAGTTTGTGCACAGATGGAAGACCACTAAAATGAGTGGTCGTGCTTTTTACAGTACTACGGCTTCCACAGATGAAATGTTTTTATGTATTTTTTGTCAAAGCACTTCAGATATTCATTGCTATCGGGATGTTAAGAGCATTCCATGGAATATAACAAAAAGTGTATATCGTGCCGGTTTCTCAAACTTACCTACCCCACCTTTAATCGAAATATTCTGTTATTTTCAAAAGCTTTTTTAGTCTGATGCTTCGATTCATTTTAAACAGACCGTTCAACAAAAGGATGGCCTACCCAAAATCTAAATATTGGATTGTTCTCTCTTAGTAAGATCCAATTTTCATTACAAATGTGGTCTTACCTTGACTTGAAGATGAAGTCCATGCTATCCTTCTGGAAAACAATCTTTATTACTTCTTTGTAAAAGTCCTCCTTATCTTCCTCTAGTTTCAAAAGTCTAGTTTGTTGTTTGTGTCTACGTCTTCTGAGGTGAGGCAGAGCTCATCTGTGCCTCACCTCACCCCACAGTAACTGGCTTGAGCGCGCTCACAAAATAAGTGCCCGCGCTACATTAATGCCCGTGCTCCAGCAAGTTACTGTGGGCTTCTGTGAGGCAGAGCTCGTCCCTGCCTCACTTCTCAATCTCATCGCTCCCCGTAGTTGTAACGGAGCTCGGCAAATTAGCCGATTTTTACCATAAAAAGCGATTGGAATCAAACAGAAATCACATTCACAACACAGATCAGTGGACACATTTTATTATTATTTGTATTATTATTCTTTTTTTCCGTTACATTGGAGAATGACAAGTGAGGCTCTGCCTCACCTGCCTCCCCTGACCGCACGTCGCTGCTCTACTGTGACATGTGTAAATGCTTTAATGTTCAAGTGTGGGCCGAACCTCCCTCTGGAGGGAACATGGAGGTTCATGCAGACTAATTACATGCACAGAAACCTATATTACACACTAGACTCTAATTATGTTTTAGGACACTCTATATGCAGAACGGCTATATTCCTTTCTCTTAATGAGGCATTTCAATAGTTATAATACGTTAACTCTGAATCCATCTCTCTTTCCGACTCAGTCCGGTTCCTCTTCTTCTCAAACTTTGTGACCTTGCCATCCGAATTTCTCTTATAGTAAGAGTGACTAGAGCAGGGGGGTCAAACTCAAATACACAGTGGGCCAAAATAAAGAAATGGGTACTAGTGGAGGGCCGGACTGGTTCAATGTTTATTGCAAAACTTATTGAAATGAACTTATTGCACATATTAAACCTGGAACTAACAAAGCTTAAATTATTGCCTATAAAAACAACATTAAATAATCAGCTGCATTAATTTCTTATGGCTCTATCTGCAGCTTTTCCAGAGTCATTTCTTATGATTACATTTTTCCACAGGCCAACAACAGCTTCAACAAAACTATTTCCCTCAAAGAACAAACCAAACATGCCCTGTTGTCGTGAGAGAGAAAGTGCAGAAGGAAGCATCCATTAAACTCAGTGTGCTGCTCTGTGATGCTAGTTCAGATACTTGGCATCTCATCTTGGGTGCAAGGTCATCAATGTTTGGACTCAGGCTCTGAGCTGAGGAGACCCTCAGGATGGAGTGAAGGTGTGCGTGCAATATACCGGCGGGCCAGATCTAATAGGAATTAGAAATTATCCTGCGGGCCGAAATTAAATCCACCAAGGGCCTGATTTGGCCCCCGGGCCTTGAGTTTGACACGTGGACTAGAGGAATGGGAGAACCCCAAAAAGCATCACATGGCCCCTTTAACCGTTTGTTTTCTTTAGCTTCTGGTTTTCAGCTCCCTCCACTTGTTTCCTCTTCTGAAGCTCAGACTAAATAGGCTCGTTTGAGATGAGCGAGACCGACGCAGACATGCGCAATTGCGACCGCCGTTTTGCTAGTGCGTTGCAGTCATTTTGTCCGACTTGCTCTGGAGGCTCGACTGCATGAGACGTTGAAATCTCGTGGGACAAAGACGCCTTGAGAGCGAGGCGGAGCAGTTCCTCTCCACGGGCTGCGGAAGCGAAATGCTTGATGGGAAACGACTCGCTGGTATCTCGAGCTGAGCGCTCGTGGGTTTTACCCCGTGCTGCTGATGAAACTCTCCAATTGGCTCGGCAACAGTTTGTTGTTGTTTTGTGTCAGTTTTACGTCGTCACTTCCATTCCCATTTTTCATCATTGTTCCACAATGTTTATCATCATGAGATTAATATCTATATATTTTAAACTATACTTGCACTGCTTACCGTTTTCATACTTTATATATCTTAGCATATTCATACACACTGTTCATACTGCTCACAGGCTGCTGTGTATATCTAGTGTATTCATACCCCTCACTGTTTATTCATCATTCAATTCATTCTATATTTTATTCTGTCTATTGTGTACATTACTTTTCACTTCCTGCTTGTTGCACCTGGTTAGAAGCTAAACTGCATTTCGTTGTCTCAGTACCTGTAATCTGTGCAATAACAATAAAGTTGAATCTAATCTTGAGCAGGAACAAATGTATTAACTTAGTACATATCTGACATTCACGATTAAACACATGTGTGCATTCTTTATGAAGTCAAGCTGACTCCGAGCTGTCCGACTTCAGGCGAGCCTTTTGAGACCTCCCCCGGCTGCAATCGGCTATTCTCGTCTACTTTCTAAGCAGCTCATCTCCAACAAGCCTAATGTGTATGTTTTTCATCTCCACTTGTTCTGGTTTCTGCTGCATTGTTTTTATCCCTCATTCTGTTTTGTCAGGCCTTTTTTCCAACAGAGATAAGAGGGAAGAGTTTGGTTCCAAAACGCGATAAATGCCACTTTTAAAAAAAATGAGTTCCCGCCGAAATCAGTATTGTATTTCGTCGGTATTGAAAAGTCAACATTCAATTTTACGCAAAACGCGATATCCGCCGTGTTATTCTGTCCTGTTTTCTCACTTTCTTTCCAAACAGCGACAAACGCCAGTCTCCCTTCTCTACAGAATGCGATACATCCGCTCAACCAATCACAGCGCACCATTCCACGCACCTCAACCAATCACAGAGCATTCCACGCAGTGTAAACAATAATGGCGGCATCCTGAATGTACCGGCTTTCGTCATTATCTACTTCAACAAACAATAAAAACATGAATAATTTTGACGGCATTGATGAACCTGTGGTGGTTTCTGCGGTGGGGAAGAAACCAAGCCATCGAAATGTAATCATGTACGTGAGGAGATTAAGAAAATGAGACACTCGGGAGGAGGAAAAATGCCGGCTGTCGCTTGTTATCATTCTCAAACAAAAGCAAACTTCTGTCACGCAGACACATTGACCCCAGGGGATCTATTAAATAACTTTCAGTGTTTTTACTCTGGATCTACTCAAATCGAGCAGGATCAAGTCCTTTTGCAGCTGATCACTGTCAAAAAAGTTCAGCGGAGACTTCCAAAGGTTGTCAACAGCGATATGCAGAAGGATACTAATGAATATCATTTGCTGACCGAAGATCATCCCAGAAAATTCCTGTCTGCAAGGCAGCGTTTTGGGTGAGTTTAATTTTGATTTATGAATTATATTATTCATACAGGACTGCCTGCTCTTAAAACGTGTGGATCATTAAACGACGCTATGTTGATGTGATAGGCTGGGCTACACAGGCTAGATAATGACAGCTTAATTCACAACAAGCACATCACTGGCTTTTCAATGCAGCCTGATGTGTAGCCTCGGTTATATCATGAAGTGAACGAGGCACAATTAAGCTTTTCTGTTGAATCTTTAATGTTTAAGTTTCTTGGTATTATTTCGTTTGTTTTCATGTTAAAATGTAGCCTACTTAAGGAATTAGTATCACTTAGCCTATAGCTGTCTGATGTATTGCTTGGGCACAAATGTCCTAGCCTAGTTGGCTGGTCATCTGCCATTGTTATTTGATAAATATGCCTACTGCAAGATGAATTAATGTAGAAAAGTAGGCAGTAGCCTAAGTAGGTACTTACACACACAATACATAGGCTACATAAATAGGACTATCAGGCTATAGGTTTGCATTTAAAATGTATGAATAACTGCTATTTAATTGTCTGATGCACTGCTTAATCACAAATGCCCTTCTTGGCCATGTCATCTGTCATTGTGAATGGATACTGTGAATTAATAAATGAAGCAATGAATGAAGCAATGGATGACTTAATTAATTAATTAATTAATAGATAGATAGATAAATAAATATATAAATGAATACATAAATACATACATACACACATACATACTACAAACACACCTACATACATACAAACAAAATGTCCCTTTTCTGTCATTGCAGGTATTGGCAAGGATTGTGTGTCTCGAGTGGCACGGTATTATGCACTCAACGCTACAGCCAGACCAGAACTCAGGGGTGGTGCTCGTAAGGTGGCAGAAAATGATGCCAAGAAGCAGCATGTGATGGATCACATCAAAACGTTTACATGTAGGGCTAGCCATTATGGAAGAAGGGGAGCACCTGGCCGGAAATACCTACCCTGTGACCTCAGCGTGAAAAGAATGCACGAGCTATTCGACCAACACAACCATGATGTAGTCAGCTACTCCCTGTATTACACTGTTTTTCGACAGCACTTCAACCTTGGATTCGGGCATCCTGCCACAGATGCCTGTTCTTCATGTGCCAGGTTTCAACTGAGAGTCAAGGACCCCAGCTTGACTGAAGAAGAGAAACGCAGTGAGTCTGCATCCTACATCCTACACAGGAGACGAGCACGGGTGTTCTATGATTTGCTGGGGCAGGTAGATCATGATGCAGTGACCCTTTGCTTTGACATGATGCAGAATTTGGTACTCCCTAAAACCGCCATAGGTCAGGCATACTATTCCAGACAGCTCTACATGTATCTCTTTGGTGTCGTTATTCACCATGGGACGGGAAGTAAGCAAGCTGTGGATGATGTTCATCTGTACACATGGATGGAGCATGAGAATAGAAAAGGTAGCAATATGACTGCTTCAGCTCTGGACCACTGTTTACGTCAACAGTTGAGTGGTGCTCTTCACCACGCTCAGAGGCTGCGATTGTTCAGCGATTCTTGTTTTGGTCAGAACAAAAATATTAACCTGCTGTCCATGCTGTTTTCCTTTATGAAGGAGGCCTTTCCAAGAATCAGTGCTGAGTATGTGTTTCCTATAAGGGGGCACAGTTTTCTGCCCGTGGATCGTGTGTTTGGGAGGATTGAGCAACAGGTTCGAAAGAAGGACACCATTCTTATGCCAGAGGAATACTACCAGATTTTGCAATGGCAATGTACACGTCTATGGTCAAGACTGGGAGGCTTATGATTTCAAGACAGAAACACAGGCTTTTGTAAAGTCACAGAAGTCATTTAAGCTAAGTGAAGCAAGAATGCTGGAATTCAGGAAGGAGAAACTAGGATTCAAGGCTGTGTATAGCGGTGAATACTGCTACCACTCAGTGCTGAAGAGAGGAAAGAAGTGGGCAAACTTCAAGCCAAGTCAGCTTCCCAAAGAAAGCACAGTGAACGAAGCAAAAAGGAAGGATGTCGTGAACTTGCTCTCTGAAATTGGTGTGAGTGACAATGTGCGTGCCTTCTATGATGATGCACTCTCAGTCATAGATGAATGAGGTTGACTGACAGTCATGAAGAGGAGCTGCCCATTGTGCCAGCCTTTTGAGAGTGGCCATTCCACTCTTAATGAATCATAAGTTATTGAATGTTTTACACAGAAATATAGTTATATTAATTAAATGGATTTATAGTATGCACAAGACAATCGTACAACGTACAGCACTAATATGAATGTAACATCGCAAAGATGAATGTGATTTTGGAATTTCTGTGGTCTAATGTGATATTGTTGTTCTTGTTCATGATACATTTTCCTCACATGTAATGTTTTATTGTTGTAATGAATGTGTAGCATTAACAAGATGACCCGTTAAATACATTTTGGGAGCGATGATTGATGTATTTTTGGCCCATATATAAGTTTAGTATTGACCAAGTTCAGAGGTTTTCATATGTATCAACTTACTTACTGTTATGTATTTTTGCACAGTTTCAATATGAAAAATAAAATGGATCTATTGCATTTTGGAGGGAAAAAGATGAGTGGTGCACGATAATTATCGGCCCGATAATCATCGGTCCGATATTAGGAATTATGACGTCATCCCGATAAACCCGATAACAGTATTAATAGCCCCGATAATATCCAATATATTTTTTGGGTAAGAAAAAAGAAAAACATCCTGCGGTGTGGGTGGATTGGGATGAGGGGCGCTTGTTTTTCACTCGGCTCCTCCCATTTGGCCAGTACTGTGGTATTAGTGGTTTAGGAAGAGGGGAGTTTTTCACAAATCCAGCGCTCCCTAACTCATGCCTGGCTGTGACGTAAATGGTGTGCGGCCGTGAAGCCAGGACAGTAAACAAACATGTCGTCGGTAGTATGGGACTATTTCAAAGTTTCAGAGTTAGATAGTTCGCTTGCTATTTGTATTAACAAATGCAGAAGTTCCACGAGGAGGGAAAAAGGCAACGAGCTATAATACTTCCAACCTGATTAGTCACCTGAAACATCGCCATCGCTACGATGGTGTGTTAAAAGCGTACGAAGACGGCGGCGAATCCAAAGCCAGCTGCAAAGGCACCGGGGCTTTTACCTATCGACTTTATTTGGGAAAATAAATATGGTCACTTTGAAGAGTCAAAACTGTTCTTGGCTTTGTTTTGTTCATAGTAGTAATGCTCATGTCATTTGCTCACTACTAGTCTCTTTTTTACCACCAGGTGTGCAAAAACTACAGGTACATTTAATATATATATATTATATTATTATCGGTTACCGGTATCGGTCTTGAGAAGCAGGAAGTTATCGGTATCGGTTTCAAAAAACCAATATCGTACATCCCTAAAAAAAACGTGTCATGGATTTATTACATTTTGGGGAAAAAATGATCAGTTTTTAAAATAAATCTTTGAAAATCAAATTCTGGATTTTAATTTGTAATGTTATTATAACCTCAAGATGCTATGTGAAAGTTTGAAACAGAAAATAGTGGTTTTCACTTGCCACTTTTCTTGGTAAAGAAAATACATTTTTACTCAAATTAATCAACATGGATTTATAGCGTTTTGGAACCAAACTCTTCTGTTCCTCGCTCATCACATGTTTCTCTCTCTGTTTCTCTATGTCTGGTTTTTCCCTCTCTGTTTTTTCTGTGATGAAAAGATCTCTCTCGTCTGCTGTGTGTTGTCTCCGCTCTGAGAGTTTCTTCCTCTGGTTCTTTGCCACATGCAGCTCGTCTGACGGCTGGGGGTCAAACGGACTGACCCGCATTGCTAATGTGCTCCGGGGGAACCGGTTAAATTATGCTCACTGCGGGGGTGAAGACATGCACAACACTGGCATCACACTCCTCAAGGTTACACAGTATTTAGCACTACCGCTTCCAGCTGTTTACAGAAAAGGAGGCATGTTTTTCCAAACTGACGTGCACATGTTATATGGTTTTTCCCGTGTTTAGGCCATGAGACTGACTGAGGGCCAAAACTACAGCGGATACAATCTGAGAGGCAGTTTATTTGGGAACACACACACACACACACACACACACTGCCACTTTACCATTACATGTTTTGCTTCAGTCCAAAATGCTCAAAATGTGTGTGTGTGTGTGTGTGTGTGTGTGTGTGTGTGTGTGTGTGTGTGTGTGTGTGTGTGTGTGTGTGTGTGTGTGTGTGTGTGTGTGTGTGTGTGTGTGTGTGTGTGTGTGTGTGTGTGTGTGTGTGTGTGTGTGTGTGTGTGTGTGTGTGTGTGTGTGTGTGTGTGTATAAACATTATCACACACACCCATATATTTTTCAGTGGTACTCTCTGCTCCATAGCTTCTCTTGGACTTCAAATTTCACTGTACATTTGTATATTCAGTTTAATATTTAATATTCCATCCCTCACATACTTATGTATATAGTAACTCGCTTTATGTTTAGTTTTTGTTAATTTGTAAATTCAACATGTATATTTTCTACTTTCTTGTTTATTTCTAGTCTTTTTAATTGTCATTGTACAATGCCATGTCTTTTATGCTGCTGCAACACAAACATTTCCCAAATTGGGATCAATAAAGTACTTCTTATCTTATCTTTTAGAACACAGCTCAGAGTTTCTGTCTTTCTACAACCTGGTTTTAGAAGAGGCTGCAAATTACATATTTGAAATAGAATTACTGCCTTGTTGTTGAATGCCATCACCATTAACTCAAAGGCATGTATTTCTAAAATCTCCGAACTTGACATGTTAGCGTTTTAACCAGTGTCTCCATTAGCCGGTGTTTATCTGGACTTGGACTTGGATAGATCTGTAAAAGTCAGAACTATTTGAATGTTGTCCTGTGAAAAATATCCCATAAAAGCACATTTTGAAACGTATAACAACTATCCTGAATAAGTGAGTCAGCAACACATTGACGCCACAAGCAACGAGATGCCATCGCTGAGAGACTGCGCTCAAACTACTGCAGGAACGAGTCTAACGGACCTATTTTACTGATGAAAAGTAACATCTCTGGTGCTGGACATATGCCACATTTAGTTTGTAAGGTCAAATGCACTGGTGTCAATGTTTAGGCATCTATTTTACCTACCAATAAATCTGAAGAAGTCAAGATCAATTGCGGCTTTTAAGCGAAGAATTGCTTTTTATTCTGGCTTTTACTGAGACGGGATGATGGGACTTTGCATATATTTTCTCCAAATGTTGTGAATTCAACCAAAAAAATGCTACCGCACAACCAGGGCTGCTCCCAGAGAAATAAGTAGGAACACTTTTTTTCAACAGACACTTCACCACAAAAGACAGAATGAGGATGGTTTGACTTCAGGACGTGATACAAAATAATGAAATTGGTTGGTAAAAACGTTTTGATATGATGACCTGGCGCTATTTTGTGAATAACAATTGGGTATATCTCATGCACGGTCACATATACACCAACGATCGCGGTGCAAAGAGTTGGAAAGCAACAATGATGAGTCCTGGTTACTGGCGGACCATCGAAATCCAATCAGTTTAAGTCCAAGTGGACGTTTGTGCCGAATTGAAGAAATTCAGACTATCATTAAATATCACGTTGCCAAAAACAGCACAAAATGACCTAGAAATGCTGAAGACACAAGAAAGAGGGTTACAACTCTTGATCTCCGTCAAAAACAGGTTCTTAAAGGTCCCATGTCATGGCCATTTCTACTGATCATGATTCCATTGTTGAGGTCTACTAGAATAGATTTAAATTGTGCAATTTTCCAAACTCACATTGGTTTCTCACAGCATCTCTGTATAGTATGTGTATTCACTCTCAGGTGACCTGTTCTTCCCCCCTCCTTGTGAGCCCAGTGTGCTCTGATTGGTCGGGACGTTGAGAGGCTCGTTGCTGCGAGGAGCGGACAGGTTTCCGGGTCGGCGATACAGAGAGACACAGCCGAAACTCATCCTGAGCACACAAACACTCACAGCCGAAGTAAAAACAATAAGTGTGGCTTGATATTGAGTAAGAAAAAGGTTTATAACGCTGAGAGTCAATGGGTCTGCGGAGAGCATTTCTCCGCCATCTCAACTCGTCTATTACCAGCGTTCAGGGAGCTCTATGCAAGTCAATGGGACTCCCTGTTAGTTAGCCAAGGGGTCCTGGTGTGTGAGCTGCTCCGCGGATTGGTCCATTTGGGCCAATCCGGTCATTTGTTGTTGATGTGGGTGTTCACACGTCACAGAACCCAGGAAGCAAACAATGGAAAAAGAGACATGTCCAACGAGGCGTTCTGGGGCAGCACAGACAGGTCTTCTCTGTGTTAGAGTTTTACTCGCTACAGGTTGTACTTTGAGGGTTTGTGACTCTGCAGACCGTTTACATGCAGAAAACCTTCATAACACAAGGGGACGGGTGATAACCGGAAAAGCATGACATGGGCCCTTTAAGTAACATACATATATATTGATCTGTACACCTAGGTATGAATCAGAATCCCTTTATTAGTCCCATGGAAATGTACATTGTTACAGCAGAAAAGAGCCAAAGACAGCTTAATGTTACCTAAGATGCATACATACAAAAGTGATGTATGCGAGTCAATACATCATTAAAGTGCCAACAGAGCTTCATCACCGTGGCAGAAAGTGCTTTGATGGTCTTATTGATCCCCGCCCCACACTTTGGCCACATGCGGAGACTCCTCACTTTGTAAAACCTCACCTTTCAGAAACAATAAACAGACAAGAAGACAGGCGGAAGAACAGAAATAGATCAACAGACATGTGAAGCCCCGGAGGACGTCGTGTCTGCTGAGGTTTTACAATGTGGGACATCACAACACATCCATATCAAACATCAGGAGCTCCTCTGTTCCCTCTCTTTTAGAAATCTCTCTGCGTGCACTCCTCGTCTCACACCTTTGCTTTTCTGTCACATCTGCCCCCTTTTATCCGGGTGAGAGTTCACAATTCAATGTTTTTCTATATATTCTGAAGTGGAAGCGCTGTTACTTTGCTGAAGCGGTGCAAGTCAGAGCAGATGTTTACGTGAAAAAAGGTGAATAAGTTACAGGACTATGAAACAAAACAACAATCTACCAACGCACGCAATGCCCTTACATATTTAACTGATTAGATGTGATTAATGAATAGTTGTTGAATGGATTACAACATCTATGACGTAATCGAGAATTACAATTAAATAAACATTTTGATTATCCAATACAAATTAATTACAATACATTTAAATACAATAACAAAAAATAAAACAAAATTATATAAAATATACATTTCACGTGTGTGTGTGTGTGTGTGTGTGTGTGTGTGTGTGTGTGTGTGTGTGTGTGTGTGTGTGTGTGTGTGTGTGTGGGTGTGTGTGTGGGTGTGTGGGTGTGTGTGTGTGTGTGTGTGTGTACACAATGTATAACAATAAATGTACAGTGAAATACATAACAAATAACCTCAATAAACACCATTTCCTATTTCAGTGCAATTATGTTTTTTACCCACAAAGCTCAGAGTTACCGTCCTTCTACTGACTGACATTAAGCCAATTGAATACGTCCCAATCCAATCCACTCATCTATAATAATAATAATAATAACAGGTTGAGCTTTACTGAAAGTGAACAGGTGGCAGAGGGACTTCTCTCAGTCCTCCTGGCACTCAAGGGCTCTTTTTCCTTTATTTAAAGCTGTTTCACTTTCTGCAGAATGCAATGACTCAGTCATGGGCGCCATTTCCACTGAGGACAGGAGGGACACACTTTTCAAATGTGTTTTAACGCAAGCCGTCATCGTCACGGAGGAGCAGCCTCTGTGGGGTGTGATTAGTAAAATATGTATAAATAAAAAGAAAGAATGCTAAGTACAATTAGAGAATGAAATTCCTGAAGAAATTGCTAGTGGGAATGCTTTATGCTGAAAAGCTGACGCTAAACTGCTATGCTGAAATGTAATGTGTAAGAAGAAAGTGAAGAATTTAGATTAAAATGAAATGTGTAAGAAGAAAGTGAAGAATTTAGATTGAAATGAAATGTGTAAGAAGAAAGTGAATAATTTAGATTGAAATGAAATGTGTAAGAAGAAAGTGAATAATTTAGATTGAAATGAAATGTGTAAGAAGAAAGTGAAGAATTTAGATTGAAATGATACATGAACACTGGGGGCTTGAATGTGTGATGAGAGAAGAAAAGAAAGTAAAAAGGCTTGGAAAAGCAGCAGAATATTTGAACCGCAAACTTCTGAACTAAGTTGATGGCGAATGATCTGTCGCCATGGCAACGGCATTTGATGACACCCCATAATACGCTTAGATGCGTTGATGGCTGCATCGTTACCAAACCTGTGAAGTCTTGGGCTGTTTAGAGTATTTTCACTGAAGTTATGAGAAAACCGTGTTTCAAGGCGAGTACTTTGTTGCCATGGTAACGGCATTTGAAGAAATCTCAAAACTGTCCCGTAGATGTCTTCAAGGCTGGAATGTTAGCACACATGTGAAGTTTGAGCACTTTTTGAACATTTTCATAGGAGTTATAGCGACATCATGTTTTATGGCGAGGGATGCGTTTCCATGGAAACGGCATATGGTGAGATCTCAGATTTGGCGTAGAGCTGTTGAGGCATGGACCGGTGATATACAAGGGAAGATTGGGGGACGATTGGACCGTGTCCATTGGACTTATAGCGACATCATGTTTTATGGCGAGGGATGCGTTTCCATGGAAACGGCATATGGTGAGATCTCAGATTTGGCGTAGAGCTGTTGAGGCATGGACCGGTGATATACAAGTGAAGATTGGGGGACGATTGGACCGTGTCCATTGGACTTATAGCGACATCATGTTTTATGGCGAGGGATGCGTTTCCATGGAAACGGCATATGGTGAGATCTCAGATTTGGCGTAGAGCTGTTGAGGCATGGACCGGTGATATACAAGTGAAGATTGGGGGACGATTGGACCGTGTCCATTGGACTTATAGCGACATCATGTTTTATGGCGAGGGATGCGTTTCCATGGAAACGGCATATGGTGAGATCTCAGATTTGGCGTAGAGCTGTTGAGGCATGGACCGGTGATATACAAGTGAAGATTGGGGGACGATTGGACCGTGTCCATTGGACTTACAGCCACATCGTGTTTCATGGCGAGTGGTCTTTCGCCATGGCAACGGCATTTCATGACACCCCATACTACGCTTAGATGCATTGATGGCTGCATCGTTATCAAACCTGTGAAGTTCTGGGCTGTTTGGAGTATTTTCACTGAAGCTATGAGAAAACCGTGTTTCAAGGCGAGCATTGTGTTGCCATGGCAACGGCATTTGAAGAAATCTCAAACCTGTCCCGAAGATGTCTTCATGGCTGGACTGTTGAAGTCTGCTGCATGTCAGTTGGAGTGATGACATCATCGTGTTCCATTACACAGGTGTTTATAGTTGAGCTAACGAGCTCTGTAGAGATCACAGGTTTCCATTGTTCTGAATGAGAGATGAACCTCTTACATGTGAACGTTTTGTGGAAGAACCGTAACAGATATCTGTGAAATTTCAAAACGTGATGCATGTCAAGGAAGTTGAGTATCTGAAGTGTAATTTTTGTGTAGTTTCGGGTTAATAATGTGGCCTTTTTGGCAGTTTAACTAAAGGTGTGCAGCTGCTGCTGTGAGGAAATATCTGCCTGAAATTACAATGGGCTTCAATGGAGGAATGTTGAACGTTTTTGTCACTTCATGCCCTCAAGAGGCATTTTGTTGAATTATTTTTGCTTAATTATTTGTCATTTTTCAAGCTACGAGATGTTTTTCTACGTTTATCATGAAAAATGATGTCCCAGGAATGTAGGGTTTGGGAATTATGGCAGTTTTAAAAAAATATATGAAGGCACATTTCAAGATTTCTTACCCTCTAGCTGTGACATCACGCACTCTAGTTAATGTTAAAATGTGAAGAAAACCTCTAAAACAAGGTCTGAACAAATGTTAATATCTCTAAAAGTAAGAATCAGAATAAAAGTTGTTTTACACGAATAATGTCAGAAAGATTTGTAACATTTTAAAGTTGGAATGAGGTTTCTGAGTGAAAGTATGAATGAACAGTTAGCAGTTGAAGTCGCATGAAGATTTGTTGAAGTTGAAGATTTTCTCCATTGACTTCAATGGTTAAAAATGTGATGCATTATGGGATGTATCTCTAGAATTATGAAAGGTATGAATGAGAAAAGTAATAGCCATCGATTCCCGACCGAGCTGAACGTTTTGATGTTTGAACGGAGTTTCTGCGATGTTCAATGCGGGAGAAGAAGAGGGCCAAAATACCGGCGGAATAATAAAAATGTTGTCCGTAGAATAACAGTGTAAGGGAAACTTCTGTAGCAATGGAGAGTCAGGACCAGAGGTCGCGTTAACCGAATATTTTCCGTCTATGACGGATTTTTTTTAACAATGACGGAAAAATCTGAAAGCAGTCCGTCATTTTGACGGATTAGAACAAACTCGGAACAGCGCCAAAGTTTCCCCGCAGCGAGGCTCCGGTGTTATGCATGCGTGACAAAAAGGAAATGATACCGTTTCCAAACCCAACTTTGCCGTACAAATCATTGAAATGTCTTAGTTTTGGCTTCACGCTGTCCGCACTCCCGCGAGGTGCAGTGGGCATGCATAACACGGCGCTAACAGTTCACGAGCGTGCGCCTCGCCCCCCGTTGACAGTTCACAACTGTGCTCTCCCCCCCCCCCCCCCTCCGGTTGACAGTTCTCTCTCTCTCTCTCTCTCTTCCCCCCCCCCCCAGAGTGTAAAGGCCGACGGGTAATACTGAATTTTGACGGAAATGTTACGATTCTGTCCGTAAAAAAATATATATAGCGCAACCTCTGGTCAGGACTCAGAGAGACACGAGGAGAGTTGGAGCTTTGATGTCAAACACTGATGGTTTATTACGAGTAACGGCCGGAGAATTCACATCACAAGTCACAGCAGCCAGAGGTTCTGACTGCACGGGAGGGTTGCCACGTCAATTCTGAAGAGCCTCTCTCTCGCTAGACCTTTTAACTAGTTTACAGAGAGTTAATCAACATATTGGGGCAGATAACGTAAACATCTGGGAACACTGGAGATAGCCCCAACATCTGGAGACACTGAATCACTTGTCTGACCCTTAGGCTCGAAGCCAGCGTTCTCACAATCATAAACCATTTGTGACGGAGAGTTGCCCGGTCATAAACTGGGAATATCAACATATATAGCTGAGGCCTCCCATTCCTTAAGAGAGATTGGGCATAAACGTCAACAGGCAAAAAGGTTAAATATCTTAAAGGAGAATTATTCTGTAACAAAAAGTATGATTTTTATTCAGGAAAATGTGACGATGTAGCCTAAAGTCTTCTCCGGCTGTAACCCTCCCCTTTGATGAAGACACCTGAACTTTAAAATAACCAATGTGAGAGAATATAACTGCCAAGAAGTACATCTAAATGTCATTCACAACGTTCATTCGACCAGGGAAACTCATGAAAGAATGTTTTTTATTTTTCATTAAATCAGTCTTGGCAGGATCACAGCTTTGTTTGCTGAGACACCTTTAAAGTTAGGGTAGGTAAGAATGGAGAAACAACCAATTTGAAATCTGCCTCTTCCTTCAGACTTCCTTAAAGAACCCCTCCTCCAACACACACGAACGCGCACATGACCAATGAGGGCACGAGATAAGTTTGTGCACAGATGGAAGGCTGACAGGCAGGTAGGCCATCCAGTTACTTTAGCCGGGCCGGCTCAAATGATTGGTCGTGCTTTTTACAGCGCCACGGCTTCCACTGATGATATATTTGTATGTATTTATTGTCAAAGCATTTAATATATTCATTGCTATCGGGATGTTAAGAGCATTGCATGGAATATAACAAAAAGTGTATCTGAAGTGAATTACCTACCCTACTTTTAAAGTTGCAATACTCAACTTTTTACATGTCCATAAACATCTATTATTGCATGTTTTATCTTCATTATTAGTTTGCAGTACATGTCAAAAATCATATAGTTAATTAAAGTGATAAGATAACATTTCTCAGTATCTCATTTAAAAGGCATTATTATTAACTTTGCATCACAAACCTTAATTTATCTAATGTACTATGGACATGTTTGGTTAGTGCATGTTCAGTTGCTAAAGTTCATACAAAAGTCGAACAAATGAAAAGTATTTCCTGCTTTAAATATTCAAAAAGACCTTTATTTTTCTCATGAAAACCAGAAAAATAAAATCTGTTGTGATTGGTTCAGCCACATAGAGATGTCCCGCCCCTTAGCCTATCACGTGCAATGTGTTGGAGCACACTGGAGTGATGTGTTTGCAGACCACATGCACTAAAACCTATATTACACACTACAGGAAAGGGAAAACCCAACGGTACGTCCACACGGCAGTGTGCGTTGAAGCTTGCCGGTGGGCGTGTCTGTCGCGCGAACAACAACCAATCACATTAATCTCCCGCCCCGGACACACAAGCACGTGGTTTCATTGGCTAGAGCTTGTACTGGCATATGATTTGTTTGGCTGACGCTTCCGTCGAAGCTTGAAAAGTTTAACTTTTCTCAACTTTCGAAGCGAGCATCGGAGGCAAAGCGACGCGACGGAACCACAATGCAGTTTGGCAAACCGTGACGTCACCCCATTCAAAGTGAATGGGAAGTGTCTCCGTTGAAGCAACGCACGATGCCGTGTGGACGGGCCGTAAGAAGCGTAATTGGGCTCCTTTAAGAAATCGAGAGGAGAATCTGGTCAAATGAAGCAATACATATTTATTTAAATATACAATGAATGAAAAATGTACATTGACAGTGAAACTAAATAATATTGTAAAGGAAAACATCAAACAGTATTGGAGATTAAATAAATACACCAGCAGCTACTTTAAAACTTTGGCTATTCAAGATCTGTGACATTCACTAAGAGCAGAGCAAAGATTGATTTGGTCTTCTCTAGAAAATCATTTGAATCGGGCAGCAATGATAATCACACACTCACACAGGATACCTCATTTCCATTGTCCTGCTGGTAGTCTATACCATACTGTGTGTGTGTGTGTGTGTGTGTGTGTGTGTGTGTGTGTGTGTGTGTGTGTGTGTGTGTGTGTGTGTGTGTGTGTGCGCGTGTGTATTTAGCTCAGAATTCAGTGATGGGTTCTCCACAGTGGCTGCAGGGGTCACGACCCCATTACACACAGGTCACACACACTGACCCTCAACGGGGGAGTGTGTGTGAGAGAAAGTCCTGGTGTGTCTCATTGGGAGCTTTATGGATTACGTGTGTGTGTGTGTGTGTGTGTGTGTGTGTGTGTGTGTGTGTGTGTGTGTGTGTGTGTGTGTGTGTGTGTGTGTGTGTGTGTGTGTGTGTGTGTGTGTGTGTGTGTGTGCGTGTGTGCGTGTGTGTGTGTGTGTGTGTGTGTGTGTGTGTGTGTTTAAATGCAAATCGGTACGAAACAGAGTGTGTGAAACCCAGGGAAAATACAAAATGCTCATGCAATTTAAAGATATTATAAACAAATTACCTTAATATTATCTTTGTATATGATCAGACCCACTATAGTGACTAAATGAGCCACTTTGCCCGTTGAGACAGGTTGCATGATAGAGATTACATTTCAGATAGTAGAGATTGTGTTTGTTTACAATAAATATATTTGTACATATTTGTATTTTTGTATTCGGGATTGTGGGAAACGGTATTTCGATCTCTCTTTCTGTACACACAAACTGAAAGATTGACAATAAAGTTGACTTTGACAATAGTAAAGTAAATGAGATGAGACTTGTCAGGATTAAGGCCAAATTAAAGGTCACCTATCATGCTATTTTTAGGCAATAGCATAGGTCTCAGATATATAAAAATATATAAAAAACATGTCTATGAAGTGTTTTGCTCAAAATACCAAACAGATCACCCATTCTAGCCATGCCTCATATCCCTCTATTTCACTTCCTGTTTCAAAAGTGCTGATTTGGGGATAAAGCTTTAAAAAAGGAGGGGTCTGAGCTCATGCGGGACCCGGCAGCTACTGTCTAAACTAAATGCTGCCGTGATGAAACGCCATATCATGGATTATCAAGGATTCTCTCTGAAACAGTCTGGAGCTCAAAGGCTTTCTCTCTTGCCAGTTATACCACAAGGTGACTTCCTTTTTACTTCCTGCTTCTTCACACACATGCTCTCCAGTACAGGTTAGCTCTGAGTGTTAGCGATGCTAATGTTAACACCGACCATATTAGGTCCAAAACAGTCGGGCATTGTTTCTGATAGCAACGTTTCTGATTGGGCCGTGGGTCCACATTTCAGATATTACGTCATATCGGACGCAAATCTGGATCAGCTCCGTTGTAGCCCCGTTTTTAGAGATTTGGGTACGGAGGAAAAGAGAATGGTTTTATTTTCTGACGCTGCGTGAGTTCCCTGACACACCGGGGACACATATGTATGTATAAAAGACATCACAAAGTGCATTTTGCATGATAGGTCCCCTTTAAACAACCGTCAAAACAGCATCTTGTATTATTTTCGATGCACAATCAGCACAATGATAAGTGGTGTCTAGTTGCATGCTGGTGTTTGTGAACATACCCTCTGTGACATTTCTATTTTAAATTTCATTTAGCTGATGCTTTTCTCAGCTTTTACACACAGCCTAAGTACTCGTAAATTCTCATGAGTTCACACATTTCCAGAAACTGTCCTCTGGTACCAGCTCCGCAGAAACTCTACATATCTTTTGTCACAAACTAAACACGCTCATGTTTTGCCTGTACTTTGGCCATTAAATATATATATCGAAGCGAATATCCCCGTACTTTTCTTGTCTCTCTGAGTTTGTATCTTCATGGTTTATCGCAGTTTTTGTCGCATTGGATTAAAGTGTCAGCTAAATGACATGTAATGCAACTTCCCTGGGAAGAGATGTTTTTTCCACATGAAATTAGACTCCAATACAGCTGAAAGCAAACTACTATGGATGGACGACCATTTGGATTTGAAGCTGATTAAAGAGGTGAGACACAAATTCAAGTGGACTGGAGTCTCTCTCAGTCTCATTACATCAGGAGCAGCTCCTGATTGCACTTGTATAAACAGCTCAGAACTCCAGACAGTGAATTATAGAAAAAAGTGCAGACAAGTCACTCCAACTTAGCTGAAGTCACAAAGACTAACATTGGATTTTCCCTGTCGCGCAGAAACAAATCCATCCAAATAACACCTGTCCGTTCATGTGACTTGTTTACATGCACTGCTTTCCTTTCCAATTAGACAGTTAGCAAACACAACCAAACAAACTCCAAATCAGGGACACGTCGCTCTGCTTCTCGTCTTATTACCTTTCCTCCATCAGGGACAGGAACTTAGTGAATGTAGGTAAATGAAAAACACTTAAGAGGACTCAATGCAGGTAAATATAGCATCTCAACCAAGAATCCAGGCTAATTGAAATAGACTATCATTTGGGGACTTGTACTTGGTAATCGTCTTTCACCGGGGGGGCTGTTAAAGGCAACATTTGTCCCTCAAACATTATTCTTTTCAACAGGAGAGCGGACCTTTTGCTTCTTTAGAGAATCACAGAGCTCAGAGAAAGGAGAAGAGATGCCTTTAAACAGAAACGCATTAAATCTCTCTTTCTGTCTGCTTCTGCTTTCACACCGAGCTGCAGTCGATACTCCAAGCTGTGGTCAGAGAGGTGAGTTATCGAAGAAAATTCTCTATCAAATAGCAATCTGTCCTTCGTCTCACCGAAAATACAAACAAACATATTCTCATGTTTATAATGGAGCCATCCCAATGCTTTGTTGCATCTAAATGGATCTGAAAGTAAAGACAAATATGGACCAGGTGAGTTTTATGGGCTGTTCTACTTTATTTAATTTCTGTTAGCAACTGGAACTCATTTTCTCTGACACATCGGGGTTAATACTATAACTGTGGTACATTCAGCTGGTTGCAATAACAATGAAAATGGCATTAATACAGGGGGGTCAAACTCAAATACACAGTGGGCCAAAATAAAGAAATGGGTACTAGTGGAGGGCCGGACTGGTTCAATGTTTATTGCAGAACTTATTGAAATGAACTTATTGCACATTTTAAACCTGGAACTAACAAAGCTTAAATTATTGCCTATAAAAACAACATTAAAGATAAAATAATCAGCTGCATTCATTTCTTATGGCTCTATCTGCAGCTTTTCCAGAGTCATTTCTTATGATTACATTTTTCCACAGGCCAACAACAGCTTCAACAAAACTATTCCCCTCAAAGAACAAACCAAACATGCCCTGTTGTCGTGAGAGAGAAAGTGCAGAAGGAAACATCCATTAAAGTCAGTGTGCTGCTCTGTGATGCTAGTTCAGATACTTGGCATCTCATCTTGGGTGCAAGGTCATCAATGTTTGGGGTCAGGCTCTGAGCTGAGGAGACCCTCAGGATGGAGTGAAGGTGCAATATACCGGCGGGCCAGATCTAATAGTAATTAGAAATTATCCTGCGGGCCGAAATGAAATCCACCACGGGCCTGATTTGGCCCCCGGGCCTTGAGTTTGACACAATACATTAATACATTTTAAATAAGCTTGTAAAAATAAAAACATTTAAGTTTAATTATCAAGAGACTTAAGTTCAAATAACTCAATGGATTTAGTACAGTACACTTTATTTACCAAAGTATCCATAACAATAAATACTAGAGTTACTTGGATCGATTCAAATCATTTGTTTCATACTCAAGTTGTTTGAGTTTGTAAACTGAAATCTATTGACGCAATCAGTTTCTACAAACGCTTTGAGTTGAACTAACTTATCAGGTTTTACAGTGTAAGCTAACGTCATAATACAAATGTATAAGGCAAAAACAACAAGTGTGTCAAGATGTGAATTTCTAGAAGTAGAATGATTGCATTAGGAGGATATGTTATGGTAATGTTCAGCTTCATGCTTACAAGCATCTCTCTAAGTCACACTCAATGACTCGTAACAACTATCATTCGGACAGGAAGCTCAGGTAAAGTAATGAAAGATGTTTTATTGATTTAAATCTGATGGTCTTTGCTGGATCACAGCATGGTTTACAGAGATGCAAAAATGTACTTTTATCTTCATAAACGTAGATTCTTGCATGCTTTGTTATTAGTACACAGTATTTCACACATAAAGTGATCAGGTCACAACATTTCTCAGTATCTCATTAAATGCGTTTAACAAACCACAACAAAACATAAACACATGAACTTGTAATAACCACACATCTTGAGTGATTGTCATTAATGTAGTTTAAGTTCATGAGTTCAACTAAATTAATAATCATAATTATAAACGTGCGACAATTAATTGACTAATTGCCTGAATTGGTTGACCAGAAAAATTAGTGGAGGGCAGTTATAGTACACAGTTGGTGTTTCTCAATGTCGAGGAAGGATGCTCCAGAGCCACTATTTCAAGGATGCTACGTCATCGAGTCCCGCCGAAGGACTGTTCCAATGTCCAGGCTCCTTGGAATTCTACCGAGCCCGGCGTCCTTCGTTACGGGAAATTTCGAGGCTGCACATGTGTAGACTCCGGTCTTAAAATCCCCACAATGCTTTGCGCACGGACCAATTTCCCAATCTTTGGCGGAAATCGAGCTCCATTTAAGGCGGGGCCTCACATATGACGCACACCTGCACCCCTGTTAGCCTGTTCCACCATTCTTCATTTTCCGAGGCTAGGAAGGATTCTTGCCTCGCTTCTGAAGGACCTGACTCGGAGGGACATGTCCTACCAAGCAAGCGTCCTCGACATTGAGAAACACCCATTGTGTTCAGTTAGCAGTAATTTTACTGTATTGTCACCAAAATATAATTTAACAATGTGTTCATACTCTATATGTCTAAGTAAGGTGGGGGGACATTCAACATAAACTGTTATAATTTTAATTAAATTTTATTTGAAATGAAAGAAAAAACATATCTGAATTTAATGCCTGACTTTTTGAGCCTTGGCAATTAAATTCTACAAAATAAAAGAGCACTTTAAAAAGATAATTTGAAGATAGATAAGAGAGGGTGAGGTACATAGGAGGAGGATACAGTGGATGAAGTAAGGATTGAGGTAGATGGAGGAGAATTGAGAGATTAAGGAGGAAGGGGAGGTATGGAGGTATATGGAGAGGTATGGAGGTATATGGAGAGGTATGGAGGTATATGGAGAGGTATGGAGGTGTATGGAGAAATACGATAGAGAGGGTGATGAGGAAGGGTAGATGGATGTGGGGTGAGGAAGATGAAGGAGAAGAGAGATGAAGAGGGGGAACAAGAGGGAGCTGTCGTCGTAAACAACTAGCAGTGGCCTCTATTATACTCCTCTATTTTCTTCTCTTTTTTCTTATCCTTTCTGCTTTTCTTCCTCTGCATACTTCCTTCCACGGGGGTCTGCTTCAGGTCGGACCCTTCTTCTGGGTCCTTCACCTCTTCCCCAGCTGCCTCCGTCTGCTTCAGGTCGGACCCTTCTTTTGGGTCCTTCACCTCTTCCCCAGCTGCCTCCGTCTGCTTCAGGTCGGACCCTTCTTCTGGGTCCTTCACCTCTTCCCCAGCTGCCTCCGTTTGCTTCAGGTCGGACCCTTCTTTTGGGTCCTTCACCTCTTCCCCAGCTGCCTCCGTCTGCTTCAGGTCGGACCCTTCTTCTGGGTCCTTCACCTCTTCCTCCACCTTCTTCTCTCTGATCCTGCAGCTCTGGTCTTTCAGGACTGCCGCCCAGCTACGTTTTGTCTCCTCTCCCATTTCCATTTTCTGCAGAGCGACCTCTCCGACCTCGGTGTTCGGTAAGTCGGGGAACTGTTCCACTTCTTTCCTCTCTTCCGTCACCTCTGACGTTTCACAGCTCTGGCTTCTATTGTCCGGGTTGTCCATCTCCTTTACAATAATCCCCATCTGTGTTACTTTCAACGCCTTGACTCTTTTCCTCTCTTGTTTCTTCTCCTTTCTGCTTTTCTCTTTCAGCAGCACTTCCTCTCCTGCCTCGGTCTTTGACTCGGAGACTTCTTCTGGGTCCTTCACCTCTTCCTCCACCTTCTTCTCTTTGATCCTGCAGCGCTGGTCTTTATTGGCCACCACTGCTGCCCAGCTAAGTTTAATCTCCTCTCCGCTTTCCATTTCCTGGAGGCCTGCCTGTCCGGCTGGGAGTTCCCAGATAGATATTTCGGGGAACTTTTCTGGTTCTTTCTCCTCATCCTTTACCTCTGTGGTGTCGCAGAGCTGGTCTTTATTGGCCAGGTTGTCCTCTGTCGGTTTCACCTTCATCCATATCGGACTGACGTTAAACTCCCAGCAGTTTGGGGTCTCAACAACAAGGTCATTTATGGACTCCTCTGGTTTGATCAATTCCTCATCCAAGGCAAGCCATTTCTCAGCCTGGGCCTCAGGGAACTTCTCCTGCAGTTTGATATCCTTGACTCTTTTCTTCTGTTGTTTTTTCTTCTTTCTGCTTCTCTCTTTCAGCAGAACTACCTCCTCCGTCTTCTTTAAGAAGAAGAACTCTTCTGGTTCCTTCTTCTCAACCTCCACCTCTGTCATTTCACAGCGTTGGTCTTTGATGGCCACCGCTGCCACGAGGCTAAGTTCCTCTTCCTGCAGCTCTACCTCTGCTGCCTCGGTCTTCGGGAAGTCGGTGAACTCTTCTGGTTCTTTCTCGACATCCTCCACCTCTGGAGTCTCAACCAGGTCTTGTGTGGACGCCTTCTCGACATCCTCCACCTCTGGAGTCTCAACCAGGTCTTGTGTGGACTCTTCCTCTTCATCCTCCACCTCTGGAGTCTCAACCAGGTCTTGTGTGGACGCCTTCTCGACATCCTCCACCTCTGGAGTCTCAACCAGGTCTTGTGTGGACGCCTTCTCGACATCCTCCACCTCTGGAGTCTCAACCAGGTCTTGTGTGGACGCCTTCTCGACATCCTCCACCTCTGGAGTCTCAACCAGGTCTTGTGTGGACACTTCCTCTTCATCATCCACCTCTGGAGTCTCAACCAGGTCTTGTGTGGACTCCTTCTCTTCATCCTCCACCTCTGGAGTCTCAACCAGGTCTTGTGTGGACTCCTCCTCAATGAACTTCTCCTCCTGATCTTCTTTCATCTCCATCCAGATGACTTCCTCTGCCTGGCTGTGAAGTGTCTCAGCTAGGTCCTCAATGGATTTCTCTGGATTCTTAATTTCATCCTCCATCTTTTGGACTTCTGTCACCATCACTGTCTCCAGGTTGTGTTGTTCCTCAGCCGGGTCCTGAAGTAACTTTGCCTCCAGGATGTTTTCGACCTTGACTTCCACCTCCAGGATTTCTTGCTTCTCTGCAAGGTCCTTTGTGGACATTTCCTCCAGATGTGACTTCTTGTCCTCAATCTTCTGGAATTTCTCCTTGATCAGTTTGCTTAGAGAAGCCCAGCTCTGTATTTTCTCTGCAATTTCTTTTCTGACCTTCTCTGCCAGGGAATTGTTATCTTCCTCAACGCTGTCAACGTTTGTCGCCATTTTTGACTCTGGACACAGCTTGTTCTCTTCCAAGCTCTTTGAAGACTCTGCCAGTGCATTGTATTTCTCCTGCCAGTTTGTGGACACTGAGAGACTGTGAGAGAGAGACACCTTCTCCCGTTTCAGACCCATGATTTCAGTGTCCCTCTGGTGGATCAGTTCCTGCCAGACATTCACAACTTTCACAAATCCGGCATTTTCTTGCACCAGCGACTGGTTTGCTTGCGTCAGACCCTTGATCAGAACTTCCCTCTGCTCGATCCTGGTAATCACCATCTTCTGGTGATAAGGCCAACTCACCTCCCAGTGGTTGTTTTTCACTGCCAGGTCCTTTGAGTACTTGTCCAGAAGTTCATATTTGGACTCCCAGTGTTTGATAACCTCTACAAGTTCAGCTTTGCTGAAGCTATTTGTGACCTCTGTGAGCCTCTGAGCAGCTTCCTGCTCACACACTACTGGACTAATTATTCCTGCCATGGCACAGTTTGTTTTGACTTGAATTGTGCGTAGTTAGAATAATTGAAGTGTGTCTGTACGAAACCGTGTTTCTTTGTAGAAAACGGTAACTGTCTTTAGTAGATTTGTTCTCTGTAAAAGACTGTGTTGTTCGTATGTTGAATGTAGAAGTTACTGTATCTAGTAAATCCGAATGACGTGAAATTACCAAGAGCTGTTCCTGAGGAATACCAGAGCATAAATGAGTATTTCACTTGCATGTTTTGAAGGTTCCGAATTCCGATCCAACATCAAGGCCCGTGATGTCATAATGTATTACATCATCAGCAGATGATCACATGACTTATCAGCTGATGAAGTTATGACATCACGGATGTTCTTTATCATGGATTCTAAATGGATTCCTAATTGAAGTGTAAAATAACAATACTCAACACCATGTTCACTTCAAGCATTTAAATATATTACTATTATGTTAATTATTAATTTGCTTTTTTTTCTATTTTCTACTGATTTCTCAAATGTTATGAATCACCTTCAGGTGCAGATTTTTGAGGTGTGCTTTTAAGCTAATTGAAATTAAAATGTGTTGATTATGACCGAAAGAACGAGATCGCGGATACAAGCGGTCGAGATGGGTTTTCTCCGCAGGGTGGCTGGCGTCTCCCTTAGGGATAAGGTGAGAAGTTCGGTCATCCGGGAGGGACTCGGAGTTGAACCGCTCCTCCTTCGCGTCGAAAGGAGCCAGTTGAGGTGGTTCTAGCACCTAGTTAGAATGCCACCTGGGCGCCTCCCTAGGGAGGTGTTCCAGGCACGTCCAGCTGGGAAGAGACCAAGGGGTAGACCTAGAACCAGGTGGAGGGATTATATCTCTTCGCTGGCCTGGGAGCGCCTTGGGACCCCCAGTCAGAGCTGGTTGATGTGGCCAGGGAAAAGAAAGTTTGGGGCTCTCTGCTGGAACTGCTACCCCCGAGACCCGACCACGGATAAGCGGGAGAAGATGGATGGATGGATGTGTTGATTATGTACAATTTATATTTGCAGAAGGAAATTTAAATCAACAAAGAAGTCATGTTCTGGGAATCTCTGTTACGATACATTATCAACTTTTTAATCTGCTCAGTTACCTGGAACTAACAAAGCTTAAATTATTGCCTATAAAAACAACATTAAACATTAAATAATCAGCTGCATTCATTTCTTATGGCTCTATCTGCAGCTTTTCCAGAGTCATTTCTTATGATTACATTTTTCCACAGGCCAACAACAGCTTCAACAAAACTATTCCCCTCAAAGAACAAACCAAACATGCCCTGTTGTCGTGAGAGAGAAAGAGCAGAAGGAAACATCCATTAAACTCAGTGTGCTGCTCTGTGATGCTAGTTCAGATACTTGGCATCTGATCTTGGGGGCAAGGTCATCAATGTTTGGGCTCAGGCTCTGAGCGGAGGAGACCCTCAGGATGGAGTGAAGGTGCAATATACCGGCGGGCCAGATCTAATAGTAATTAGAAATTATCCTGCGGGCCGAAATGAAATCCACCAAGGGCCTGATTTGGCCCCCGGGCCTTGAGTTTGACACAATACATTAATACATTTTAAATAAGCTTGTAAAAATAAAAACATTTAAGTTTAATTATCAAGAGACTTAAGTTCAAATAACTCAATGGATTTAGTACAGTACACTTTATTTACCAAAGTATCCATAACAATACATTCTAGAGTTACTTGGATCGATTCAAATAATTTGTTTCATACTCAAGTTGTTTGAGTTTGTAAACTGAAATCTATTGACGCAATCAGTTTCTACAAACGCTTTGAGTTGAACTAACTTATCAGGTTTTACAGTGTAAGCTAACGTCATAATACAATTGTATAAGGCAAAAAAAACAAGTGTGTCAAGATATGAATTTCTAGAAGTAGAATGATTGCATTAGGAGGATATGTTATGGTAATGTTCAGCTTCATGCTTACAAGCATCTCTCTAAGTCACACTCAATGACTCGTAACAACTATCATTCGGACAGGAAGCTCAGGTAAAGTAATGAAAGATGTTTTATTGATTTAAATCTGATGGTCTTTGCTGGATCACAGCCTGGTTTACAGAGATGCAAAAATGTACTTTTATCTTCATAAACGTAGATTCTTGCATGCTTTGTTATTAGTACACAGTATTTCACACATAAAGTGATCAGGTCACAACATTTCTCAGTATCTCATTAAATGCGTTGTTATTAACTAACAAACCACAACAAAACATAAACACATGAACTTGTAATAACCACACATCTTGAGTGATTGTCATTAATGAAGTTTAAGTTCATGAGTTCAACTAAATTAATAATCATAATTATAAACGTGCGACAATTAATCGACTAATTGCCTGAATTGGTTGACCAGAAAAATGAGTGGAGGGCAGTTATAGTACACAGTTGGTGTTTCTCAATGTCGAGGAAGGATGCTCCAGAGCCACTATTTCAAGGATGCTACGTCATCGAGTCCCGCCGAAGGACTGTTCCAATGTCCAGGCTCCTTGGAATTCTACCGAGCCCGGCGTCCTTCGTTACGGGAAATTTCGAGGCTGCACATGTGTAGACTCCGGTCTTAAAATCCCCACAATGCTTTGCGCACGGACCAATTTCCCAAATCGAGCTCCATTTAAGGCGGGGCCTCGCATATGACGCACACCTGCACCCCTGTTAGCCTGTTCCACCATTCTTCGTTTTCCGAGGCTAGGAAGGATTCTTGCCTCGCTTCTGAAGGACCTGACTCGGAGGGACATGTCCTACCAAGCAAGCGTCCTCGACATTGAGAAACACCCATTGTGTTCAGTTAGCAGTAATTTTGCTGTATTGTCACCAAAATATAATTTAACCATGTGTTCATACTCTATATGTTTAAGTAAGGTGGGGGGACATTCAACATAAACTGTTATAATTTTAATTATATTTTATTTGAAATGAAAGAAAAAACATATCTGAATTTAATGCCTGACTTTTTGAGCCTTGGCAATTAAATTCTACAAAATAAAAGAGCACTTTAAAAAGATAATTTGAAGATAGATAAGGGAGGGTGAGGTACATAGGAGGAGGATACAGTGGATGAAGTAAGGATTGAGGTAGATGGAGGAGAATTGAGAGATTAAGGAGGAAGGGGAGGTATGGAGGTGTATGGAGAGGTATGGAGGTATATGGAGAGGTATGGAGGTGTATGGAGAGGTATGGAGGTGTATGGAGAGGTATGGAGGTATATGGAGAGGTATGGAGGTATATGGAGAGGTATGGAGGTGGATGGAGAAATACGATAGAGAGGGTGATGAGGAAGGGTAGATGGATGTGGGGTGAGGAAGATGAAGGAGAAGAGAGATGAAGAGGGGGAACAAGAGGAAGCTGTCGTCGTAAACAACTAGCAGTGGCCTCTATTATACTCCTCTATTTTCTTCTCTTTTTTCTTATCCTTTCTGCTTTTCTTCCTCTGCATACTTCCTTCCACGGGGGTCTGCTTCAGGTCGGACCCTTCTTCTGGGTCCTTCACCTCTTCCCCAGCTGCCTCCGTCTGCTTCAGGTCGGACCCTTCTTTTGGGTCCTTCACCTCTTCCCCAGCTGCCTCCGTCTGCTTCAGGTCGGACCCTTCTTCTGGGTCCTTCACCTCTTCCTCCACCTTCTTCTCTCTGATCCTGCAGCTCTGGTCTTTCAGGACTGCCGCCCAGCTACGTTTTGTCTCCTCTCCCATTTCCATTTTCTGCAGAGCGACCTCTCCGACCTCGGTGTTCGGTAAGTCGGGGAACTGTTCCACTTCTTTCCTCTCTTCCGTCACCTCTGACGTTTCACAGCTCTGGCTTCTATTGTCCGGGTTGTCCATCTCCTTTACAATAATCCCCATCTGTGTTACTTTCAACGCCTTAACTCTTTTCCTCTCTTGTTTCTTCTCCTTTCTGCTTTTCTCTTTCAGCAGCACTTCCTCTCCTGCCTCGGTCTTTGACTCGGAGACTTCTTCTGGGTCCTTCACCTCTTCCTCCACCTTCTTCTCTTTGATCCTGCAGCGCTGGTCTTTATTGGCCACCACTGCTGCCCAGCTAAGTTTAATCTCCTCTCCGCTTTCCATTTCCTGGAGGCCTGCCTGTCCGGCTGGGAGTTCCCAGATAGATATTTCGGGGAATTTTTCTGGTTCTTTCTCCTCATCCTTTACCTCTGTGGTGTCGCAGAGCTGGTCTTTATTGGCCAGGTTGTCCTCTGTCGGTTTCACCTTCATCCATATCGGACTGACGTTAAACTCCCAGCAGTTTGGGGTCTCAACAACAAGGTCATTTATGGACTCCTCTGGTTTGATCAATTCCTCATCCAAGGCAAGCCATTTCTCAGCCTGGGCCTCAGGGAACTTCTCCTGCAGTTTGATATCCTTGACTCTTTTCTTCTGTTGTTTTTTCTTCTTTCTGCTTCTCTCTTTCAGCAGAACTACCTCCTCCGTCTTCTTTAAGAAGAAGAACTCTTCTGGTTCCTTCTTCTCAACCTCCACCTCTGTCATTTCACAGCGTTGGTCTTTGATGGCCACCGCTGCCACGAGGCTAAGTTCCTCTTCCTGCAGCTCTACCTCTGCTGCCTCGGTCTTCGGGAAGTCGGTGAACTCTTCTGGTTCTTTCTCGACATCCTCCACCTCTGGAGTCTCAACCAGGTCTTGTGTGGACGCCTTCTCGACATCCTCCACCTCTGGAGTCTCAACCAGGTCTTGTGTGGACTCTTCCTCTTCATCCTCCACCTCTGGAGTCTCAACCAGGTCTTGTGTGGACGCCTTCTCGACATCCTCCACCTCTGGAGTCTCAACCAGGTCTTGTGTGGACGCCTTCTCGACATCCTCCACCTCTGGAGTCTCAACCAGGTCTTGTGTGGACGCCTTCTCGACATCCTCCACCTCTGGAGTCTCAACCAGGTCTTGTGTGGACGCCTTCTCGACATCCTCCACCTCTGGAGTCTCAACCAGGTCTTGTGTGGACACTTCCTCTTCATCATCCACCTCTGGAGTCTCAACCAGGTCTTGTGTGGACTCCTTCTCTTCATCCTCCACCTCTGGAGTCTCAACCAGGTCTTGTGTGGACTCCTCCTCAATGAACTTCTCCTCCTGATCTTCTTTCATCTCCATCCAGATGACTTCCTCTGCCTGGCTGTGAAGTGTCTCAGCTAGGTCCTCAATGGATTTCTCTGGATTCTTAATTTCATCCTCCATCTTTTGGACTTCTGTCACCATCACTGTCTCCAGGTTGTGTTGTTCCTCAGCCGGGTCCTGAAGTAACTTTGCCTCCAGGATGTTTTCGACCTTGACTTCCACCTCCAGGATTTCTTGCTTCTCTGCAAGGTCCTTTGTGGACATTTCCTCCAGATGTGACTTCTTGTCCTCAATCTTCTGGAATTTCTCCTTGATCAGTTTGCTTAGAGAAGCCCAGCTCTGTATTTTCTCTGCAATTTCTTTTCTGACCTTCTCTGCCAGGGAATTGTTATCTTCCTCAACGCTGTCAACGTTTGTCGCCATTTTTGACTCTGGACACAGCTTGTTCTCTTCCAAGCTCTTTGAAGACTCTGCCAGTGCATTGTATTTCTCCTGCCAGTTTGTGGACACTGAGAGACTGTGAGAGAGAGACACCTTCTCCCGTTTCAGACTCATGATTTCAGTGTCCCTCTGGTGGATCAGTTCCTGCCAGACATTCACAACTTTCACAAATCCGGCATTTTCTTGCACCAGCGACTGGTTTGCTTGCGTCAGACCCTTGATCAGAACTTCCCTCTGCTCGATCCTGGTAATCACCATCTTCTGGTGATAAGGCCAACTCACCTCCCAGTGGTTGTTTTTCACTGCCAGGTCCTTTGAGTACTTGTCCAGAAGTTCATATTTGGACTCCCAGTGTTTGATAACCTCTACAAGTTCAGCTTTGCTGAAGCTATTTGTGACCTCTGTGAGCCTCTGAGCAGCTTCCTGCTCACACACTACTGGACTAATTATTCCTGCCATGGCACAGTTTGTTTTGACTTGAATTGTGCGTAGTTAGAATAATTGAAGTGTGTCTGTACGAAACCGTGTTTCTTTGTAGAAAACGGTAACTGTCTTTAGTAGATTTGTTCTCTGTAAAAGACTGTGTTGTTCGTATGTTGAATGTAGAAGTTACTGTATCTAGTAAATCCGAATGACGTGAAATTACCAAGAGCTGTTCCTGAGGAATACCAGAGCATAAATGAGTATTTCACTTGCATGTTTTGAAGGTTCCGAATTCCGATCCAACATCAAGGCCCGTGATGTCATAATGTATTACATCATCAGCAGATGATCACATGACTTATCAGCTAATGAAGTTATGACATCACGGATGTTCTTTATCATGGATTCTAAATGGATTCCTAATTGAAGTGTAAAATAACAATACTCAACACCATGTTCACTTCAAGCATTTAAATATATTACTATTATGTTAATTATTAATTTGCTTTTTTTTCTATTTTCTACTGATTTCTCAAATGTTATGAATCACCTTCAGGTGCAGATTTTTGAGGTGTGCTTTTAAGCTAATTGAAATTAAAATGTGTTGATTATGACCGAAAGAACGAGATCGCGGATACAAGCGGTCGAGATGGGTTTTCTCCGCAGGGTGGCTGGTGTCTCCCTTAGGGATAAGGTGAGAAGTTCGGTCATCCGGGAGGGACTCGGAGTTGAACCGCTCCTCCTTCGCGTCGAAAGGAGCCAGTTGAGGTGGTTCTGGCACCTAGTTAGAATGCCACCTGGGCGCCTCCCTAGGGAGGTGTTCCAGGCACGTCCAGCTGGGAAGAGACCAAGGGGTAGACCTAGAACCAGGTGGAGGGATTATATCTCTTCGCTGGCCTGGGAGCGCCTTGGGACCCCCAGTCAGAGCTGGTTGATGTGGCCAGGGAAAAGAAAGTTTGGGGCTCTCTGCTGGAACTGCTACCCCCGCGACCCGACCACGGATAAGCGGGAGAAGATGGATGGATGGATGTGTTGATTATGTACAATTTATATTTGCAGAAGGAAATTTAAATCAACAAAGAAGTCATGTTCTGGGAATCTCTGTTACGATACATTATCAACTTTTTAATCTGCTCAGTTACCTGGAACTAACAAAGCTTAAATTATTGCCTATAAAAACAACATTAAACATTAAATAATCAGCTGCATTCATTTCTTATGGCTCTATCTGCAGCTTTTCCAGAGTCATTTCTTATGATTACATTTTTCCACAGGCCAACAACAGCTTCAACAAAACTATTTCCCTCAAAGAACAAACCAAACATGCCCTGTTGTCGTGAGAGAGAAAGAGCAGAAGGAAACATCCATTAAACTCAGTGTGCTGCTCTGTGATGCTAGTTCAGATACTTGGCATCTGATCTTGGGGGCAAGGTCATCAATGTTTGGGCTCTGAGCGGAGGAGACCCTCAGGATGGAGTGAAGGTGCAATATACCGGCGGGCCAGATCTAATAGTAATTAGAAATTATCCTGCGGGCCGAAATGAAATCCACCAAGGGCCTGATTTGGCCCCCGGGCCTTGAGTTTGACACAATACATTAATACATTTTAAATAAGCTTGTAAAAATAAAAACATTTAAGTTTAATTATCAAGAGACTTAAGTTCAAATAACTCAATGGATTTAGTACAGTACACTTTATTTACCAAAGTATCCATAACAATACATTCTAGAGTTACTTGGATCGATTCAAATAATTTGTTTCATACTCAAGTTGTTTGAGTTTGTAAACTGAAATCTATTGACGCAATCAGTTTCTACAAACGCTTTGAGTTGAACTAACTTATCAGGTTTTACAGTGTAAGCTAACGTCATAATACAAATGTATAAGGCAAAAAAAACAAGTGTGTCAAGATATGAATTTCTGGAAGTAGAATGATTGCATTAGGAGGATATTTTATGGTAATGTTCAGCTTCCTGCTTACAAGCATCTCTCTAAGTCACACTCAATGACTCGTAACAACTATCATTCGGACAGGAAGCTCAGGTAAAGTAATGAAAGATGTTTTATTTATTTAAATCTGATGGTCTTTGCTGGATCACAGCATGGTTTACAGAGATGCAAAAATGTACTTTTATCTTCATAAACGTAGATTCTTGCATGCTTTGTTATTAGTACACAGTATTTCACACATAAAGTGATCAGGTCACAACATTTCTCAGTATCTCATTAAATGCGTTTAACAAACCACAACAAAAAATAAACACATGAACTTGTAATAACCACACATCTTGAGTGATTGTCATTAATGAAGTTTAAGTTCATGAGTTCAACTAAATTAATAATCATAATTATAAACGTGCGACAATTAATCGACTAATTGCCTGAATTGGTTGACCAGAAAAATGAGTGGAGGGCAGTTATAGTACACAGTTGGTGTTTCTCAATGTCGAGGAAGGATGCTCCAGAGCCACTATTTCAAGGATGCTACGTCATCGAGTCCCGCCGAAGGACTGTTCCAATGTCCAGGCTCCTTGGAATTCTACCGAGCCCGGCGTCCTTCGTTACGGGAAATTTCGAGGCTGCACATGTGTAGACTCCGGTCTTAAAATCCCCACAATGCTTTGCGCACGGACCAATTTCCCAAATCGAGCTCCATTTAAGGCGGGGCCTCGCATATGACGCACACCTGCACCCCTGTTAGCCTGTTCCACCATTCTTCGTTTTCCGAGGCTAGGAAGGATTCTTGCCTCGCTTCTGAAGGACCTGACTCGGAGGGACATGTCCTACCAAGCAAGCGTCCTCGACATTGAGAAACACCCATTGTGTTCAGTTAGCAGTCATTTAGCTGTATTGTCACCAAAATATAATTTAACCATGTGTTCATACTCTATATGTTTAAGTAAGGTGGGGGGACATTCAACATAAACTGTTATAATTTTAATTAAATTTTATTTGAAATGAAAGAAAAAACATATCTGAATTTAATGCCTGACTTTTTGAGCCTTGGCAATTAAATTCTACAAAATAAAAGAGCACTTTAAAAAGATAATTTGAAGATAGATAAGGGAGGGTGAGGTACATAGGAGGAGGATACAGTGGATGAAGTAAGGATTGAGGTAGATGGAGGAGAATTGAGAGATTAAGGAGGAAGGGGAGGTATGGAGGTGTATGGAGAGGTATGGAGGTATATGGAGAGGTATGGAGGTATATGGAGAGGTATGGAGGTGTATGGAGAAATACGATAGAGAGGGTGATGAGGAAGGGTAGATGGATGTGGGGTGAGGAAGATGAAGGAGAAGTGAGATGAAGAGGGGGAACAAGAGGAAGCTGTCGTCGTAAACAACTAGCAGTGGCCTCTATTATACTCCTCTATTTTCTTCTCTTTTTTCTTATCCTTTCTGCTTTTCTTCCTCTGCATACTTCCTTCCACGGGGGTCTGCTTCAGGTCGGACCCTTCTTCTGGGTCCTTCACCTCTTCCCCAGCTGCCTCCGTCTGCTTCAGGTCGGACCCTTCTTCTGGGTCCTTCACCTCTTCCCCAGCTGCCTCCGTCTGCTTCAGGTCGGACCCTTCTTCTGGGTCCTTCACCTCTTCCTCCACCTTCTTCTCTCTGATCCTGCAGCTCTGGTCTTTCAGGACTGCCGCCCAGCTACGTTTTGTCTCCTCTCCCATTTCCATTTTCTGCAGAGCGAGCCTCTCCGACCTCGGTGTTCGGTAAGTCGGGGAACTGTTCCACTTCTTTCCTCTCTTCCGTCACCTCTGACGTTTCACAGCTCTGGCTTCTATTGTCCGGGTTGTCCATCTCCTTTACAATAATCCCCATCTGTGTTACTTTCAACGCCTTGACTCTTTTCCTCTCTTGTTTCTTCTCCTTTCTGCTTTTCTCTTTCAGCAGCACTTCCTCTCCTGCCTCGGTCTTTGACTCGGAGACTTCTTCTGGGTCCTTCACCTCTTCCTCCACCTTCTTCTCTTTGATCCTGCAGCGCTGGTCTTTATTGGCCACCACTGCTGCCCAGCTAAGTTTAATCTCCTCTCCGCTTTCCATTTCCTGGAGGCCTGCCTGTCCGGCTGGGAGTTCCCAGATAGATATTTCGGGGAACTTTTCTGGTTCTTTCTCCTCATCCTTTACCTCTGTGGTGTCGCAGAGCTGGTCTTTATTGGCCAGGTTGTCCTCTGTCGGTTTCACCTTCATCCATATCGGACTGACGTTAAACTCCCAGCAGTTTGGGGTCTCAACAACAAGGTCATTTATGGACTCCTCTGGTTTGATCAATTCCTCATCCAAGGCAAGCCATTTCTCAGCCTGGGCCTCAGGGAACTTCTCCTGCAGTTTGATATCCTTGACTCTTTTCTTCTGTTGTTTTTTCTTCTTTCTGCTTCTCTCTTTCAGCAGAACTACCTCCTCCGTCTTCTTTAAGAAGAAGAACTCTTCTGGTTCCTTCTTCTCAACCTCCACCTCTGTCATTTCACAGCGTTGGTCTTTGATGGCCACCGCTGCCACGAGGCTAAGTTCCTCTTCCTGCAGCTCTACCTCTGCTGCCTCGGTCTTCGGGAAGTCGGTGAACTCTTCTGGTTCTTTCTCGACATCCTCCACCTCTGGAGTCTCAACCAGGTCTTGTGTGGACGCCTTCTCGACATCCTCCACCTCTGGAGTCTCAACCAGGTCTTGTGTGGACTCTTCCTCTTCTTATCCTCCACCTCTGGAGTCTCAACCAGGTCTTGTGTGGACGCCTTCTCGACATCCTCCACCTCTGGAGTCTCAACCAGGTCTTGTGTGGACGCCTTCTCGACATCCTCCACCTCTGGAGTCTCAACCAGGTCTTGTGTGGACACTTCCTCTTCATCATCCACCTCTGGAGTCTCAACCAGGTCTTGTGTGGACTCCTTCTCTTCATCCTCCACCTCTGGAGTCTCAACCAGGTCTTGTGTGGACTCCTCCTCAATGAACTTCTCCTCCTGATCTTCTTTCATCTCCATCCAGATGACTTCCTCTGCCTGGCTGTGAAGTGTCTCAGCTAGGTCCTCAATGGATTTCTCTGGATTCTTAATTTCATCCTCCATCTTTTGGACTTCTGTCACCATCACTGTCTCCAGGTTGTGTTGTTCCTCAGCCGGGTCCTGAAGTAACTTTGCCTCCAGGATGTTTTCGACCTTGACTTCCACCTCCAGGATTTCTTGCTTCTCTGCAAGGTCCTTTGTGGACATTTCCTCCAGATGTGACTTCTTGTCCTCAATCTTCTGGAATTTCTCCTTGATCAGTTTGCTTAGAGAAGCCCAGCTCTGTATTTTCTCTGCAATTTCTTTTCTGACCTTCTCTGCCAGGGAATTGTTATCTTCCTCAACGCTGTCAACGTTTGTCGCCATTTTTGACTCTGGACACAGCTTGTTCTCTTCCAAGCTCTTTGAAGACTCTGCCAGTGCATTGTATTTCTCCTGCCAGTTTGTGGACACTGAGAGACTGTGAGAGAGAGACACCTTCTCCCGTTTCAGACCCATGATTTCAGTGTCCCTCTGGTGGATCAGTTCCTGCCAGACATTCACAACTTTCACAAATCCGGCATTTTCTTGCACCAGCGACTGGTTTGCTTGCGTCAGACCCTTGATCAGAACTTCCCTCTGCTCGATCCTGGTAATCACCATCTTCTGGTGATAAGGCCAACTCACCTCCCAGTGGTTGTTTTTCACTGCCAGGTCCTTTGAGTACTTGTCCAGAAGTTCATATTTGGACTCCCAGTGTTTGATAACCTCTACAAGTTCAGCTTTGCTGAAGCTATTTGTGACCTCTGTGAGCCTCTGAGCAGCTTCCTGCTCACACACTACTGGACTAATTATTCCTGCCATGGCACAGTTTGTTTTGACTTGAATTGTGCGTAGTTAGAATAATTGAAGTGTGTCTGTACGAAACCGTGTTTCTTTGTAGAAAACGGTAACTGTCTTTAGTAGATTTGTTCTCTGTAAAAGACTGTGTTGTTCGTATGTTGAATGTAGAAGTTACTGTATCTAGTAAATCCGAATGACGTGAAATTACCAAGAGCTGTTCCTGAGGAATACCAGAGCATAAATGAGTATTTCACTTGCATGTTTTGAAGGTTCCGAATTCCGATCCAACATCAAGGCCGATGATGTCATAATGTATTACATCATCAGCAGATGATCACATGACTTATCAGCTGATGAAGTTATGACATCACGGATGTTCTTTATCATGGATTCTAAATGGATTCCTAATTGAAGTGTAAAATAACAATACTCAACACCATGTTCACTTCAAGCATTTAAATATATTACTATTATGTTAATTATTAATTTGCTTTTTTTTCTATTTTCTACTGATTTCTCAAATGTTATGAATCACCTTCAGGTGCAGATTTTTGAGGTGTGCTTTTAAGCTAATTGAAATTAAAATGTGTTGATTATGACCGAAAGAACGAGATCGCGGATACAAGCGGTCGAGATGGGTTTTCTCCGCAGGGTGGCTGGCGTCTCCCTTAGGGATAAGGTGAGAAGTTCGGTCATCCGGGAGGGACTCGGAGTTGAACCGCTCCTCCTTCGCGTCGAAAGGAGCCAGTTGAGGTGGTTCTGGCACCTAGTTAGAATGCCACCTGGGCGCCTCCCTAGGGAGGTGTTCCAGGCACGTCCAGCTGGGAAGAGACCAAGGGGTAGACCTAGAACCAGGTGGAGGGATTATATCTCTTCGCTGGCCTGGGAGCGCCTTGGGACCCCCAGTCAGAGCTGGTTGATGTGGCCAGGGAAAAGAAAGTTTGGGGCTCTCTGCTGGAACTGCTACCCCCGAGACCCGACCACGGATAAGCGGGAGAAGATGGATGGATGGATGTGTTGATTATGTACAATTTATATTTGCAGAAGGAAATTTAAATCAACAAAGAAGTCATGTTCTGGGAATCTCTGTTACGATACATTATCAACTTTTTAATCTGCTCAGTTACCTGGAACTAACAAAGCTTAAATTATTGCCTATAAAAACAACATTAAACATTAAATAATCAGCTGCATTCATTTCTTATGGCTCTATCTGCAGCTTTTCCAGAGTCATTTCTTATGATTACATTTTCCACAGGCCAACAACAGCTTCAACAAAACTATTTCCCTCAAAGAACAAACCAAACATGCCCTGTTGTCGTGAGAGAGAAAGAGCAGAAGGAAACATCCATTAAACTCAGTGTGCTGCTCTGTGATGCTAGTTCAGATACTTGGCATCTGATCTTGGGGGCAAGGTCATCAATGTTTGGGCTCTGAGCGGAGGAGACCCTCAGGATGGAGTGAAGGTGCAATATACCGGCGGGCCAGATCTAATAGTAATTAGAAATTATCCTGCGGGCCGAAATGAAATCCACCAAGGGCCTGATTTGGCCCCCGGGCCTTGAGTTTGACACAATACATTAATACATTTTAAATAAGCTTGTAAAAATAAAAACATTTAAGTTTAATTATCAAGAGACTTAAGTTCAAATAACTCAATGGATTTAGTACAGTACACTTTATTTACCAAAGTATCCATAACAATACATTCTAGAGTTACTTGGATCGATTCAAATAATTTGTTTCATACTCAAGTTGTTTGAGTTTGTAAACTGAAATCTATTGACGCAATCAGTTTCTACAAACGCTTTGAGTTGAACTAACTTATCAGGTTTTACAGTGTAAGCTAACGTCATAATACAAATGTATAAGGCAAAAAAAACAAGTGTGTCAAGATGTGAATTTCTAGAAGTAGAATGATTGCATTAGGAGGATATTTTATGGTAATGTTCAGCTTCATGCTTACAAGCATCTCTCTAAGTCACACTCAATGACTCGTAACAACTATCATTCGGACAGGAAGCTCAGGTAAAGTAATGAAAGATGTTTTATTTATTTAAATCTGATGGTCTTTGCTGGATCACAGCATGGTTTACAGAGATGCAAAAATGTACTTTTATCTTCATAAACGTAGATTATTGCATGCTTTGTTATTAGTACACAGTATTTCACACATAAAGTGATCAGGTCACAACATTTCTCAGTATCTCATTAAATGCGTTTAACAAACCACAACAAAAAATAAACACATGAACTTGTAATAACCACACATCTTGAGTGATTGTCATTAATGAAGTTTAAGTTCATGAGTTCAACTAAATTAATAATCATAATTATAAACGTGCGACAATTAATCGACTAATTGCCTGAATTGGTTGACCAGAAAAATTAGTGGAGGGCAGTTATAGTACACAGTTGGTGTTTCTCAATGTCGAGGAAGGATGCTCCAGAGCCACTATTTCAAGGATGCTACGTCATCGAGTCCCGCCGAAGGACTGTTCCAATGTCCAGGCTCCTTGGAATTCTACCGAGCCCGGCGTCCTTCGTTACGGGAAATTTCGAGGCTGCACATGTGTAGACTCCGGTCTTAAAATCCCCACAATGCTTTGCGCACGGACCAATTTCCCAATCTTTGGCGGAAATCGAGCTCCATTTAAGGCGGGGCCTCGCATATGACGCACACCTGCACCCCTGTTAGCCTGTTCCACCATTCTTCATTTTCCGAGGCTAGGAAGGATTCTTGCCTCGCTTCTGAAGGACCTGACTCGGAGGGACATGTCCTACCAAGCAAGCGTCCTCGACATTGAGAAACACCCATTGTGTTCAGTTAGCAGTAATTTTACTGTATTGTCAACAAAATATAATTTAACCATGTGTTCATACTCTATATGTTTAAGTAAGGTGGGGGGACATTCAACATAAACTGTTATAATTTTAATTAAATTTTATTTGAAATGAAAGAAAAAACATATCTGAATTTAATGCCTGACTTTTTGAGCCTTGGCAATTAAATTCTACAAAATAAAAGAGCACTTTAAAAAGATAATTTGAAGATAGATAAGGGAGGGTGAGGTACATAGGAGGAGGATACAGTGGATGAAGTAAGGATTGAGGTAGATGGAGGAGAATTGAGAGATTAAGGAGGAAGGGGAGGTATGGAGGTGTATGGAGAGGTATGGAGGTATATGGAGAGGTATGGAGGTATATGGAGAGGTATGGAGGTATATGGAGAGGTATGGAGGTGTATGGAGAAATACGATAGAGAGGGTGATGAGGAAGGGTAGATGGATGTGGGGTGAGGAAGATGAAGGAGAAGAGAGATGAAGAGGGGGAACAAGAGGAAGCTGTCGTCGTAAACAACTAGCAGTGGCCTCTATTATACTCCTCTATTTTCTTCTCTTTTTTCTTATCCTTTCTGCTTTTCTTCCTCTGCATACTTCCTTCCACGGGGTTCTGCTTCAGGTCGGACCCTTCTTCTGGGTCCTTCACCTCTTCCCCAGCTGCCTCCGTCTGCTTCAGGTCGGACCCTTCTTCTGGGTCCTTCACCTCTTCCCCAGCTGCCTCCGTCTGCTTCAGGTCGGACCCTTCTTCTGGGTCCTTCACCTCTTCCTCCACCTTCTTCTCTCTGATCCTGCAGCTCTGGTCTTTCAGGACTGCCGCCCAGCTACGTTTTGTCTCCTCTCCCATTTCCATTTTCTGCAGAGCGAGCTCTCCGACCTCGGTGTTCGGTAAGTCGGGGAACTGTTCCACTTCTTTCCTCTCTTCCGTCACCTCTGACGTTTCACAGCTCTGGCCTCTATTGTCCGGGTTGTCCATCTCCTTTACAATAATCCCCATCTGTGTTACTTTCAACGCCTTGACTCTTTTCCTCTCTTGTTTCTTCTCCTTTCTGCTTTTCTCTTTCAGCAGCACTTCCTCTCCTGCCTCGGTCTTTGACTCGGAGACTTCTTCTGGGTCCTTCACCTCTTCCTCCACCTTCTTCTCTTTGATCCTGCAGCGCTGGTCTTTATTGGCCACCACTGCTGCCCAGCTAACTTTAATCTCCTCTCCGCTTTCCATTTCCTGGAGGCCTGCCTGTCCGGCTGGGAGTTCCCAGATAGATATTTCGGGGAACTTTTCTGGTTCTTTCTCCTCATCCTTTACCTCTGTGGTGTCGCAGAGCTGGTCTTTATTGGCCAGGTTGTCCTCTGTCGGTTTCACCTTCATCCATATCGGACTGACGTTAAACTCCCAGCAGTTTGGGGTCTCAACAACAAGGTCATTTATGGACTCCTCTGGTTTGATCAATTCCTCATCCAAGGCAAGCCATTTCTCAGCCTGGGCCTCAGGGAACTTCTCCTGCAGTTTGATATCCTTGACTCTTTTCTTCTGTTGTTTTTTCTTCTTTCTGCTTCTCTCTTTCAGCAGAACTACCTCCTCCGTCTTCTTTAAGAAGAAGAACTCTTCTGGTTCCTTCTTCTCAACCTCCACCTCTGTCATTTCACAGCGTTGGTCTTTGATGGCCACCGCTGCCACGAGGCTAAGTTCCTCTTCCTGCAGCTCTACCTCTGCTGCCTCGGTCTTCGGGAAGTCGGTGAACTCTTCTGGTTCTTTCTCGACATCCTCCACCTCTGGAGTCTCAACCAGGTCTTGTGTGGACGCCTTCTCGACATCCTCCACCTCTGGAGTCTCAACCAGGTCTTGTGTGGACTCTTCCTCTTCATCCTCCACCTCTGGAGTCTCAACCAGGTCTTGTGTGGACGCCTTCTCGACATCCTCCACCTCTGGAGTCTCAACCAGGTCTTGTGTGGACGCCTTCTCGACATCCTCCACCTCTGGAGTCTCAACCAGGTCTTGTGTGGACGCCTTCTCGACATCCTCCACCTCTGGAGTCTCAACCAGGTCTTGTGTGGACACTTCCTCTTCATCATCCACCTCTGGAGTCTCAACCAGGTCTTGTGTGGACTCCTTCTCTTCATCCTCCACCTCTGGAGTCTCAACCAGGTCTTGTGTGGACTCCTCCTCAATGAACTTCTCCTCCTGATCTTCTTTCATCTCCATCCAGATGACTTCCTCTGCCTGGCTGTGAAGTGTCTCAGCTAGGTCCTCAATGGATTTCTCTGGATTCTTAATTTCATCCTCCATCTTTTGGACTTCTGTCACCATCACTGTCTCCAGGTTGTGTTGTTCCTCAGCCGGGTCCTGAAGTAACTTTGCCTCCAGGATGTTTTCGACCTTGACTTCCACCTCCAGGATTTCTTGCTTCTCTGCAAGGTCCTTTGTGGACATTTCCTCCAGATGTGACTTCTTGTCCTCAATCTTCTGGAATTTCTCCTTGATCAGTTTGCTTAGAGAAGCCCAGCTCTGTATTTTCTCTGCAATTTCTTTTCTGACCTTCTCTGCCAGGGAATTGTTATCTTCCTCAACGCTGTCAACGTTTGTCGCCATTTTTGACTCTGGACACAGCTTGTTCTCTTCCAAGCTCTTTGAAGACTCTGCCAGTGCATTGTATTTCTCCTGCCAGTTTGTGGACACTGAGAGACTGTGAGAGAGAGACACCTTCTCCCGTTTCAGACCCATGATTTCAGTGTCCCTCTGGTGGATCAGTTCCTGCCAGACATTCACAACTTTCACAAATCCGGCATTTTCTTGCACCAGCGACTGGTTTGCTTGCGTCAGACCCTTGATCAGAACTTCCCTCTGCTCGATCCTGGTAATCACCATCTTCTGGTGATAAGGCCAACTCACCTCCCAGTGGTTGTTTTTCACTGCCAGGTCCTTTGAGTACTTGTCCAGAAGTTCATATTTGGACTCCCAGTGTTTGATAACCTCTACAAGTTCAGCTTTGCTGAAGCTATTTGTGACCTCTGTGAGCCTCTGAGCAGCTTCCTGCTCACACACTACTGGACTAATTATTCCTGCCATGGCACAGTTTGTTTTGACTTGAATTGTGCGTAGTTAGAATAATTGAAGTGTGTCTGTACGAAACCGTGTTTCTTTGTAGAAAACGGTAACTGTCTTTAGTAGATTTGTTCTCTGTAAAAGACTGTGTTGTTCGTATGTTGAATGTAGAAGTTACTGTATCTAGTAAATCCGAATGACGTGAAATTACCAAGAGCTGTTCCTGAGGAATACCAGAGCATAAATGAGTATTTCACTTGCATGTTTTGAAGGTTCCGAATTCCGATCCAACATCAAGGCCGATGATGTCATAATGTATTACATCATCAGCAGATGATCACATGACTTATCAGCTGATGAAGTTATGACATCACGGATGTTCTTTATCATGGATTCTAAATGGATTCCTAATTGAAGTGTAAAATAACAATACTCAACACCATGTTCACTTCAAGCATTTAAATATATTACTATTATGTTAATTATTAATTTGCTTTTTTTTCTATTTTCTACTGATTTCTCAAATGTTATGAATCACCTTCAGGTGCAGATTTTTGAGGTGTGCTTTTAAGCTAATTGAAATTAAAATGTGTTGATTATGACCGAAAGAACGAGATCGCGGATACAAGCGGTCGAGATGGGTTTTCTCCGCAGGGTGGCTGGCGTCTCCCTTAGGGATAAGGTGAGAAGTTCGGTCATCCGGGAGGGACTCGGAGTTGAACCGCTCCTCCTTCGCGTCGAAAGGAGCCAGTTGAGGTGGTTCTGGCACCTAGTTAGAATGCCACCTGGGCGCCTCCCTAGGGAGGTGTTCCAGGCACGTCCAGCTGGGAAGAGACCAAGGGGTAGACCTAGAACCAGGTGGAGGGATTATATCTCTTCGCTGGCCTGGGAGCGCCTTGGGACCCCCAGTCAGAGCTGGTTGATGTGGCCAGGGAAAAGAAAGTTTGGGGCTCTCTGCTGGAACTGCTACCCCCGAGACCCGACCACGGATAAGCGGGAGAAGATGGATGGATGGATGTGTTGATTATGTACAATTTATATTTGCAGAAGGAAATTTAAATCAACAAAGAAGTCATGTTCTGGGAATCTCTGTTACGATACATTATCAACTTTTTAATCTGCTCAGTTACCTGGAACTAACAAAGCTTAAATTATTGCCTATAAAAACAACATTAAACATTAAATAATCAGCTGCATTCATTTCTTATGGCTCTATCTGCAGCTTTTCCAGAGTCATTTCTTATGATTACATTTTTCCACAGGCCAACAACAGCTTCAACAAAACTATTTCCCTCAAAGAACAAACCAAACATGCCCTGTTGTCGTGAGAGAGAAAGAGCAGAAGGAAACATCCATTAAACTCAGTGTGCTGCTCTGTGATGCTAGTTCAGATACTTGGCATCTGATCTTGGGGGCAAGGTCATCAATGTTTGGGCTCTGAGCGGAGGAGACCCTCAGGATGGAGTGAAGGTGCAATATATTGGCGGGCCAGATCTAATAGTAATTAGAAATTATCCTGCGGGCCGAAATGAAATCCACCAAGGGCCTGATTTGGCCCCCGGGCCTTGAGTTTGACACAATACATTAATACATTTTAAATAAGCTTGTAAAAATAAAAACATTTAAGTTTAATTATCAAGAGACTTAAGTTCAAATAACTCAATGGATTTAGTACAGTACACTTTATTTACCAAAGTATCCATAACAATACATTCTAGAGTTACTTGGATCGATTCAAATAATTTGTTTCATACTCAAGTTGTTTGAGTTTGTAAACTGAAATCTATTGACGCAATCAGTTTCTACAAACGCTTTGAGTTGAACTAACTTATCAGGTTTTACAGTGTAAGCTAACGTCATAATACAAATGTATACGGCAAAAAAAACAAGTGTGTCAAGATATGAATTTCTGGAAGTAGAATGATTGCATTAGGAGGATATGTTATGGTAATGTTCAGCTTCATGCTTACAAGCATCTCTCTAAGTCACACTCAATGACTCGTAACAACTATCATTCGGACAGGAAGCTCAGGTAAAGTAATGAAAGATGTTTTATTTATTTAAATCTGATGGTCTTTGCTGGATCACAGCATGGTTTACAGAGATGCAAAAATGTACTTTTATCTTCATAAACGTAGATTCTTGCATGCTTTGTTATTAGTACACAGTATTTCACACATAAAGTGATCAGGTCACAACATTTCTCAGTATCTCATTAAATGCGTTTAACAAACCACAACAAAAAATAAACACATGAACTTGTAATAACCACACATCTTGAGTGATTGTCATTAATGAAGTTTAAGTTCATGAGTTCAACTAAATTAATAATCATAATTATAAACGTGCGACAATTAATCGACTAATTGCCTGAATTGGTTGACCAGAAAAATGAGTGGAGGGCAGTTATAGTACACAGTTGGTGTTTCTCAATGTCGAGGAAGGATGCTCCAGAGCCACTATTTCAAGGATGCTACGTCATCGAGTCCCGCCGAAGGACTGTTCCAATGTCCAGGCTCCTTGGAATTCTACCGAGCCCGGCGTCCTTCGTTACGGGAAATTTCGAGGCTGCACATGTGTAGACTCCGGTCTTAAAATCCCCACAATGCTTTGCGCACGGACCAATTTCCCAAATCGAGCTCCATTTAAGGCGGGGCCTCGCATATGACGCACACCTGCACCCCTGTTAGCCTGTTCCACCATTCTTCGTTTTCCGAGGCTAGGAAGGATTCTTGCCTCGCTTCTGAAGGACCTGACTCGGAGGGACATGTCCTACCAAGCAAGCGTCCTCGACATTGAGAAACACCCATTGTGTTCAGTTAGCAGTAATTTTGCTGTATTGTCACCAAAATATAATTTAACCATGTGTTCATACTCTATATGTTTAAGTAAGGTGGGGGGACATTCAACATAAACTGTTATAATTTTAATTATATTTTATTTGAAATGAAAGAAAAAACATATCTGAATTTAATGCCTGACTTTTTGAGCCTTGGCAATTAAATTCTACAAAATAAAAGAGCACTTTAAAAAGATAATTTGAAGATAGATAAGGGAGGGTGAGGTACATAGGAGGAGGATACAGTGGATGAAGTAAGGATTGAGGTAGATGGAGGAGAATTGAGAGATGAAGGAGGAAGGGGAGGTATGGAGGTGTATGGAGAGGTATGGAGGTATATGGAGAGGTATGGAGGTATATGGAGAGGTATGGAGGTGTATGGAGAAATACGATAGAGAGGGTGATGAGGAAGGGTAGATGGATGTGGGGTGAGGAAGATGAAGGAGAAGAGAGATGAAGAGGGGGAACAAGAGGAAGCTGTCGTCGTAAACAACTAGCAGTGGCCTCTATTATACTCCTCTATTTTCTTCTCTTTTTTCTTATCCTTTCTGCTTTTCTTCCTCTGCATACTTCTTTCCACGGGGGTCTGCTTCAGGTCGGACCCTTCTTCTGGGTCCTTCACCTCTTCCCCAGCTGCCTCCGTCTGCTTCAGGTCGGACCCTTCTTTTGGGTCCTTCACCTCTTCCCCAGCTGCCTCCGTCTGCTTCAGGTCGGACCCTTCTTCTGGGTCCTTCACCTCTTCCTCCACCTTCTTCTCTCTGATCCTGCAGCTCTGGTCTTTCAGGACTGCCGCCCAGCTACGTTTTGTCTCCTCTCCCATTTCCATTTTCTGCAGAGCGACCTCTCCGACCTCGGTGTTCGGTAAGTCGGGGAACTGTTCCACTTCTTTCCTCTCTTCCGTCACCTCTGACGTTTCACAGCTCTGGCTTCTATTGTCCGGGTTGTCCATCTCCTTTACAATAATCCCCATCTGTGTTACTTTCAACGCCTTAACTCTTTTCCTCTCTTGTTTCTTCTCCTTTCTGCTTTTCTCTTTCAGCAGCACTTCCTCTCCTGCCTCGGTCTTTGACTCGGAGACTTCTTCTGGGTCCTTCACCTCTTCCTCCACCTTCTTCTCTTTGATCCTGCAGCGCTGGTCTTTATTGGCCACCACTGCTGCCCAGCTAAGTTTAATCTCCTCTCCGCTTTCCATTTCCTGGAGGCCTGCCTGTCCGGCTGGGAGTTCCCAGATAGATATTTCGGGGAACTTTTCTGGTTCTTTCTCCTCATCCTTTACCTCTGTGGTGTCGCAGAGCTGGTCTTTATTGGCCAGGTTGTCCTCTGTCGGTTTCACCTTCATCCATATCGGACTGACGTTAAACTCCCAGCAGTTTGGGGTCTCAACAACAAGGTCATTTATGGACTCCTCTGGTTTGATCAATTCCTCATCCAAGGCAAGCCATTTCTCAGCCTGGGCCTCAGGGAACTTCTCCTGCAGTTTGATATCCTTGACTCTTTTCTTCTGTTGTTTTTTCTTCTTTCTGCTTCTCTCTTTCAGCAGAACTACCTCCTCCGTCTTCTTTAAGAAGAAGAACTCTTCTGGTTCCTTCTTCTCAACCTCCACCTCTGTCATTTCACAGCGTTGGTCTTTGATGGCCACCGCTGCCACGAGGCTAAGTTCCTCTTCCTGCAGCTCTACCTCTGCTGCCTCGGTCTTCGGGAAGTCGGTGAACTCTTCTGGTTCTTTCTCGACATCCTCCACCTCTGGAGTCTCAACCAGGTCTTGTGTGGACTCTTCCTCTTCATCCTCCACCTCTGGAGTCTCAACCAGGTCTTGTGTGGACGCCTTCTCGACATCCTCCACCTCTGGAGTCTCAACCAGGTCTTGTGTGGACGCCTTCTCTTCATCCTCCACCTCTGGAGTCTCAACCAGGTCTTGTGTGGACTCCTCCTCAATGGACTTCTCCTCCTGATCTTCTTTCATCTCCATCCAGATGACTTCCTCTGCCTGGCTGTGAAGTGTCTCAGCTAGGTCCTCAATGGATTTCTCTGGATTCTTAATTTCATCCTCCATCTTTTGGACTTCTGTCACCATCACTGTCTCCAGGTTGTGTTGTTCCTCAGCCGGGTCCTGAAGTAACTTTGCCTCCAGGATGTTTTCGACCTTGACTTCCACTTCCAGGATTTCTTGCTTCTCTGCAAGGTCCTTTGTGGACATTTCCTCCAGATGTGACTTCTTGTCCTCAATCTTCTGGAATTTCTCCTTGATCAGTTTGCTTAGAGAAGCCCAGCTCTGTATTTTCTCTGCAATTTCTTTTCTGACCTTCTCTGCCAGGGAATTGTTATCTTCCTCAACGCTGTCAACGTTTGTCGCCATTTTTGACTCTGGACACAGCTTGTTCTCTTCCAAGCTCTTTGAAGACTCTGCCAGTGCATTGTATTTCTCCTGCCAGTTGGTGGACACTGAGAGACTGTGAGAGAGAGACACCTTCTCCCGTTTCAGACCCATGATTTCAGTGTCCCTCTGGTGGATCAGTTCCTGCCAGACATTCACAACTTTCACAAATCCGGCATTTTCTTGCACCAGCGACTGGTTTGCTTGCGTCAGACCCTTGATCAGAACTTCCCTCTGCTCGATCCTGGTAATCACCATCTTCTGGTGATAAGGCCAACTCACCTCCCAGTGGTTGTTTTTCACTGCCAGGTCCTTTGAGTACTTGTCCAGAAGTTCATATTTGGACTCCCAGTGTTTGATAACCTCTACAAGTTCAGCTTTGCTGAAGCTATTTGTGACCTCTGTGAGCCTCTGAGCAGCTTCCTGCTCACACACTACTGGACTAATTATTCCTGCCATGGCACAGTTTGTTTTGACTTGAATTGTGCGTAGTTAGAATAATTGAAGTGTGTCTGTACGAAACCGTGTTTCTTTGTAGAAAACGGTAACTGTCTTTAGTAGATTTGTTCTCTGTAAAAGACTGTGTTGTTCGTATGTTGAATGTAGAAGTTACTGTATCTAGTAAATCCGAATGACGTGAAATTACCAAGAGCTGTTCCTGAGGAATACCAGAGCATAAATGAATATTTCACTTGCATGTTTTGAAGGTTCCGAATTCCGATCCAACATCAAGGCCCGTGATGTCATAATGTATTACATCATCAGCAGATGATCACATGACTTATCAGCTGATGAAGTTATGACATCACGGATGTTCTTTATCATGGATTCTAAATGGATTCCTAATTGAAGTGTAAAATAACAATACTCAACACCATGTTCACTTCAAGCATTTAAATATATTACTATTATGTTAATTATTAATTTGCTTTTTTTTTCTATTTTCTACTGATTTCTCAAATGTTATGAATCACCTTCAGGTGCAGATTTTTGAGGTGTGCTTTTAAGCGAATTGATTTTAAAATGTGTTGATTATGACCGAAAGAACGAGATCGCGGATACAAGTGGTCGAGATGGGTTTTCTCCGCAGGGTGGCTGGCGTCTCCCTTAGGGATAAGGTGAGAAGTTCGGTCATCCGGGAGGGACTCGGAGTTGAACCGCTCCTCCTTCGCGTCGAAAGGAGCCAGTTGAGGTGGTTCTGGCACCTAGTTAGAATGCCACCTGGGCGCCTCACTAGGGAGGTGTTCCAGGCACGTCCAGCTGGGAAGAGACCAAGGGGTAGACCTAGAACCAGGTGGAGGGATTATATCTCTTCGCTGGCCTGGGAGCGCCTTGGGACCCCCAGTCAGAGCTGGTTGATGTGGCCAGGGAAAAGAAAGTTTGGGGCTCTCTGCTGTTACTACTACCCCCGCGACCCGACCACGGATAAGCGGGAGAAGATGGATGGATGGATGTGTTGATTATGTACAATTTATATTTGCAGAAGGAAATTTAAATCAACAAAGAAGTCATGTTCTGGGAATCTCTGTTACGATACATTATCAACTTTTTTATCTGCTCAGTTAATTTATATTATCATTAGCATGTTTTCCTTTTCTCAGTGCATGCTGGTTGTTTTCAGTTGATCTGACCTGCTAAATATAAGCCTGCACATGTAAATATGTACATGTTTACAGGTAAGTGTATATGTATGATCACTAAAATACATTTCATTCAAGACAACGTTTAATTATTTTGAGTTTAGCGTGAAGTTACCATAAGAACAACATTGTCCGGCAGTGGCTCAGTCAGTAGGGGCTTGGACTGGGAGCTGTAGGGTCGCCGGTTCAAGTCCCCGACCAGACCTAAATATGGAGTTTGGACTGCTACTTGGAGAGGTGCCAGTTCACCTCCTTCCCTGCCGTGGTGCCCTTGAGCAAGGCACCGAACACCAACCCTTCCCCCCTCACTCCCATTGCTCCCTGGGTGCTGTACAATAGCTGCCCACTGCTCCTAGTATTAGACTCCTGGTACTAGGATGGGTTAAAAGCAGAGAACACATTTCACTGTGTGTGCTGTGTGCTCTGCATGCAACCCTGTCTCCTAAAAATTACGTTCCCACAGAACTAAACTGCATTCTCAATTACATTTAGCGAGAAACGTATTTTCTCCCACGTTACGTTTCTTATGAACGTATCTCAAATACGTTTATTTTCTACATATCTTCTAGAAACATATTTTCTCCCACGTTACGTTTCTTATGAACGTATCTCAAATACGTTTATTTTTTACATATCTTCTAGAAACATATTTTCTCCCACGTTACGTTTCTTATGAACGTATCTTAAATACGTTTATTTTCTACATATCTTCTAGAAACATATTTTATCCCACGTTACGTTTCTTATGAACGTATCTTAAATACGTTTATTTTCTACATATCTTTGCCATTTATTTTCTAGCTTATAATAATGATAATAGTAATTTGTTAATATCATTTTGGAGCAAACTTATTTTCGGGATGGCGGCTCACTGTTCAGTTTACCAAATCCGTTATTATGCTGGTTAATGGGTAAATAACCACCATATTCTTTGTAGTCGTTTCATGTCATAACTACACACTTTTAAATTGTTATCATCCAAACTGCCTCTTTCGCTGGTACAATAAGGCACTGTGGCTTATTCAAAACCATTAAATGTATTCTAACGTAAATTACATGCCAGTGTTTTTTCTTTTTATTTAGCGATTTGATTTTGCACTGGGAATATTTTCATTTTCAACCGGAAGTACGTCACTTCACTTCGTCTTCTTCGTCCCTTTTACGGTCCAGACAATGTATTGCTCAGCCTAACAGTCTGAACAGCGACCCCAGGTGTGTCTACATTGGAATTACATCTTCATTACTGAAGGAAAATACTTTACCTAGTGTTTGTTAACTAATGCAGTTGGCTTTTTTAATGGTTAACATATTGCTATGAGTTATATCTGAAGCAAATTATGTTTCTGAAGATGTGTAGTCAATTCCACCCTTCAATGTAGCATAAATGTGAACTCTCAATACAGGAACAGCCTTCTCTTAAACAAACCTTCACCATTTTCCAGAAATAATTCTGGCTGTTAAAGGATATACTATGTAAAACAATAGCAATACTTATTCTGACAGAAGATAAAAACAAATACATAATCAAACGGTGTGCTTTTATTCAGAACCGAAAAGGTCTTGGACGAGGGGTGGTGTTCAAAAGGGCTCATCATGGATGTATCTGTGGAACAACAAAAACAGACACTTAAGCATTCTATATGGTGTTAAATATTCAAAAACATTTGTCAGCATTTCATCACTATTCAAGAAGTCAGAGGAATGATTAATGTAATCCAACTGACTTGTATGTCTGCCTTGGTTTGAGATACTTGGAGATATAATCACTGGGTACTGTAGGTGATATTATGTATATTATGTCAACATTGCAAAGGTATTTTAAGTACTTTTTTCAAGAACAGCTAAATTAGTATGGGATACTTTATGGATACAAAGTTATGCATCTGAATAGTCTGGCTTTCATCATGTTCTGTGACATGAGAGGAATTTTTGTTGTTTTGCCTTCTTTTTCATCCTTCTTTACCACATACTAAATGTTGATAGGTAGGCCTATTTGCAAAAGTAGTAGTTCAATAGTATTTATACAGGGTAACACATTCAGATTTTTGTTGACCAAAAATGTTACCTATATGTTCAGATATTAGATCTGAAAACGTTGACATCACAAACTTTAGAGACACTTTTGACTCTTTAATATATTTGATGATCTGTCTCCGAATCCACTGGCTCCCTAAACACAGAATACTGACTTTCCCTATTGCTAGAGGGCTTATTCTTCAAGATATTCATTTACCTCAGTTGCTGATTCAAGGCTTGAGATGGGCTCCCATGTATTCTTCCATCGTGTTCCACTGGTTTAAGGGATAAGACACAAATACAAAAAAACACTAATGTTATCTTCTTACTTTGCGTTAACAGCCTAATAACATCAAGCTCATCCACAATAAATGGGCTTGTAAAATCTGTCTTTTTAAAAAGAGCACAGCATCATCCAAATATCTCAGAAGGAATAACTATAAATACATCTATTTGAATTGCTGTCATACCACATTTTACTGGTGCAAAGAATAAATCTACATCGTTAAGAGTTTTAACAAATGCATTTCAACAGTGGAAATACAGAGTACTCCTGCCAGTAAAGGGAAGCGCGCTGGAAAGCTTTTTCGGATGAAGCATTTTTTTTGTATTCTTAAGTAAACTGTGCTCCATTGTAAAATTGGACATCTGCTTCATCTATACATTGTTGAGGTGACAAGCCTATACAAGGAAGCCAAATCTATAATGGTAACCAGTCCAACACCATTCATTTTGGGTTAGAAATGCTGATTGTTTAACAATGTTTTTCTCTCACCACAAATATAGGTAGAACATTATTGGATATTTGCCATGCTCTGCAGGGACGCCACTGAAGAAGTACCTGCAATACAACACATTGTATGGGTGATTGTTGACCTAGTGCAAGATATGTTGTTTTAAAACTGCCACAAGTTACCACACATTTACATCAAATGTATGCATGTTGATTTTAAAAAGCGATATATTGACAACAGCACCATTCATTCACAATGTGTAAAAATGAACAATCTGCTGAAACAGAAGCATATTAACATCATATGTTTTTTCAGCATATGTAATTTGTTTGGAGGAAAACTGGCAACCTTTTGGTACCTGAACCGGAATTGTAACAGTGCACATGTTGACTTACCAGTCATATAGGCAATTTCATTTTTATCAAGACTTAAATACATTCATTCGTTTTTAAGCATAGTGAATGCAATAACTTTTGCCTAGGCCACAAGCCCAGTGGACAAATTGTTGTGTACATCATAGTACTATTCAAATAAGATAAACTATATTGTTTGTTCCAAGCAAAGCCAATGTTGAAATATTGACATCAAGTGGCAATTAGTTCCTTTTGTTAATTTCCTGTATTTTCTAACTCTATTATACTAGTCAGTTCTATAAGAATGCACTCCAAAATTAACACATGCATATTTAAAATAAACATGTTATGACATCAGTTGTGTGGAGCATCAGTAAAGGGCTATGGGAACACAAGATCCAGATATTATTATAATAAGATATTATTCCAGGGGTTCAAAAGTGACCACCTGAGGTTTCACCAGGTGATGAGTTTCCAGAAGTTGATGCTGGCTCTCCCCCATTCACCACTTCCACATCATGGCTTTGAGATTCTACATATCAGAGCCACAAGAGCAAATTGAATTTGACCATACATATTTTACGATAGTCAAATAATTACAATAATTACGTTTTGAAATCATTGTGTCAGTGCCAATATCACTAAGTACCTTGCTCTCCCTGTCCCTCTGCATTGGATCTGTAATCCCCCTCTTCGACCACATCAGTAGCCTCCACGACCAAATCAGTAGCCTCCACGACCACATCAGTAGCCTCCACGACCACATCAGTAGCCTCCACGACCACATCAGTAGCCTCCACGACCAAATCAGTAGCCTCCACGACCACATCAGTAGCCTCCACGACCAAATCAGTAGCCTCCACGACCACATCAGTAGCCTCCACGACCACATCAGTAGCCTCCACGACCACATCAGTAGCCTCCACGACCAAATCAGTAGCCTCCACGACCACATCAGTAGCCTCCACGACCACATCAGTAGCCTCCACGACCAAATCAGTAGCCTCCACGACCACATCAGTAGCCTCCACGACCACATCAGTAGCCTCCACGACCACATCAGTAGCCTCCACGACCACATCAGTAGCCTCCACGACCACATCAGTAGCCTCCACGACCAAATCAGTAGCCTCCACGACCACATCAGTAGCCTCCACGACCACATCAGTAGCCTCCACGACCACATCAGTAGCCTCCACGACCACATCAGTAGCCTCCACGACCAAATCAGTAGCCTCCACGACCAAATCAGTAGCCTCCACGACCAAATCAGTAGCCTCCTCGACCACATCAGTAGCCTCCACGACCACATCAGTAGCCTCCACGACCACATCAGTAGCCTCCACGACCAAATCAGTAGCCTCCACGACCACATCAGTAGCCTCCACGACCACATCAGTAGCCTCCACGACCAAATCAGTAGCCTCCACGACCACATCAGTAGCCTCCACGACCACATCAGTAGCCTCCACGACCACATCAGTAGCCTCCACGACCACATCAGTAGCCTCCACGACCACATCAGTAGCCTCCACGACCACATCAGTAGCCTCCACGACCAAATCAGTAGCCTCCACGACCACATCAGTAGCCTCCACGACCAAATCAGTAGCCTCCACGACCACATCAGTAGCCTCCACGACCAAATCAGTAGCCTCCACGACCACATCAGTAGCCTCCACGACCACATCAGTAGCCTCCACGACCACATCAGTAGCCTCCACGACCACATCAGTAGCCTCCACGACCACATCAGTAGCCTCCACAGGACAGAGATCAAGCACCACAAATTCAGTTTCTGTTGGAGATTTGGAGAGAAAAAAATTCTCAAATTAAAGGTAAACACATGGCTGTGCATTACAATGTATTTAGACATGCTTCTGCCCCACATAGCTACTCGTGGAATAGTCATACGTAGTTGAATGCAAATCTAGATCACAATAATAATACTAGTAGAAGAAGGAGTGGTGGGCAAGACTCCTGTAAAGCGCACACAAATGCCAATTTATTCAAGGCTCAATATTACTGAATTAAGGGCATCATTGGTTAATAAGCAAATTACCTTTAATCTAAATGCTTGCTTCCAATACATGGAGACAATAGTCATGAAGTCAAATTTTCCCCATCACCTAAACTGTCCAACAAAACAGGTCAAGTTGAAAAATGTCAACACTTACCCAGATCTGTCCCACAATCTTCAATGGTTCCTTTTTGATTCTGAAACCTTCTGAAGTGCACTGCGGTATGAAAACATGAAAGAATATAATCTTTTAAAAAAATGTAAGCTCTAATATCAGATTTTAAATTACTTTCAAAGAAATCATCAATACAGTAAAAGATACTCACACTTTAATACTTTCGCATACACTGATTTGATATCTTCTTCCAATCAGTCATCCAGCTTCATCTGTATGCTACTGAAGACATCTGCTGTGTAGCCATTCTTATTCTTTTTCCCCAAAAGCAAAAGTGGAAAATACCCCAGAGCAGCAAGCCGGTCCAACTAAAATGGTAATAAGTAAATGCAAGTCATAAAGCCTGAATTTCACATCAGAAAAGTATATGATCCATGTTTTTAAATGTCCCATGTCATGGCCATTTCTACTGATCATAGTTCCTTTGTTCAGGTCTACTAAAATAGATTTATATTGTTCAATGTTCCAAACTCACATTGGTTTCTCAAACAGCATCTCTGTATAGTCTGTGTATTCACTCTCTGTCCTGAACGGCTTGTTGGAGCTCCTGTGAGCCCAGTGGCCTTCTGCGAGACAGCGAGACACAGCGAAACTCAGCCCGAAACCAGCCCGAACACACACACACACCCGCAGCCTGGCTGGGAGTTTGTGTGTGTACTCAAACACCGACTCACAGCCTCGCTGCGTCCCGCCTTCTCAGGGAGGAGAAATTGGCGGAGCTGCAGCTGAAAAAAGATTGAGTGTGTGTGAGGAAGTCTGCAGATTGGTCCATTTGGACCAATCTGCAGACTTAACGTAACGGCTCCGAGGATTGTTCCATTTGGGTATGGGCACGTCACCATACCCAGGAAGAAAACAATGGAAAAAGAGAAATGTCCAACGAGGCGTTCTGGGGCAGCATAGACAGGTATTTTCTGTGTTAGAGTTGTACTCGCTACAGGGTGTACTTTGAGGGGTTTGTGACTCTGCAGACCGTTTACATGCAGAAACACCTTCATAACACAAGGGGAAGGGTAATAACCAGAAAAGCATGACATGGGACCTTTAAGAAAATATTATGAAGTATGTTTTATTCACCTGTAGATTCAACGTAAATTAATAGGAAGTATATCACTCTTTCAAATATCAATAGTTCTGAGTCCTTTATAAGTTTTACGAGCATTTTAGCCTGTGTTTCTTTCTCTAGCAGGACACTAAATAAAGAAGAAGCCTTAAATTGATGAAACACTAAATATGGGGCCGATCAGTGGGCTGCTTTCCGACTATTTAAAGATGTATGTAGTCAACAAAGGTCCAGTGTATAACGTTTAAGTAAAAGTTAAAATATTTAAAGTTGTGTTACCACTTGTGCTTACCATTTTGAAGCTGGAGTCTAGGACATGTCCGCCGTTGCAGTTTTTCTTTATTCTTCTTTCCACTCCTTTTCCTCAGCTGCAAACCTTTTTCTTTCTTTAACCAGTCTGTCCTTGTGTGGCTGTTGGGCCTCACATTTAGGACATTTCTTGCATGCAACAAAAATCTTGTCCTGGCATGCCACACATTTCTTGACATTGCGTATCCCCGACATGTCTGCAACAATAGGATGAAGTTCACAGTTAGCTAGTTCTTGATAGTGACTTTAAAACAGGAATGTTAGACTGTGTATTTTGTGCAATATGGTGCTGGTCAAGTGTTAGGAGAGCTATTTCTTGTATAGCCTATAATATTGCATGTACAAATGTACAGTTTTTGTGGGTAGCCTAGCAACAAGTTATATTTACAGGTAACATAAATGTACATAACCCTTCTCTGTAAAATCTTCTCATGAAACGTCTGTATCAAGATGGACCGATTGCAAACACAACTAATGTTACTATCTAGCTCACATTACGTTCATACAATAAATGTCTTACCCGTTGCGGTTCTGCAGAGTCTGGACATGTACAACAGCCCGCCAAAACTTACCGCACTCCGCCGAAAAGTTACCGCAGACTGCCAAAAATGAGTCCAGCACGCTCGTCACCGCAACGACTGTATAAATCCCACGTTGTTATTTATTTTTTCCTGCGGCTCTTAGGGAATTGTAGTCTTTAAAATATATTTGCGTTTTTAAGTAGCGTACTGAATTGAGAGTATTCTGACAAATGTAAGGGGATGGTTAAAACATTTGCAAATCACATTTTAAATGTCCTATTGTAAAATGGGGGATATTGAATTGTAATCATATTTGTGTTCTTTGTCTCCCTGTGGTTGCTGTGTGTCTCCTTGTAGTCATTGTGTGTCTCTTTGCAGTTGTTAACCATCTCTCTATAGTTGTGCATCTCTTTGTGATCGCTGTGTGTCTCTGTGGTCTCTTATTGTCTCTTAGCAGATGTTTTGCATTTCTTTTTTGTTCATTTGGTCTCTATGTAATGTTTTTGTGTCTCTTTGTAGTTGTTTGCTATAAATTGAAGCATTGATATTTAAAATGTATTCTGTTATTGATAAAAGTGTAATATAGAAAAAAACTCAGGCAAACAATAGTAGCACAAACGGACAAGATATAAGTGATATCAATTATTATTCATGTTTTTGATCACCACAAATCATTATTTAAATGTGTATTTCTTAACTTAATTAAAACAGTTTTTTGGTTTACTACATCGGTTTACAGACATGGGTAAAACATGACCCATGTATGCAAGTGTGATAAAAATGAATTAAAAAAATATATATAATAATTATTTTGGTAAAAATAATTATTTTATCAGTGATTTGGACCAAACAATATATTTTATAATTGCAATATTTGTCACTTTGTCACACTCACACTATCATCATACAACCGATAACACTGATATTTAACTGTAATTGTTTCTGTAGTGTAACTATTGATCTGTGGTGAATGTATAAAATGATTGAATAAAAGGAAAGAAAACTGATTGTGCTAATTGCATCTCAGTGCAGATGAGTAGAACTTTTCTTGAAGAAATGTTCAGTATAATACTTGGTATAATACAGTATAATAATAATATAGTGTAATGTTAGGGTGTGGACACTGTCAGAACAGTATTTCAATCTGAATAAGTGTGTAACTAATGTAATGTAATGTAACTTCATGTGGAGGAGAGTAGTGGACTCTGCTGCTACTGTAAGGCTAGTGTGCATGTCTGTATATGGGTCCCACTCTCTCTCTCTCTCTCTCTCTCTCTGAGTGTGTACTATGTGTATGTGTGTGTGTCAGGTTGAACGAAAATGCCACTTTTAGGTTAAGGTTAATTATTTTTCACATTGCCTGAAGCTAATGAGATGCGAGGTTACAACTGGGAAAGAGACCAGTCTCTCCTCACTTGATAATGAACTTTGGTGAAGGTCAAGAAGCGGTCAATGTGACGTAACGCCTCCAGGGCACGTGTGTGGAAGTATGATCCCGGGGTCTGATAGATATTAATATGAGGATGTACAAAACAGACAAACTAATAAGGCTTAATTTAAACATTAAAGAATACTTTAGGTCAAGGTCTTCTTTTGAATAAGAAAAAAGCTTTGGGGGTATAGAAGAAGAATATGGAGGGATGAAACCCTCTTTAATGGTCACACAGAGCACCCAGCACACACAGTGACATTTGTATCTACAGATAAATATTAAGCCTGACAAAGTACTTAACGTCTAATATATTGCTTTCCTGCAATGTTAACTATGTTGAAGCACTTATTTTAACTGATATTATATATATGTATTATACTCTTATAAGATGTATATAGATAGTATAAGAAATGTGCAGAATATGACAGTTTAATGGTGGAGGTATACACACATATTGATAGATGTCTTGTGGACTGTTGAGGAACCTGCAAGTTTTTCATTCTGCACTGTAGTTGTGTATAATATGATATGTCAATAAACCTTAGAAAATCTTGAAATCTTGAAAGGGATGTGCAAAATAGTCATTATATACAGTCTTTAACTAACTATTAGTAGAGAATAACGAGTAATGAATATACTTTATAGGGATCCTATTAATATCTAATAATACAAAGAATACAATTCAATAACATGCTTTAACCACTAGGTGTCCCTTTATATCAGCTGTGCACTGTTATGGTGTAAATACAGCCTATCTACCAATTGGATCAAATATAAAAGTCAGCTGAATTAGTGTTGATACTGCAAGGAGACGTATTGTGTGAAAATAAATCTAAGATGTTGTTTAATTGCTGATATATTTATGATCCACGTCACGTTTCAGTTTTGGCGGCAATTGTTCCTGTTTGTCTAGAAGTCTTCTCATCAGGGCTCTATAAATAGAGAACTACAGCAGATATGTAATATTTAATGCAGCCGAACCGTGTATTACAATGCCGTTATGTGATGACTTTCAAAGAGAAAAGCAATCACACTCGGAATAAAGTATTATTTTATTTTTTTTAAATATTTTTGGATTTCACATCGTATAAACAAACATGTTAACATGGGTTACCAATACCGTGTAACTGTGACGTTTGAAGGGACGAAATCGTGACAGCATGGTAAATCGTCACATGTTCACTTCTTGCCGTGATGCCGGGTTGATTTCAACATAGACATGAAGTATCTCCCTCACCAGTAATGGATGACATGGTCAAGTAATGTTCACATTTTATGTAGGCCTACTGTTATATTTCACAAGATATCAAAGTAATTTGTTGTAAAGATAATTACAATTAAAACTCACTCGGATCACTTTTGACCCATGTTGTGTATCAAAGGGTTAAAAGACAATTATATGCAAATTATGTGTGAAAAAAACCGGGCTACATATGCCCAGAAAATAAACATATTTAGTCAGAGGTTTCAGGGGAAAACAATCCATAGTTGTATTACTTATCAGAAGTGTACGTATGTGGGATTGCTATGGTTACTACGTTATACACGCGTGACGTATTTCCTCATCCTGAACAGTGGCGGCGCTAGGGGGTGGCTACTTGGGCTCAAGCCCGGATGTTTTCTGAAAAGCCCCGGATGTTTTTCTTAAAAAAATAAAATAATTTTTTTTTAATTTTTTTTTGAAAACGTCTCGGGAGTAATGTGCAGTACCGGAGTCCACCAGAGAGGCATCCGCTGCAGGACATTAGCCTGCGTACTGCGTAGCCTGCCCTGAAGTAGAAGTGATCCTTCCTAGTGCCTGACGAGTTTTAAGCTAATAGCCTATACAGTTATGGATATTAGAAAGTTATTGTCATTGAAGCAGGCGCCACAAGCTGCAGCAGCAGCATCAGCAGCAGCTGACAACAATGTCATCACCAGCAGTGAAGAAATGGATGATGTTTCAGGTTTGTGAATCTAATGGTGATATTTGCACTCTGGCTGACTGAGTAAGAAGTGAAAAAGAGTGATGTAACGTTAATGTTATAGCTAGTAAACATGGAGTAACCACACTAAGTATACCCTTATATGTTAGTATGTATACAGAACATGACTAAAAATTATCCTAAGATGTAACGTTACCCCTTCATACCTCAGTCTACTTTTAAGACACTAAAATAACGTATTCCATTTTTATTTTGTTTTCGCGCGTGGAATTATACCGGCTCTCGTTTCAGTACACATAACAACGGAACTGACAGGCAACCCTCTGAATCAGACTCCGATTGGCTGTGACTGCATCAGAGTGTCCGATTCAGAAACGTGACTCTTACACCTTTTTTACGTCACAAACAAAGATGGTGGATGAGAATAGATCTATAAAACGATAAGCAATGCGCCAGAATCAAGGTGAGACTATCCGCATCCTTTAAAACTCTACGCACATTCGTTTCACCTTAATAAGTAAACGACTGTTTGAGTGAGTTAAGGCATTAGTTTGCTTCATTAAAGGGTTTTAATGAGTGTTCTCCAGTGCCTTTTGTCCGCTTTAAGGTGTTATTAAGGTAGGGTTAATGTTGCTCTCAAAGTGCACCAGATTGATGCTTTCAACTTCAATATTTAAAAAAAATCTTCCCGGGGGAGCATGCCCCCGGACCCCCCCAGAGGAGGTGACGACCCCCCTAAAGGATGTTCGGTCCACCCCCCACTTATACAAAATAGCACTGTACCCCTGCACCCCCCCCCCCCAACAACTCCTGGGCTAAGCCCCGGATCTACTACAATCCTAAATCCGCCACTGATCCTGAAGGTTCCCGCCCCGTTGGAGGTGAATCGGACTGTAGAAGCAATATTTTCGCGGTTTATCTTCTTGGATATATTCCGAACTGTCTTTATCAGAAGTAAGTATGTATGTTAACAATTCTGTCATTCAAACCAACGTTAAAGGACGGTGTAATCAGCATTAAATGTGTTGTCTTTGAAGCTAACCTACCTGTTATATTGTTCAAGGTAAAGTTAACGAAAAGAGAAAGGAAACATAATGTTGTTACCGTTAGATTTCTCTTTTTTGTTTTGTTTTACTTGTACAAACATACTAATAATACAACTGTTTGAAATGCAGTTTCTGTTTGTGCTACCAACAGATACCACAGACCAAGCTTGATTTGTGTCTTCCTCAACGAAACCATGGCTGGCGACAGGCACCTCGAAGGACCTCTCTAAACTGGGATGAATCTGATACTGATGAAGACAAGGAAGAAATCGACAAAGTTAAAGCTAAACTGAGTGAAAACACTACAAGCTAAAGAGGTAAAGTAATCCTTGAATTGATTGTTTATAAGATACATTCTTGGGTTTATGCAGCAGATACTTTATGTAATATGTCTTCAATAATGTTTTAATAAATGCTTTTAAATCCGTTGTGTAATGTCTGAATGTACAGTACTGCTCTAACTAGCTTTTATTGTAACCCCTGCACACACACAGTACATTACATTATTACATTACATTGCATTTAGCTGACGCTTTTATCCAAAGCGACTTACAATAAGTGCGTTCGACCAACAAAATAGAAACTTGAAGAAAACAGAATCATAAAGTACATCAGGTTTCATAGAGCTAAACATTTCAAGTACTACTTGATACGGAAACTTTAGAGCGGCGCAGGAAAGATGGACACTCTGGACTCAGTTTGTACAGTCAGAACACCTTGAGGTTTATTTAGAGATTCACAGAAATACAGCCGGAGAGCTTCGCTATGATTATTTACAGTTGTTCACTGCAGATCACCACGCTGAACTCTGGAGAACACAAAGAATAGATTCTGAATATAATAGGAAAGTGGGTTGGTCCGATTCTAACTCTGCCTAATCAATGCCAGATAGTCAGAACAAAGGCTCCTCTGTGTCCACCATATTCATCATCCAGCAGACAAGAAAATAAACCTTTGACCTGTTACCCGGTCAAGTTGCGAGCAAGCATATTGCAATTTAATGAGAAACAGATGGTTGTAATAAAGACAGGTTTCTCAGGAGCACTAAGTAACTCAATATTACAACATAATCAGGTTAAAATATTCTCTGACAGTTCCATTCTTTTTATCAATCTATTGATAACCAATTAACATTAGTCTAAGAATATTTCAGTCACTACTTAAATCATAAGCGTCTTAGAGTTCTGTGGGCCCACTTACATCAATTACATCAAAAGTAGAACAAGATTGAAACATTTCAACCAAAAGATTGAACGCAGTCAATCATAATAGAAAAATCATCTCTCCTCGGTGTTTGGCATCATTTGTCAAAAGCACAATAATAAGCACACATGAAATACAAAAATATAATAGCAAAATATATGTTTCAAAAATAAGATCTTTTATCATTTATCACTCAGTTAATCTCATTCATCAAACACAAATTCTAAATCAGCTTACATCTTTAAAGATTTACTTCAAGGCAATTACTTATTAAAACACAATTAGAATTTAGGATTATAAGAAATCCAATTGAGGTATAAAATCAGAATCATGAGAGATCCAGCTAAAATTCATATTTAAGGTATAAATTCACAGTTAAGGTATAAATTCACAGTTAAGGTATAAATTCACAGTGATGAATAGATCAATCTGTAACCTGCAAAGTTGCAGTGTCCTCAATCTTTAACATTACTTTACGTTTACTTCATTACGCTTTATTCAAGAGTAAGGCACTTAGTAATACATATATTTCATTCAAATACATTTGTTCAAAAATCTGAAAAGGAAAAGTCAGACATTTATTATAACAACCTGAAAAGAGAAAAATCCAACATATCTGTTCTTTATTTTGAGTGTCAACTTTAATCATTTATCAATCGCTGAATGGCGGTACCCATGGGCAGAAACCGCAATGGAGACCCATGGATCTGGAAGCTCGGCGTCGTACATTAACATTGTCTCACCTACAGTTGAATATCCGACTAGCCTCTGTGGGGCTTGGAGGGCGGTCTTGGCAACCCTGCGTATGGCTAATTTAACTACAGTTATCAAACAGATCACTAGGATTAGCACAACCAAGATAAACACTGAAACAGTAACAACAAATTTAACCAACCCCGCTCCCCAGGATCCAATGGTTCCACTTAAATCCCCTAATGTAAATCCATGAGTTTCATGCAATTTTGTTATTCCCCTTGCCGTGTCATGCGCCATGTCCATTACTTCCGGTGTAGCGTCAGAGATGAAAGAACAACACTCAGACCCAATTACCTTACATGTGCCCCCCTGAGCAGCTAGGAGAAGATCCAGCGCCATACGATTCTGTAATGCTACTGTCCTTACTTCCTGCAATTCTTTGTGTTCAGCTAACATCGCTGTGTTAGATACATTTAGATGGTGCTCCACTACGTTGGATAGTGCCACTATTTCCTGCTGAGTAACATAAATACCGTACCAAGGCAAAAATAGGCTAGCTATCTGTTGTCCTTGTGTAATGGACCTGCTGTTCCTGTGTAAAGAAGGAAGTATCGCTGCAATCTCATTAGGCTCTACTTTACGGATTAAAGGGATTAGGTAGGCTAGATAACAGGTGCCATCAAAAATGTCATATGGCACACAGCCATAGGCCCTGTCGCCGCAAACTAAGTACACTCTCTGTGGGAGGGGAATTCTGGCTAATTTTACCCTCACTATGGTATTACAGTCGCTGTGTCCCACATCTGGAGAGGCGTGAGATCCTGCTTCATTCTGGAAACAGATAGACACATTTTTCCACTCGTGCACCACCACTGGGGGAACATATACTGAACAATCACGTGTAGGAGGCTTGCCTAAGGGTATTGGCTGCGTACAGTCATGTATTTTAACTTTAACGGAGTCCACTGTTCTGGAGCCAAACCAGGGCACAACGGTTACCAAAGCTTCAACCAACAAAGATGGTGTGTGGGGTTGCATTGTACATGTTGGACTCGTAGAATTAGCTGAGCAATTAGTCTGGACTAGAGCTAATTGGAATCTGTATTCAAAAGCTAGGTGGATGTATTTCTTGACATATATAAGTCTTAGCATCATTAATCGTTTGAAACCATCTGGCAGGTAATCTTTATTTACTGTATCAACAATAAGAGAGACTAAGCCCTCGTACTGTAAATGTTGCTCGGATATGAAGGAGTATAACAGTCATCTGCCTCGTCGCTAATTCTGGATGCTATATCATTCCAGCTCACTAGACCGTAGTCAGCTTTCGTGAAAGGAATTGGACTAAACATTGGGGAATGCATAGATTCTGGCATATTTTGGCACAGCCAACAGTTGCTAACATTGCGTTCATGTGCGTAGTCTAACATTAAACTTATCGCAGAATTAGATTTGGTTCGTTTAGAAGGAGTGATTAAGGCCTTTTGTAAAGAATCTACATCACCTCCTGATTGTTTAAGTGGAGTGGATAGAACATTTGTTTCGCTATTTGGTCCAGTAAATGTGCATGCATTGACACCTGGATTGGGAACCTGGTAATCTGGTTTCCTCATTGTACATTTTACCTCATCTTTATCAGAGTCTGTAACTGTTCTAAAGTGCTACACCACAGTTCTGGGGGCATATTGTCAATTGTGTTGAGAGCTATTCTTACCACCTCTGACGAACCTGAACCAATGGTACTGGTTCTTTGGATACATCTCCCACGTTGAGTAAACTAAAAACACAGGAAACACAATAATACAGTTAGATGAGTTACATATTGAAGTTGGACAGTTGAAAGAAATAGTCTCTGATTTATCAGGGAGGGAGACAATCTCCTTATTCTTCCTCCTTTCCTCTCTCTTTGTGTCTCTCGCACCATACTGAATGTCTGTGTGGTGATCTGATACAACCTGTCCTTGTCGCTAGACACTGATTTGCCCGTTGGTGTTGTTTTGCCCTCAGGGTCTGGACCCTGAGTATAAGTCGTCTGTGCTCTCAGATAAGGCACCTTATTTTCTCCCTCAGAGGGGCGAGAGCCCTCGCCTCCTGTCGTTGGGATTTCCACAGCTTCATCTAGCAGGGCGTCCTTGGCCAGGTACAGTAGACTCAGAACGAGACGATGATGACTGCCTTCACACGCCAGCATCCAGTAGAGGAGAGAGACGACATCTGGAAGCGTGAATCCACTCCGCTCTACCTTGTACTCTCAGGGCTGTTCTGGTCACTATTAACACTTGATAGGGATGTTTTCCTGAGTGAAGACAACTCAAGGTGATGGATTAGCACATTATCATTCAATTACAAAAATAGGATAGGCCCCTCAGAATTATTTGGGAGCCTTCCTGACACATGCACATTATAAATGTAAGGTTTGTGTTAGTCATTTAACATGCAATAATCATATTTTCATCAGTCCATAGCAGAGAAATGTTATTTTAAGTTAAATGTGAGCTAGTCCCTGTGGATATAACCCCTTCTCAATGATTCTAAATGTTATATTAATTCACCATTTACCGTTTGATAAAATATTAGTTTATCAAAAATACATTTGAAATAAATGTTCCAATATGAAATCAATTACTCAATATAATTGACTCTCCCCTCCCTTTTCTTACATATGTCACATGTGTAAGAACAAGTAGGAGTCTATTCAAACATGGTATTGTCTATAAGCTATCAATCGATAAGACTCAGTATCAGTATGCCCTCGCAAATATCTCATCTCTCTTTCCTATCCCCTCTATTCTCTCTACCACATCTCTCTTACATCTTCTCCACGTCTTTCGTCTCTCACTTCTGTTAGATATGAAATACAACATGCGAGTCCATGTAGCATGGTAGAGATCATAAGCCATTACTCGAGAAGACTCAGTATCACCTATGCGCAGCTAACAAAAAACAATTGTGAGAAGCATATATCATGCAGGAAATGCACACCGTTGTTGAAAAAAAAAAACAAAGCATAGCCGATTCGGGGGGGAAAAAAAACTTCAACCCCCTTAACATCTGAGTTTATCACTGAAGGCATAGCATGAATGATAGTGGGCGTTCGAGGGTGTCATTACTGAGAAATGTTAAACAAATTCAAAACCTTACGTTTGAAAACAGGTTTGCATCCCTCCACTTAAGGTGACGTTATCATTGGAAACAATAAAAACGAATTGTTTAGATGTAGAATCTATAAATTGAATCGTTAGAGCAGAACAAAATGGTTGTATTGTAGCTTGAGCTCCGTGCAGCCTCTAGTTTCACCAGGTGGAAACATGGTCCATATAATGCGAATACATGTAGAAGTAGACAGTAAGAGGCCCCTGACATGAGGCCTATACTAAACATAGTAGGGTTTTTTAACAGCTTGCCAACTTACAGGCATCCTCTGCATAGCAGTATGAATAGCCTTAAAACAACCCACTCTGCGGTAACGAGAGTCATGTGCCTGACCCAAATGCCCAAGTGAAGCCGTTAGTCCCATCTGACTGACCCAAGGTTTGGTGCTGGCGTGGCAATGAGGCTTCCAAGTGTTCAAAGCAGAGGTCAAGCTTTCAGTTCATGGCTCCATGGGGGGGAGCAGACCCATGTGAGACAGTATCAATCCACGGCTGCAATGTTCAGTTTGAGGAGCGTCATTCACTCTGGGAGCAGGAAATGGTGTCCATTCTCGGATCAGACCATTAATGTCATTTCATGTAGAGCAGCCATAGCATCTCTGTGACTGCACTCAGCCGGACTGTAGCAGGGCAGAACTGGGTGACTCTCAGTGAAACCGTCCAAGGCCACAGACAAAATGGAACCACGTACTAACAAAAAGGACAAAGGGCCATCAATGTCTCTCTTTACTATTGGCGTAATTGCACAACAAATGAGTGGGGGAAAAATGTGGAACACTAATCCATCATGTGAAATGTTGAGTTAATTCAAATAATTACGTATGGGTTGAAATCAAATTAACATTAACATTAGAGCTAAAGTCAGTTAAAATTGGACTTGCACGGATCAGAATCTAATCAATACACCATTTTCCCAGCTCTGTAATGAAAAGGATAACAAGCAGGGGTGCAAACTTGTCACATTTCTGCGAAATTCGCAGTTATGAATCCAAAATAGGTCGTTTGTGTGATCCATGTAGATCTGCAATAAAAATATCATTGGGGTATGGGGTTCTGGGAACCGGAGTAATCTGCAGCCGCGAGCTGTTATGTGCCATCATGACACGCACGGTGCTCTTTTATATATGACAATGAAGCGCGAGCTGTGTGCTCGAGTCCTCCTTTCTGTCGGCTCTGCTCAAGGATGTAAAATAAGGCTCTGCTATTTTCGCGAAGATGGTCTAGCTTCAGCACCACATTCTCTACGGGTACGTTCGTTAAAATGAGCTGTGTGGTCCGGAGTCACTGTGGCACAGACTGGACCGCTGGTGAACAGCTGTTAGAACGGGGCGTTCAGGTGTTCAGAGCAGAGCTCCCTGTCGGAGCGGCAGAGCGTAATGTGAACTTAAAAGTTTTTCTCTGTCGCAATAATATTTAAGGAATCGTTGAGCTAGCTAACCAGCATACAGTGTCACTATCTGCTAACGTTAGCTTTAGTACTCAGATCTTGTACTTGAGTAAAAGTAGAAGTGCCAGAGCGTAGGAATACTATGTTACAGTAAAAGTACTGCATTCAAAATGTTACTCAGGTAAAAGTATAAAAGTATTCCCATCAAAATATAGTGGAAATAGCGACAATAAAAGAAATCATTGTGCAGATTGGTTCATTTCAGAATAATATATATAGATACGTTTTATAATGATTGATCATAAAAGTGTTCTCAAAGCTGGTAAAAGTGCAGCCAGTCTGAATGACTTTGTAACTGCAGGGTAGCTTGTGGATTTACTCCAGGTGGAACTAAAGTCTGATTCAACACTTGATTAGGATTTCACATCATTCATCCACATCTGTAAAGTAACTAAAGATATTAAATACATGTAGTGGAGTAGAAATACACCATGTAGGCTACCTCTGAACTGTAGTGGAGTAGAAGAATACGTAGCAAAACATTTAAATACTTAAATAAAGTACAAGTATCTCAAAAATTGTACCCAAGTATAGTACTAGTTGAGTTTATGAACTTAGTTACTTAACAGCACTGGTTATACAGATAGAAAGACTAAGCCTTGCACAGAGGCATGAAAATACATTTATTTTTTCTCAAAATGCTCAACAGTGCTGCCAACATTATAAACTGACTGCTACACAATTAAAATGAATGGTTCTATATATTTCTATTAAATGTGACTCTGTAGCGTTTCTGTTATTATTAACACTGCTGCTTCAGTTGTTCTGACTGCTAAAATCATCTGTTATTCCTCATTTTAAAACCGATACTCCGTGGGGTCGGGGCTCGGATCCTTTTTTTTTTATACCTGATGAGTCTGTATCCCTGACAAGACTAGGTACATTACAGGAGTGTTAAAACACCAAACATGCACACGTATCTTATTTTATAAGAGATGAGAGGACTCTCTCCATTAGGTCTAATGTTGTGAACGAAATGATCAAGTCAAAGCTCCAGTATTTTATCTTATGTAGCACATACAATTCAACAATTAATCCTGAATTACTAATAACTCTAAAAGAGGCAAAAAGTGGATAAGGCAAATACTCATCCAAAATGTGTGTGTGTGTGGGGGGGGGGGGGTGCATGCGCGTGTGTGTGTGTGCTTGGGTGTGTGTGTGGGGGTGTGTGCATGCGCGTGTGTGTGTGTGTATGTGTGTGTGAGCAGCTTGTCTGCTCAAGGATTAAAACCAACAGTGCGAATGTTTATGAGAAACAATTGTAGCTTTAGACTGAACTCGAAGGAAACTCAGACTAGAATTTTTTAAGAAATCTAAACAGCTGGGTGAATACTCTCTTTATGGTATTTTAAATTGGGCCAAGTAGAACCCCTTCATGGATTTGTCATACTGATCTCCGTCAGTTCGGATTTGGAAGTCTCATGATTTATGGGCCTTTGAAGGAGAGGCCCAGGGAAAACAACATCTATCTTGGAACTGCAATTACTTATCCCAAAGAGATTGCAACATTATAGTCCTTTAAAATTGCTCAATTCATTTAAACACATTTATTATGCACATAAGAAAAACCTCAACAAATATATTGATCCTGGCTTCACCAGCGACCTTTACTCTATCGTTCATAGGCTCAGTAGTTCAACAACTATTAGAATTGTAGTAATGTCTGTAGACCATTTGTACTAGAAATAATTTGAAACAGTTTAATAAAAAATGTTAAACTATATTTAAAAAAACTGTAATTGAACTTCAACTTATATTAATTATCTGATTCCAGTGGCCAGTTGGAACAGGCAATCAATAAGTTTCCACTTTGCAGCAACAGCGCAAAAAGGTTTCAATCACAATTAGCATTATATCTGAGTCTAGTTCTGTCTCATCTGCTTTGTTTCGGAATGTGTTAAATACATTACATTTTTTATTCACTATTACCATACAATACATAGATTAAGAATAAATGAAACAAATAATACAACATTAACCCAATTGAGCAGACAGATTTTTTCTAAACCCTGACCTCCTCAGGCCGGTATTTATGACCAGCAGTCATGCCTTTGAGGGTGTCATGATATGAGACAGATGCAGGACATAAAAACACTCTTTTGCTATTTATTTTCATTTTGCAGCACCTTTATACCATAATATATAATTTTGCTTTACATCTCCACATTATTTATTTTTCTCAAGTCATTTACTTTTGGTGAGATGACTAAAGTTTAGTTCATTTAACCCTGGCTATGGACTGATTCATCATTAGTTGTTACAAAGCATACACAAGACGGCGGGACAAACCAATATAGAAACAATTAGACAAACAAACATGAACTCGCAATAAACACCAGCGCGACTGCAAAAAAATCATCCAGCCTAATTTTTTTAATCCGAATTAGGGAGATCTCAGTGGGTAGGGAAATATATATTTTAATCTGAGCGCCTTCTGCCCAGACATACCTTGTACAAGTGCTAAGAACGGAATCTGTTGAAGAGCAATAATTAATTTATTCTCAATCAGCAACCACTATGCGAATTTAGTGGTGCTCCGCCCTCGCCGTCCGCGGAGAGCGGAGGCTTTTTTTTAATTTACCCTGTTCTTCCAAACAACAGCCATATTCCACAACCCATCTGTTATGAAACGCAGCTCGATGTCACACATTCCCGCATACCACTTTTCCATTTCTCAGCGTTTAAGTTTAGTTCCGAAAATGCAAATGGTGTGATTGAAGAGAATTGTGTGTCATTCCACGCTTCACCCTCTCTGTGCTTTCAGCCCCGCAGGGGGGGTGAAATCTCACACAGACACTCCCTGCAGCAGCTGCAGGCAGATCCAGGAAATGCCTGCTATGAAATTAACCAGTTAACCGCTGAAATCTCCAGAATTTGGCGATCTGTTTCAATACAGATGCATGGCATTTTTTTAATGCAGAAGTCTACCCAAAAAAAATTGTGCAGCCGCTCAGTTTCACAGGTAATTTTATGATACCGTCAATCACAGATTCTGGTAAGGCAATGTCCAAATATAGATTTGAAATTACACTTACCAGTTCTGAAGATCTTTTGGTATCCTTGTTCGCGACGCCAATCTGATACGGAAACTTCAGAGCGGCGCAGGAAAGATGGACACTCTGGACTCAGTTTGTACAGTCAAACACCTTGAGGTTTATTTAGAGATTCACAGAAATACAGCCGGAGAGCTTCGCTATGATTATTTACAGTTGTTCACTGCAGATCATCACGCGGAACTCTGGAGAACACAAAGAATAGATTCTGAATATATAAGAAAGTGGGTTGGTCCGATTCTAACTCTGCCTAATCAATGCCAGATAGTCAGAACAAAGGCTCCTCTGTGTCCACCATATTCATCATCCAGCAGACAAGAAAATAAACCTTTGACCTGTTACCCCGGTCAAGTTGCGAGCAAGCATATTGCAATTTAATGAGAAACAGATGGTTGTAATAAAGACAGGTTTCTCAGGAGCACTAAGAAACTCAATATTACAAACATAATCAGGTTAAAATATTCTCTGACACTACTATAACAACTCAAATTGAACAGCCTACTTTAGTGACAAAGAAAACACTAGTGGTAGGTGTTGTTTTCTGACAATGATACAAATGTAATGTATAACATTTTCAGACCAAGAAAAGGACAGATGAAATGGACAAGGACATTCAAAACCTGCAAACAAAACTGCAGACAACAGAGGAGGGAATGAAGCAGTGGGTGAAGGAGGTTGAGGAGTGGGCTGCATCAAGTAAGATTTTTCCTGTAGCTACAAAATATGAACTGTCAACTGTTAGTTGACATTTTACATTTAAGGAAATTGTGGTAATTGACAATTGAATGTTTACATTAAGGTCCAAAGTCCACCAACTGCCAGGATCAACAGGGGCTGCAGCGGGTCATGGAGGGCCTCGCCCTCAAAATCAAACAGCGGAAAATTGAGCTGTACAGAACCATAGGTGTGTTATTATTATTATTGTTATTGTATTATTTTTGAAATAACGCTTCTCTTGTCACTTTCACGGTTACAGTCATTTGTGGCATGTTCGGAGTAAGAGAACAAATTATTTTGATATTTTTTACGTTTGCACTTCCTGTCATTTATAGACAATAACAAAGACCGCAAGCCCAAACGGGATATCATTGCAAAGAACAAGCGGAAACTGGAGGAGGCGATTGCAGTTTACAACAACCTTGTGCCAGACACAGAGGCTGTTGATACAGCAGATGCAGTCCTAAGTCAAGACTTCCCTATTTGGCCATGGGATTCTGGTATATGCATTTTTCTGCACTTAACAAAGCGGGTATTTTTATATCTTTGCTGTTTTTTATACTGTTTTTGTTTGACATGATCAGTCATGCAGTCTATTTAAATCTTCTACACAATTTTCCATATGCTATTTTGTCACTTGTTCTTAAGGAGTAATATAAGTTTTAATTTATTAACAACGATGGAAGTTTGTTTTCATTACTGTTAAAGAAACTCAACATAATCACTTCGTTATAGCATCCACAGTCCCCCTCGAGACAAAAAAAATGGCCTTTGACAAAGTCATGCTGCTCTCTCGACTTCGAGAAGAGGATGGGATTCTCATCAAAGAGATGAAGAACCATTGCCGCTACCTGACAGGATCTTCAAGAGCTGTGCAAAGAGAGATCCAGCAGATTGAGAAGGACCTGTGTAAACAGAGTAGGTATTTCACTGGAATATAATGATCATTATCGATATAATATTAATCCTTTCCTCCTTTTAGGCTGTCCTTTTGCCATGTCCTTGGAAGCATATGAGGGGCTGAAGGATTTATTGAAAAAAAGGCTCCAGGAGATGGAGAAACAAATGGAGGAGGCCTTCAGCACATACAGGTGAGTATTTATTTGGGAGAAATACGCTGAATTTAGTTTTTGTTTTGAGTAGAATTAATTGAATTGATGATTGATTGATTGCAATCTATCTACACATGATGCGCATATAGATTGAATGGAAACAATGTCACATTAATAACTTCACATCAATATAAAACAACATTGATGTTACATATGTGTATTCTTATATGTAGATATCCTTCACTATTGCTTGTATATACGACTGAAAGAATATTCTTGATAATCCATCAAATGTCTGTAGACAGACTGCAAACTATTTATTGACATTTTTAAATGTATTGAACATTTTCTGGTACAGGACATAAATACTCCATACCAGACTCTACAACATAAAACAAACAGACCATATACAGTATATACATTGAGTTAATTGTACATACTTACTTACTGTACATATATCAGGTCCAACACTTACAGAACATTAGATGAAGATCTTAGTACTCTTGATATGTTTTTATTTTTTACATTTATGCAAGTTAATGTAATGTTTACCTCAACATTCCTTAATGTTACCTTGAAGGTATTTAAACAATTTAGATTTGTCTAATGTGAAACTTTCCAATGCTGTCAGTACATAAAGACTAAGAACCTGGATACTAACCATGACAATAAATAATGCTTTTATATGCAGGAATGTTTTGATGGACCCCACTGCCCTACAGGAGGAAGACAATGAAGGAGAGGAGGAAGTGTGGGATGCGGAGATCTGTCTCACCCTTGATGACACTGACTCCTCTGATGATGAGAAGCAAGATTAGCCTCTTCCACTACACTAGGATGCCGACGTCCTCGGCCGACTTTCCTATCTTGACAGGTTAAAAGGTTAAAGGTTGATGTTCCAGGCAAAAATGTGCATAGTAAAGTGTAATGGTTTGTTTGTTGTTGATGTAAACATTATGACTGAATAAACATAATTTGCTTCAAATATAACTCATAGCAATATGTTAACCATTAAAAAAGCCAACTGCATTAGTTAACAAACACTAGGTCAATTATTTTCCTTCAGTAATGAAGATGTAATTCCAATGTAGACACACCTGGGGTCGCTGTTCAGACTGTTAGGCTGAGCAATACATTGTCTGGACCGTAAAAGGGACGAAGAAGACGAAGTGAAGTGACGTACTTCCGGTTGAAGTGCAAAATCAAATCGCTAAATAAAAAGATAAAACACTGGCATGTAATTTACATTAGAATACATTTAATGGTTTTGAATAAGCCACAGTGCCTTATTGTACCAGCGAAAGAGGCAGTTTGGATGATAACAATTTAAAAGTGTGTAGTTATGACATGAAACGACTACAAAGAATATGGTGGTTATTTACCCATTAACCAGCATAATAACGGATTTGGTAAACTGAACAGTGAGCCGCCAGCCCGAAAATAAGTTTGCTCCAAAATGATATTAACAAATTACTATTATCATTATTATAAGCTAGAAAATAAATGGCAAAGATATGTAGAAAATAAACGTATTTAAGATACGTTCATAAGAAACGTAACGTGGGAGAAAATATGTTTCTAGAAGATATGTAGAAAATAAACGTATTTGAGATACGTTCATAAGAAACGTAACGTGGGAGAAAATATGTTTCTAGAAGATATGTAAAAAATAAACGTATTTGAGATACGTTCATAACAAACGTAACGTGGGAGAAAATACGTTTCTCGCTAAACGTAATTGAGAATGCAGTTTAGTTCTGTGGGAACGTAATTTTTAGGAGACAGGGTTGTCTGCTTTCACACCGAGCTGCAGTCGATACTCCAAGCTGTGGTCAGAGAGGTGAGTTATCGAAGAAAATTCTCTATCAAATAGCAATCTGTCCTTCGTCTCACCGAAAATACAAACAAACATATTCTCTTGTTTATAATGGAGCCATCCCAATGCTTTGTTGCATCTAAATGGATCTGAAAGTAAAGACAAATATGGACCAGGTGAGTTTTATGGGCTGTTCTACTTTATTTAATTTCTGTTAGCAACTGGAACTCATTTTCTCTGACACATCGGGGTTAATACTATAACTGTGGTACATTCAGCTGGTTGCAATAACAATGAAAATGGCATTAATACAGGGGGGTCAAACTCAAATACACAGTGGGCCAAAATAAAGAAATGGGTACTAGTGGAGGGCCGGACTGGTTCAATGTTTATTGCAGAACTTATTGAAATGAACTTATTGCACATTTTAAACCTGGAACTAACAAAGCTTAAATTATTGCCTATAAAAACAACATTAAACATGAAATAATCAGTTGCATTCATTTCTTATGGCTCTATCTGCAGCTTTTCCAGAGTCATTTCTTATGAGTACATTTTCCCACAGGCCAACAACAGCTTCAACAAAACTATTTCCCTCAAAGAACAAACCAAACATGCCCTGTTGTCGTGAGAGAGAAAGTGCAGAAGGAAACATCCATTGAACTCAGTGTGCTGCTCTGTGATGCTAGTTCAGATACTTGGCATCTCATCTTGGGTGCAAGGTCATCAATGTTTGGGCTCAGGCTCTGAGCGGAGGAGACCCTCAGGATGGAGTGAAGGTGCAATATACCGGCGGGCCAGATCTAATAGCAATTAGAAATGATCCTGCGGGCCGAAATGAAATCCACCACGGGCCTGATTTGGCCCCCGGGCCTTGAGTTTGACACAATACATTAATACATTTTAAATAAGCTTGTAAAAATAAAAACATTTAAGTTTAATTATCAAGAGACTTAAGTTCAAATAACTCAATGGATTTAGTACAGTACACTTTATTTACCAAAGTATCCATAACAATAAATTCTAGAGTTACTTGGATCGATTCAAATAATTTGTTTCATACTCAAGTTGTTTGAGTTTGTAAACTGAAATCTATTGACGCAATCAGTTTCTACAAACGCTTTGAGTTGAACTAACTTATCAGGTTTTACAGTGTAAGCTAACGTCAAAATACAAATGTATACGGCAAAAAAAACAAGTGTGTCAAGATATGAATTTCTGGAAGTAGAATGATTGCATTAGGAGGATATGTTATGGTAATGTTCAGCTTCATGCTTACAAGCATCTCTCTAAGTCACACTCAATGACTCGTAACAACTATCATTCGGACAGGAAGCTCAGGTAAAGTAATGAAAGATGTTTTATTGATTTAAATCTGATGGTCTTTGCTGGATCACAGCCTGGTTTACAGAGATGCAAAAATGTACTTTTATCTTCATAAACGTAGATTCTTGCATGCTTTGTTATTAGTACACAGTATTTCACACATAAAGTGATCAGGTCACAACATTTCTCAGTATCTCATTAAATGCGTTGTTATTAACTAACAAACCACAACAAAAAATAAACACATGAACTTGTAATAACCACACATCTTGAGTGATTGTCATTAATGAAGTTTAAGTTCATGAGTTCAACTAAATTAATAATCATAATTATAAACGTGCGACAATTAATCGACTAATTGCCTGAATTGGTTGACCAGAAAAATGAGTGGAGGGCAGTTATAGTACACAGTTGGTGTTTCTCAATGTCGAGGAAGGATGCTCCAGAGCCACTATTTCAAGGATGCTACGTCATCGAGTCCCGCCGAAGGACTGTTCCAATGTCCAGGCTCCTTGGAATTCTACCGAGCCCGGCGTCCTTCGTTACAGGAAATTTCGAGGCTGCACATGTGTAGACTCCGGTCTTAAAATCCCCACAATGCTTTGCGCACGGACCAATTTCCCAATCTTTGGCGGAAATCGAGCTCCATTTAAGGCGGGGCCTCGCATATGACGCACACCTGCACCCCTGTTAGCCTGTTCCACCATTCTTCATTTTCCGAGGCAAGGAAGGATTCTTGCCTCGCTTTTGAAGGACCTGACTCGGAGGGACATGTCCTACCAAGCAAGCGTCCTCGACATTGAGAAACACCCATTGTGTTCAGTTAGCAGTCATTTAGCTTTATTGTCACCAAAATATAATTTAACCATGTGTTCATACTCTATATGTTTAAGTAAGGTGGGGGGGACATTCAACATAAACTGTTATAATTTTAATTACATTTTATTTGAAATGAAAGAAAAAAACATATCTGAATTTAATGCCTGACTTTTTGAGCCTTGGCAATTAAATTCTACAAAATAAAAGAGCACTTTAAAAAGATAATTTGAAGATAGATAAGGGAGGGTGAGGTACATAGGAGGAGGATACAGTGGATGAAGTAAGGATTGAGGTAGATGGAGGAGAATTGAGAGATTAAGGAGGAAGGGGAGGTATGGAGGTGTATGGAGAGGTATGGAGGTATATGGAGAGGTATGGAGGTATATGGAGAGGTATGGAGGTATATGGAGAGGTATGGAGGTGTATGGAGAAATACGATAGAGAGGGTGATGAGGAAGGGTAGATGGATGTGGGGTGAGGAAGATGAAGGAGAAGAGAGATGAAGAGGGGGAACAAGAGGAAGCTGTCGTCGTAAACAACTAGCAGTGGCCTCTATTATACTCCTCTATTTTCTTCTCTTTTTTCTTATCCTTTCTGCTTTTCTTCCTCTGCATACTTCCTTCCACGGGGGTCTGCTTCAGGTCGGACCCTTCTTCTGGGTCCTTCACCTCTTCCCCAGCTGCCTCCGTCTGCTTCAGGTCGGACCCTTCTTCTGGGTCCTTCACCTCTTCCCCAGCTGCCTCCGTCTGCTTCAGGTCGGACCCTTCTTCTGGGTCCTTCACCTCTTCCCCAGCTGCCTCCGTCTGCTTCAGGTCGGACCCTTCTTCTGGGTCCTTCACCTCTTCCTCCACCTTCTTCTCTTTGATCCTGCAGCGCTGGTCTTTATTGGCCACCACTGCTGCCCAGCTAACTTTAATCTCCTCTCCGCTTTCCATTTCCTGGAGGCCTGCCTGTCCGGCTGGGAGTTCCCAGATAGATATTTCGGGGAACTTTTCTGGTTCTTTCTCCTCATCCTTTACCTCTGTGGTGTCGCAGAGCTGGTCTTTATTGGCCAGGTTGTCCTCTGTCGGTTTCACCTTCATCCATATCGGACTGACGTTAAACTCCCAGCAGTTTGGGGTCTCAACAACAAGGTCATTTATGGACTCCTCTGGTTTGATCAATTCCTCATCCAAGGCAAGCCATTTCTCAGCCTGGGCCTCAGGGAACTTCTCCTGCAGTTTGATATCCTTGACTCTTTTCTTCTGTTGTTTTTTCTTCTTTCTGCTTCTCTCTTTCAGCAGAACTACCTCCTCCGTCTTCTTTAAGAAGAAGAACTCTTCTGGTTCCTTCTTCTCAACCTCCACCTCTGTCATTTCACAGCGTTGGTCTTTGATGGCCACCGCTGCCACGAGGCTAAGTTCCTCTTCCTGCAGCTCTACCTCTGCTGCCTCGGTCTTCGGGAAGTCGGTGAACTCTTCTGGTTCTTTCTCGACATCCTCCACCTCTGGAGTCTCAACCAGGTCTTGTGTGGACGCCTTCTCGACATCCTCCACCTCTGGAGTCTCAACCAGGTCTTGTGTGGACTCTTCCTCTTCATCCTCCACCTCTGGAGTCTCAACCAGGTCTTGTGTGGACGCCTTCTCGACATCCTCCACCTCTGGAGTCTCAACCAGGTCTTGTGTGGACGCCTTCTCGACATCCTCCACCTCTGGAGTCTCAACCAGGTCTTGTGTGGACGCCTTCTCGACATCCTCCACCTCTGGAGTCTCAACCAGGTCTTGTGTGGACACTTCCTCTTCATCATCCACCTCTGGAGTCTCAACCAGGTCTTGTGTGGACTCCTTCTCTTCATCCTCCACCTCTGGAGTCTCAACCAGGTCTTGTGTGGACTCCTCCTCAATGAACTTCTCCTCCTGATCTTCTTTCATCTCCATCCAGATGACTTCCTCTGCCTGGCTGTGAAGTGTCTCAGCTAGGTCCTCAATGGATTTCTCTGGATTCTTAATTTCATCCTCCATCTTTTGGACTTCTGTCACCATCACTGTCTCCAGGTTGTGTTGTTCCTCAGCCGGGTCCTGAAGTAACTTTGCCTCCAGGATGTTTTCGACCTTGACTTCCACCTCCAGGATTTCTTGCTTCTCTGCAAGGTCCTTTGTGGACATTTCCTCCAGATGTGACTTCTTGTCCTCAATCTTCTGGAATTTCTCCTTGATCAGTTTGCTTAGAGAAGCCCAGCTCTGTATTTTCTCTGCAATTTCTTTTCTGACCTTCTCTGCCAGGGAATTGTTATCTTCCTCAACGCTGTCAACGTTTGTCGCCATTTTTGACTCTGGACACAGCTTGTTCTCTTCCAAGCTCTTTGAAGACTCTGCCAGTGCATTGTATTTCTCCTGCCAGTTTGTGGACACTGAGAGACTGTGAGAGAGAGACACCTTCTCCCGTTTCAGACCCATGATTTCAGTGTCCCTCTGGTGGATCAGTTCCTGCCAGACATTCACAACTTTCACAAATCCGGCATTTTCTTGCACCAGCGACTGGTTTGCTTGCGTCAGACCCTTGATCAGAACTTCCCTCTGCTCGATCCTGGTAATCACCATCTTCTGGTGATAAGGCCAACTCACCTCCCAGTGGTTGTTTTTCACTGCCAGGTCCTTTGAGTACTTGTCCAGAAGTTCATATTTGGACTCCCAGTGTTTGATAACCTCTACAAGTTCAGCTTTGCTGAAGCTATTTGTGACCTCTGTGAGCCTCTGAGCAGCTTCCTGCTCACACACTACTGGACTAATTATTCCTGCCATGGCACAGTTTGTTTTGACTTGAATTGTGCGTAGTTAGAATAATTGAAGTGTGTCTGTACGAAACCGTGTTTCTTTGTAGAAAACGGTAACTGTCTTTAGTAGATTTGTTCTCTGTAAAAGACTGTGTTGTTCGTATGTTGAATGTAGAAGTTACTGTATCTAGTAAATCCGAATGACGTGAAATTACCAAGAGCTGTTCCTGAGGAATACCAGAGCATAAATGAGTATTTCACTTGCATGTTTTGAAGGTTCCGAATTCCGATCCAACATCAAGGCCCGTGATGTCATAATGTATTACATCATCAGCAGATGATCACATGACTTATCAGCTGATGAAGTTATGACATCACGGATGTTCTTTATCATGGATTCTAAATGGATTCCTAATTGAAGTGTAAAATAACAATACTCAACACCATGTTCACTTCAAGCATTTAAATATATTACTATTATGTTAATTATTAATTTGCTTTTTTTTCTATTTTCTACTGATTTCTCAAATGTTATGAATCACCTTCAGGTGCAGATTTTTGAGGTGTGCTTTTAAGCTAATTGAAATTAAAATGTGTTGATTATGACCGAAAGAACGAGATCGCGGATACAAGCGGTCGAGATGGGTTTTCTCCGCAGGGTGGCTGGCGTCTCCCTTAGGGATAAGGTGAGAAGTTCGGTCATCCGGGAGGGACTCGGAGTTGAACCGCTCCTCCTTCGCGTCGAAAGGAGCCAGTTGAGGTGGTTCTGGCACCTAGTTAGAATGCCACCTGGGCGCCTCCCTAGGGAGGTGTTCCAGGCACGTCCAGCTGGGAAGAGACCAAGGGGTAGACCTAGAACCAGGTGGAGGGATTATATCTCTTCGCTGGCCTGGGAGCGCCTTGGGACCCCCAGTCAGAGCTGGTTGATGTGGCCAGGGAAAAGAAAGTTTGGGGCTCTCTGCTGGAACTGCTACCCCCGCGACCCGACCACGGATAAGCGGGAGAAGATGGATGGATGGATGTGTTGATTATGTACAATTTATATTTGCAGAAGGAAATTTAAATCAACAAAGAAGTCATGTTCTGGGAATCTCTGTTACGATACATTATCAACTTTTTAATCTGCTCAGTTACCTGGAACTAACAAAGCTTAAATTATTGCCTATAAAAACAACATTAAACATTAAATAATCAGCTGCATTCATTTCTTATGGCTCTATCTGCAGCTTTTCCAGAGTCATTTCTTATGATTACATTTTTCCACAGGCCAACAACAGCTTCAACAAAACTATTTCCCTCAAAGAACAAACCAAACATGCCCTGTTGTCGTGAGAGAGAAAGAGCAGAAGGAAACATCCATTAAACTCAGTGTGCTGCTCTGTGATGCTAGTTCAGATACTTGGCATCTGATCTTGGGGGCAAGGTCATCAATGTTTGGGCTCTGAGCGGAGGAGACCCTCAGGATGGAGTGAAGGTGCAATATACCGGCGGGCCAGATCTAATAGTAATTAGAAATTATCCTGCGGGCCGAAATGAAATCCACCAAGGGCCTGATTTGGCCCCCGGGCCTTGAGTTTGACACAATACATTAATACATTTTAAATAAGCTTGTAAAAATAAAAACATTTAAGTTTAATTATCAAGAGACTTAAGTTCAAATAACTCAATGGATTTAGTACAGTACACTTTATTTACCAAAGTATCCATAACAATACATTACTAGAGTTACTTGGATCGATTCAAATAATTTGTTTCATACTCAAGTTGTTTGAGTTTGTAAACTGAAATCTATTGACGCAATCAGTTTCTACAAACGCTTTGAGTTGAACTAACTTATCAGGTTTTACAGTGTAAGCTAACGTCATAATACAAATGTATAAGGCAAAAAAAACAAGTGTGTCAAGATATGAATTTCTGGAAGTAGAATGATTGCATTAGGAGGATATGTTATGGTAATGTTCAGCTTCATGCTTACAAGCATCTCTCTAAGTCACACTCAATGACTCGTAACAACAATCATTCGGACAGGAAGCTCAGGTAAAGTAATGAAAGATGTTTTATTGATTTAAATCTGATGGTCTTTGCTGGATCACAGCCTGGTTTACAGAGATGCAAAAATGTACTTTTATCTTCATAAACGTAGATTCTTGCATGCTTTGTTATTAGTACACAGTATTTCACACATAAAGTGATCAGGTCACAACATTTCTCAGTATCTCATTAAATGCGTTTAACAAACCACAACAAAAAATAAACACATGAACTTGTAATAACCACACATCTTGAGTGATTGTCATTAATGAAGTTTAAGTTCATGAGTTCAACTAAATTAATAATCATAATTATAAACGTGCGATAATTAATCGACTAATTGCCTGAATTGGTTGACCAGAAAAATTAGTGGAGGGCAGTTATAGTACACAGTTGGTGTTTCTCAATGTCGAGGAAGGATGCTCCAGAGCCACTATTTCAAGGATGCTACGTCATCGAGTCCCGCCGAAGGACTGTTCCAATGTCCAGGCTCCTTGGAATTCTACCGAGCCCGGCGTCCTTCGTTACGGGAAATTTCGAGGCTGCACATGTGTAGACTCCGGTCTTAAAATCCCCACAATGCTTTGCGCACGGACCAATTTCCCAATCTTTGGCGGAAATCGAGCTCCATTTAAGGCGGGGCCTCGCATATGACGCACACCTGCACCCCTGTTAGCCTGTTCCACCATTCTTCATTTTCCGAGGCTAGGAAGGATTCTTGCCTCGCTTCTGAAGGACCTGACTCGGAGGGACATGTCCTACCAAGCAAGCGTCCTCGACATTGAGAAACACCCATTGTGTTCAGTTAGCAGTAATTTTGCTGTATTGTCACCAAAATATAATTTAACCATGTGTTCATACTCTATATGTTTAAGTAAGGTGGGGGGACATTCAACATAAACTGTTATCATTTTAATTATATTTTATTTGAAATGAAAGAAAAAACATATCTGAATTTAATGCCTGACTTTTTGAGCCTTGGCAATTAAATTCTACAAAATAAAAGAGCACTTTAAAAAGATAATTTGAAGATAGATAAGGGAGGGTGAGGTACATAGGAGGAGGATACAGTGGATGAAGTAAGGATTGAGGTAGATGGAGGAGAATTGAGAGATTAAGGAGGAAGGGGAGGTATGGAGGTGTATGGAGAGGTATGGAGGTATATGGAGAGGTATGGAGGTGTATGGAGAGGTATGGAGGTGTATGGAGAGGTATGGAGGTATATGGAGAGGTATGGAGGTATATGGAGAGGTATGGAGGTATATGGAGAGGTATGGAGGTATATGGAGAGGTATGGAGGTGGATGGAGAAATACGATAGAGAGGGTGATGAGGAAGGGTAGATGGATGTGGGGTGAGGAAGATGAAGGAGAAGAGAGATGAAGAGGGGGAACAAGAGGAAGCTGTCGTCGTAAACAACTAGCAGTGGCCTCTATTATACTCCTCTATTTTCTTCTCTTTTTTCTTATCCTTTCTGCTTTTCTTCCTCTGCATACTTCCTTCCACGGGGGTCTGCTTCAGGTCGGACCCTTCTTCTGGGTCCTTCACCTCTTCCCCAGCTGCCTCCGTCTGCTTCAGGTCGGACCCTTCTTTTGGGTCCTTCACCTCTTCCCCAGCTGCCTCCGTCTGCTTCAGGTCGGACCCTTCTTCTGGGTCCTTCACCTCTTCCTCCACCTTCTTCTCTCTGATCCTGCAGCTCTGGTCTTTCAGGACTGCCGCCCAGCTACGTTTTGTCTCCTCTCCCATTTCCATTTTCTGCAGAGCGACCTCTCCGACCTCGGTGTTCGGTAAGTCGGGGAACTGTTCCACTTCTTTCCTCTCTTCCGTCACCTCTGACGTTTCACAGCTCTGGCTTCTATTGTCCGGGTTGTCCATCTCCTTTACAATAATCCCCATCTGTGTTACTTTCAACGCCTTGACTCTTTTCCTCTCTTGTTTCTTCTCCTTTCTGCTTTTCTCTTTCAGCAGCACTTCCTCTCCTGCCTCGGTCTTTGACTCGGAGACTTCTTCTGGGTCCTTCACCTCATCCTCCACCTTCTTCTCTTTGATCCTGCAGCGCTGGTCTTTATTGGCCACCACTGCTGCCCAGCTAAGTTTAATCTCCTCTCCGCTTTCCATTTCCTGGAGGCCTGCCTGTCCGGCTGGGAGTTCCCAGATAGATATTTCGGGGAACTTTTCTGGTTCTTTCTCCTCATCCTTTACCTCTGTGGTGTCGCAGAGCTGGTCTTTATTGGCCAGGTTGTCCTCTGTCGGTTTCACCTTCATCCATATCGGACTGACGTTAAACTCCCAGCAGTTTGGGGTCTCAACAACAAGGTCATTTATGGACTCCTCTGGTTTGATCAATTCCTCATCCAAGGCAAGCCATTTCTCAGCCTGGGCCTCAGGGAACTTCTCCTGCAGTTTGATATCCTTGACTCTTTTCTTCTGTTGTTTTTTCTTCTTTCTGCTTCTCTCTTTCAGCAGAACTACCTCCTCCGTCTTCTTTAAGAAGAAGAACTCTTCTGGTTCCTTCTTCTCAACCTCCACCTCTGTCATTTCACAGCGTTGGTCTTTGATGGCCACCGCTGCCACGAGGCTAAGTTCCTCTTCCTGCAGCTCTACCTCTGCTGCCTCGGTCTTCGGGAAGTCGGTGAACTCTTCTGGTTCTTTCTCGACATCCTCCACCTCTGGAGTCTCAACCAGGTCTTGTGTGGATGCCTTCTCGACATCCTCCACCTCTGGAGTCTCAACCAGGTCTTGTGTGGACTCTTCCTCTTCATCCTCCACCTCTGGAGTCTCAACCAGGTCTTGTGTGGACGCCTTCTCGACATCCTCCACCTCTGGAGTCTCAACCAGGTCTTGTGTGGACTCTTCCTCTTCATCATCCACCTCTGGAGTCTCAACCAGGTCTTGTGTGGACGCCTTCTCGACATCCTCCACCTCTGGAGTCTCAACCAGGTCTTGTGTGGACGCCTTCTCGACATCCTCCACCTCTGGAATCTCAACCAGGTCTTGTGTGGACTCCTCCTCAATGAACTTCTCCTCCTGATCTTCTTTCATCTCCATCCAGATGACTTCCTCTGCCTGGCTGTGAAGTGTCTCAGCTAGGTCCTCAATGGATTTCTCTGGATTCTTAATTTCATCCTCCATCTTTTGGACTTCTGTCACCATCACTGTCTCCAGGTTGTGTTGTTCCTCAGCCGGGTCCTGAAGTAACTTTGCCTCCAGGATGTTTTCGACCTTGACTTCCACCTCCAGGATTTCTTGCTTCTCTGCAAGGTCCTTTGTGGACATTTCCTCCAGATGTGACTTCTTGTCCTCAATCTTCTGGAATTTCTCCTTGATCAGTTTGCTTAGAGAAGCCCAGCTCTGTATTTTCTCTGCAATTTCTTTTCTGACCTTCTCTGCCAGGGAATTGTTATCTTCCTCATCGCTGTCAACGTTTGTCGCCATTTTTGACTCTGGACACAGCTTGGTCTCTTCCAAGCTCTTTGAAGACTCTGCCAGTGCATTGTATTTCTCCTGCCAGTTGGTGGACACTGAGAGACTGTGAGAGAGAGACACCTTCTCCCGTTTCAGACCCATGATTTCAGTGTCCCTCTGGTGGATCAGTTCCTGCCAGACATTCACAACTTTCACAAATCCGGCATTTTCTTGCACCAGCGACTGGTTTGCTTGCGTCAGACCCTTGATCAGAACTTCCCTCTGCTCGATCCTGGTAATCACCATCTTCTGGTGATAAGGCCAACTCACCTCCCAGTGGTTGTTTTTCACTGCCAGGTCCTTTGAGTACTTGTCCAGAAGTTCATATTTGGACTCCCAGTGTTTGATAACCTCTACAAGTTCAGCTTTGCTGAAGCTATTTGTGACCTCTGTGAGCCTCTGAGCAGCTTCCTGCTCACACACTACTGGACTAATTATTCCTGCCATGGCACAGTTTGTTTTGACTTGAATTGTGCGTAGTTAGAATAATTGAAGTGTGTCTGTACGAAACCGTGTTTCTTTGTAGAAAACGGTAACTGTCTTTAGTAGATTTGTTCTCTGTAAAAGACTGTGTTGTTCGTATGTTGAATGTAGAAGTTACTGTATCTAGTAAATCCGAATGACGTGAAATTACCAAGAGCTGTTCCTGAGGAATACCAGAGCATAAATGAGTATTTCACTTGCATGTTTTGAAGGTTCCGAATTCCGATCCAACATCAAGGCCGATGATGTCATAATGTATTACATCATCAGCAGATGATCACATGACTTATCAGCTGATGAAGTTATGACATCACGGATGTTCTTTATCATGGATTCTAAATGGATTCCTAATTGAAGTGTAAAATAACAATACTCAACACCATGTTCACTTCAAGCATTTAAATATATTACTATTATGTTAATTATTAATTTGCTTTTTTTTCTATTTTCTACTGATTTCTCAAATGTTATGAATCACCTTCAGGTGCAGATTTTTGAGGTGTGCTTTTAAGCTAATTGAAATTAAAATGTGTTGATTATGACCGAAAGAACGAGATCGCGGATACAAGTGGTCAAGATGGGTTTTCTCCGCAGGGTGGCTGGTGTCTCCCTTAGGGATAAGGTGAGAAGTTCGGTCATCCGGGAGGGACTCGGAGTTGAACCGCTCCTCCTTCGCGTCGAAAGGAGACAGTTGAGGTGGTTCTGGCACCTAGTTAGAATGCCACCTGGGCGCCTCCCTAGGGAGGTGTTCCAGGCACGTCCAGCTGGGAAGAGACCAAGGGGTAGACCTAGGACCAGGTGGAGGGATTATATCTCTTCACTGGCCTGGGAGCGCCTTGGGATCCCCAGTCAGAGCTGGTTGATGTGGCCAGGGAAAGGAAAGTTTGGGGCTCTCTGCTGGAACTGCTACCCCCGAGACCCGACCACGGATAAGCGGGAGAAGATGGATGGATGGATGTGTTGATTATGTACAATTTATATTTGCAGAAGGAAATTTAAATCAACAAAGAAGTCATGTTCTGGGAATCTCTGTTACGATACATTATCAACTTTTTTATCTGCTCAGTTAATTTATATTATCATTAGCATGTTTTCCTTTTCTCAGTGCATGCTGGTTGTTTTCAGTTGATCTGACCTGCTAAATATAAGCCTGCACATGTAAATATGTACATGTTTACAGGTAAGTGTATATGTATGATCACTAAAATACATTTCATTCAAGACAACGTTTAATTATTTTGAGTTTAGCGTGAAGTTACCATAAGAACAACATTGTCCGGCAGTGGCTCAGTCAGTAGGGGCTTGGACTGGGAGCTGTAGGGTCGCCAGTTCAAGTCCCCGACCAGACCTAAATATGGAGTTTGGACTGCTACTTGGAGAGGTGCCAGTTCACCTCCTTCCCTGCCGTGGTGCCCTTGAGCAAGGCACCGAACACCAACCCTTCCCCCCTCACTCCCATTGCTCCCTGGGTGCTGTACAATAGCTGCCCACTGCTCCTAGTACTAGACTCCTGGTACTAGGATGTACTAGACTCCTGGTACTAGGATGGGTTAAAAGCAGAGAACACATTTCACTGTGTGTGCTGTGTGCTCTGCATGCAACCCTGTCTCCTAAAAATTACATTCCCACAGAACTAAACTGCATTCTCAATTACATTTAGCGAGAAACGTATTTTCTCACACGTTACGTTTGTTATGAACGTATCTCAAATACGTTTATTTTCTACATATCTTCTAGAAACATATTTTCTCCCACGTTACGTTTGTTATGAACGTATCTCAAATACGTTTATTTTCTACATATCTTCTAGAAACATATTTTCTCCCACGTTACGTTTCTTATGAACGTATCTCAAATACGTTTATTTTCTACATATTTTCTCCCACGTTACGTTTCTTATGAACGTATCTCAAATACGTTTATTTTCTACATATCTTCTAGAAACATATTTTCTCCCACGTTACGTTTCTTATGAACGTATCTCAAATACGTTTATTTTCTACATATTTTCTCCCACGTTACGTTTCTTATGAACGTATCTCAAATACGTTTATTTTCTACATATTTTCTCCCACGTTACGTTTGTTATGAACGTATCTCAAATACGTTTATTTTCTACATATTTTCTCCCACGTTACGTTTGTTATGAACGTATCTCAAATACGTTTATTTTCTACATATTTTCTCCCACGTTACGTTTGTTATGAACGTATCTCAAATACGTTTATTTTCTACATATCTTCTAGAAACATATTTTCTCCCACGTTACGTTTCTTATGAACGTATCTCAAATACGTTTATTTTCTACATATTTTCTCCCACGTTACGTTTCTTATGAACGTATCTCAAATACGTTTATTTTCTACATATCTTCTAGAAACATATTTTCTCCCACGTTACGTTTCTTATGAACGTATCTCAAATACGTTTATTTTCTACATATTTTCTCCCACGTTACGTTTCTTATGAACTTATCTCAAATACGTTTATTTTCTACATATCTTCTAGAAACATATTTTCTCCCACGTTACGTTTCTTATGAACGTATCTTAAATACGTTTATTTTCTACATATTTTCTCCCACGTTACGTTTGTTATGAACGTATCTCAAATACGTTTATTTTCTACATATTTTCTCCCACGTTACGTTTCTTATGAACGTATCTCAAATACGTTTATTTTCTACATATTTTCTCCCACGTTACGTTTCTTATGAACGTATCTCAAATACGTTTATTTTCTACATATCTTCTAGAAACATATTTTCTCCCACGTTACGTTTCTTATGAACGTATCTCAAATACGTTTATTTTCTACATATTTTCTCCCACGTTACGTTTCTTATGAACTTATCTCAAATACGTTTATTTTCTACATATCTTCTAGAAACATATTTTCTCCCACGTTACGTTTCTTATGAACGTATCTTAAATACGTTTATTTTCTACATATTTTCTCCCACGTTACGTTTCTTATGAACGTATCTCAAATACGTTTATTTTCTACATATTTTCTCCCACGTTACGTTTCTTATGAACGTATCTCAAATACGTTTATTTTCTACATAACTTCTTGAAGCATATTTTCTCCCACGTTACGTTTCTTATGAACGTATCTTAAATACGTTTATTTTCTACATATCTTTGCCATTTATTTTCTAGCTTATAATAATGATAATAGTAATTTGTTAATATCATTTTGGAGCAAACTTATTTTCGGGCTGGCGGCTCACTGTTCAGTTTACCAAATCCGTTATTATGCTGGTTAATGGGTAAATAACCACCATATTCTTTGTAGTCGTTTCATGTCATAACTACACACTTTTAAATTGTTATCATCCAAACTGCCTCTTTCGCTGGTACAATAAGGCACTGTGGCTTATTCAAAACCATTAAATGTATTCTAAAGTAAATTACATGCCAGTGTTTTATCTTTTTATTTAGCGATTTGATTTTGCACTGGGAATATTTTCATTTTCAACCGGAAGTACGTCACTTCACTTCGTCTTCTTCGTCCCTTTTACGGTCCAGACAATGCATGGCTCAGCCTAACAGTCTGAACAGCGACCCCAGGTGTGTCTACATTGGAATTACATCTTCATTACTGAAGGAAAATAATTGACCTAGTGTTTGTTAACTAATGCAGTTGGCTTTTTTAATGGTTAACATATTGCTATGAGTTATATTTGAAGCAAATTATGTTTATTCAGTCATAATGTTTACATCAACAACAAACAAACCATTACACTTTACTATGCACATTTTTGCCTGGAACATCAACCTTTAACCTTTTAACCTGTCAAGATAGGAAAGTCGGCCGAGGACGTCGGCATCCTAGTGTAGTGGAAGAGGCTAATCTTGCTTCTCATCATCAGAGGAGTCAGTGTCATCAAGGGTGAGACAGATCTCCGCATCCCACACTTCCTCCTCTCCTTCATTGTCTTCCTCCTGTAGGGCAGTGGGGTCCATCAAAACATTCCTGCATATAAAAGCATTATTTATTGTCATGGTTAGTATCCAGGTTCTTAGTCTTTATGTACTGACAGCATTGGAAAGTTTCACATTAGACAAATCTAAATTGTTTAAATACCTTCAAGGTAACATTAAGGAATGTTGAGGTAAACATTACATTAACTTGCATAAATGTAAAAAATAAAAACATATCAAGAGTACTAAGATCTTCATCTAATGTTCTGTAAGTGTTGGACCTGATATATGTACAGTAAGTAAGTATGTACAATTAACTCAATGTATATACTGTATATGGTCTGTTTGTTTTATGTTGTAGATTCTGGTATGGTATTTGAGATACGTTCATAAGAAACGTAACGTGGGAGAAAATATGTTTCTAGAAGATATGTAGAAAATAAACGTATTTGAGATACGTTCATAAGAAACGTAACGTGGGAGAAAATATGTTTCTAGAAGATATGTAGAAAATAAACGTATTTGAGATACGTTCATAAGAAACGTAACGTGGGAGAAAATATGTTTCTAGAAGATATGTAGAAAATAAACGTATTTGAGATACGTTCATAACAAACGTAACGTGGGAGAAAATACGTTTCTCGCTAAACGTAATTGAGAATGCAGTTTAGTTCTGTGGGAACGTAATTTTTAGGAGACAGGGTTGTCTGCTTTCACACCGAGCTGCAGTCGATACTCCAAGCTGTGGTCAGAGAGGTGAGTTATCGAAGAAAATTCTCTATCAAATAGCAATCTGTCCTTCGTCTCACCGAAAATACAAACAAACATATTCTCATGTTTATAATGGAGCCATCCCAATGCTTTGTTGCATCTAAATGGATCTGAAAGTAAAGACAAATATGGACCAGGTGAGTTTTATGGGCTGTTCTACTTTATTTAATTTCTGTTAGCAACTGGAACTCATTTTCTCTGACACATCGGGGTTAATACTATAACTGTGGTACATTCAGCTGGTTGCAATAACAATGAAAATGGCATTAATACAGGGGGGTCAAACTCAAATACACAGTGGGCCAAAATAAAGAAATGGGTACTAGTGGAGGGTTCAATGTTTATTGCAGAACTTATTGAAATGAACTTATTGCACATATTAAACCTGGAACTAACAAAGCTTAAATTATTGCCTATAAAAACAACATTAAACATTAAATAATCAGCTGCATTCATTTCTTATGGCTCTATCTGCAGCTTTTCCAGAGTCATTTCTTATGATTACATTTTTCCACAGGCCAACAACAGCTTCAACAAAACTATTTCCCTCAAAGAACAAACCAAACATGCCCTGTTGTCGTGAGAGAGAAAGTGCAGAAGGAAACATCCATTAAACTCAGTGTGCTGCTCTGTGATGCTAGTTCAGATACTTGGCATCTCATCTTGGGTGCAAGGTCATCAATGTTTGGGCTCAGGCTCTGAGCGGAGGAGACCCTCAGGATGGAGTGAAGGTGCAATATACCGGCGGGCCAGATCTAATAGCAATTAGAAATGATCCTGCGGGCCGAAATTAAATCCACCAAGGGCCTGATTTGGCCCCCGGGCCTTGAGTTTGACACAATACATTAATACATTTTAAATAAGCTTGTAAAAATAAAAACATTTAAGTTTAATTATCAAGAGACTTAAGTTCAAATAACTCAATGGATTTAGTACAGTACACTTTATTTACCAAAGTATCCATAACAATACATTCTAGAGTTACTTGGATCGATTCAAATCATTTGTTTCATACTCAAGTTGTTTGAGTTTGTAAACTGAAATCTATTGACGCAATCAGTTTCTACAAACGCTTTGAGTTGAACTAACTTATCAGGTTTTACAGTGTAAGCTAACGTCATAATACAATTGTATAAGGCAAAAAAAACAAGTGTGTCAAGATGTGAATTTCTAGAAGTAGAATTATTGCATTAGGAGGATATGTTATGGTAATGTTCAGCTTCATGCTTACAAGCATCTCTCTAAGTCACACTCAATGACTCGTAACAACTATCATTCGGACAGGAAGCTCAGGTAAAGTAATGAAAGATGTTTTATTGATTTAAATCTGATGGTCTTTGCTGGATCACAGCATGGTTTACAGAGATGCAAAAATGTACTTTTATCTTCATAAACGTAGATTCTTGCATGCTTTGTTATTAGTACACAGTATTTCACACATAAAGTGATCAGGTCACAACATTTCTCAGTATCTCATTAAATGCGTTGTTATTAACTAACAAACCACAACAAAAAATAAACACATGAACTTGTAATAACCACACATCTTGAGTGATTGTCATTAATGAAGTTTAAGTTCATGAGTTCAACTAAATTAATAATCATAATTATAAACGTGCGACAATTAATCGACTAATTGCCTGAATTGGTTGACCAGAAAAATGAGTGGAGGGCAGTTATAGTACACAGTTGGTGTTTCTCAATGTCGAGGAAGGATGCTCCAGAGCCACTATTTCAAGGATGCTACGTCATCGAGTCCCGCCGAAGGACTGTTCCAATGTCCAGGCTCCTTGGAATTCTACCGAGCCCGGCGTCCTTCGTTACGGGAAATTTCGAGGCTGCACATGTGTAGACTCCGGTCTTAAAATCCCCACAATGCTTTGCGCACGGACCAATTTCCCAATCTTTGGCGGAAATCGAGCTCCATTTAAGGCGGGGCCTCGCATATGACGCACACCTGCACCCCTGTTAGCCTGTTCCACCATTCTTCATTTTCCGAGGCTAGGAAGGATTCTTGCCTCGCTTCTGAAGGACCTGACTCGGAGGGACATGTCCTACCAAGCAAGCGTCCTCGACATTGAGAAACACCCATTGTGTTCAGTTAGCAGTAATTTAGCTTTATTGTCACCAAAATATAATTTAACAATGTGTTCATACTCTATATGTTTAAGTAAGGTGGGGGGACATTCAACATAAACTGTTATCATTTTAATTATATTTTATTTGAAATGAAAGAAAAAACATATCTGAATTTAATGCCTGACTTTTTGAGCCTTGGCAATTAAATTCTACAAAATAAAAGAGCACTTTAAAAAGATAATTTGAAGATAGATAAGGGAGGGTGAGGTACATAGGAGGAGGATACAGTGGATGAAGTAAGGATTGAGGTAGATGGAGGAGAATTGAGAGATTAAGGAGGAAGGGGAGGTATGGAGGTGTATGGAGAGGTATGGAGGTATATGGAGAGGTATGGAGGTATATGGAGAGGTATGGAGGTATATGGAGAGGTATGGAGGTATATGGAGAGGTATGGAGGTGTATGGAGAAATACGATAGAGAGGGTGATGAGGAAGGGTAGATGGATGTGGGGTGAGGAAGATGAAGGAGAAGAGAGATGAAGAGGGGGAACAAGAGGAAGCTGTCGTCGTAAACAACTAGCAGTGGCCTCTATTATACTCCTCTATTTTCTTCTCTTTTTTCTTATCCTTTCTGCTTTTCTTCCTCTGCATACTTCCTTCCACGGGGGTCTGCTTCAGGTCGGACCCTTCTTCTGGGTCCTTCACCTCTTCCCCAGCTGCCTCCGTCTGCTTCAGGTCGGACCCTTCTTTTGGGTCCTTCACCTCTTCCCCAGCTGCCTCCGTCTGCTTCAGGTCGGACCCTTCTTCTGGGTCCTTCACCTCTTCCTCCACCTTCTTCTCTCTGATCCTGCAGCTCTGGTCTTTCAGGACTGCCGCCCAGCTACATTTTGTCTCCTCTCCCATTTCCATTTTCTGCAGAGCGACCTCTCCGACCTCGGTGTTCGGTAAGTCGGGGAACTGTTCCACTTCTTTCCTCTCTTCCGTCACCTCTGACGTTTCACAGCTCTGGCTTCTATTGTCCGGGTTGTCCATCTCCTTTACAATAATCCCCATCTGTGTTACTTTCAACGCCTTGACTCTTTTCCTCTCTTGTTTCTTCTCCTTTCTGCTTTTCTCTTTCAGCAGCACTTCCTCTCCTGCCTCGGTCTTTGACTCGGAGACTTCTTCTGGGTCCTTCACCTCTTCCTCCACCTTCTTCTCTTTGATCCTGCAGCGCTGGTCTTTATTGGCCACCACTGCTGCCCAGCTAAGTTTAATCTCCTCTCCGCTTTCCATTTCCTGGAGGCCTGCCTGTCCGGCTGGGAGTTCCCAGATAGATATTTCGGGGAACTTTTCTGGTTCTTTCTCCTCATCCTTTACCTCTGTGGTGTCGCAGAGCTGGTCTTTATTGGCCAGGTTGTCCTCTGTCGGTTTCACCTTCATCCATATCGGACTGACGTTAAACTCCCAGCAGTTTGGGGTCTCAACAACAAGGTCATTTATGGACTCCTCTGGTTTGATCAATTCCTCATCCAAGGCAAGCCATTTCTCAGCCTGGGCCTCAGGGAACTTCTCCTGCAGTTTGATATCCTTGACTCTTTTCTTCTGTTGTTTTTTCTTCTTTCTGCTTCTCTCTTTCAGCAGAACTACCTCCTCCGTCTTCTTTAAGAAGAAGAACTCTTCTGGTTCCTTCTTCTCAACCTCCACCTCTGTCATTTCACAGCGTTGGTCTTTGATGGCCACCGCTGCCACGAGGCTAAGTTCCTCTTCCTGCAGCTCTACCTCTGCTGCCTCGGTCTTCGGGAAGTCGGTGAACTCTTCTGGTTCTTTCTCTTCATCCTCCACCTCTGGAGTCTCAACCAGGTCTTGTGTGGACGCCTTCTCGACATCCTCCACCTCTGGAGTCTCAACCAGGTCTTGTGTGGACTCTTCCTCTTCATCCTCCACCTCTGGAGTCTCAACCAGGTCTTGTGTGGACGCCTTCTCGACATCCTCCACCTCTGGAGTCTCAACCAGGTCTTGTGTGGACGCCTTCTCTACATCCTCCACCTCTGGAGTCTCAACCAGGTCTTGTGTGGACGCCTTCTCGACATCCTCCACCTCTGGAGTCTCAACCAGGTCTTGTGTGGACGCCTTCTCGACATCCTCCACCTCTGGAGTCTCAACCAGGTCTTGTGTGGACGCCTTCTCTTCATCCTCCACCTCTGGAGTCTCAACCAGGTCTTGTGTGGACTCCTCCTCAATGAACTTCTCCTCCTGATCTTCTTTCATCTCCATCCAGATGACTTCCTCTGCCTGGCTGTGAAGTGTCTCAGCTAGGTCCTCAATGGATTTCTCTGGATTCTTAATTTCATCCTCCATCTTTTGGACTTCTGTCACCATCACTGTCTCCAGGTTGTGTTGTTCCTCAGCCGGGTCCTGAAGTAACTTTGCCTCCAGGATCTTTTCGACCTTGACTTCCACCTCCAGGATTTCTTGCTTCTCTGCAAGGTCCTTTGTGGACATTTCCTCCAGATGTGACTTCTTGTCCTCAATCTTCTGGAATTTCTCCTTGATCAGTTTGCTTAGAGAAGCCCAGCTCTGTATTTTCTCTGCAATTTCTTTTCTGACCTTCTCTGCCAGGGAATTGTTATCTTCCTCAACGCTGTCAACGTTTGTCGCCATTTTTGACTCTGGACACAGCTTGTTCTCTTCCAAGCTCTTTGAAGACTCTGCCAGTGCATTGTATTTCTCCTGCCAGTTTGTGGACACTGAGAGACTGTGAGAGAGAGACACCTTCTCCCGTTTCAGACCCATGATTTCAGTGTCCCTCTGGTGGATCAGTTCCTGCCAGACATTCACAACTTTCACAAATCCGGCATTTTCTTGCACCAGCGACTGGTTTGCTTGCGTCAGACCCTTGATCAGAACTTCCCTCTGCTCGATCCTGGTAATCACCATCTTCTGGTGATAAGGCCAACTCACCTCCCAGTGGTTGTTTTTCACTGCCAGGTCCTTTGAGTACTTGTCCAGAAGTTCATATTTGGACTCCCAGTGTTTGATAACCTCTACAAGTTCAGCTTTGCTGAAGCTATTTGTGACCTCTGTGAGCCTCTGAGCAGCTTCCTGCTCACACACTACTGGACTAATTATTCCTGCCATGGCACAGTTTGTTTTGACTTGAATTGTGCGTAGTTAGAATAATTGAAGTGTGTCTGTACGAAACCGTGTTTCTTTATAGAAAACGGTAACTGTCTTTAGTAGATTTGTTCTCTGTAAAAGACTGTGTTGTTCGTATGTTGAATGTAGAAGTTACTGTAACTAGTAAATCCGAATGACGTGAAATTACCAAGAGCTGTTCCTGAGGAATACCAGAGCATAAATGAGTATTTCACTTGCATGTTTTGAAGGTTCCGAATTCCGATCCAACATCAAGGCCGATGATGTCATAATGTATCTGGTGATGAAGTTATGACATCACGGATGTTCTTTATCATGGATTCTAAATGGATTCCTAATTGAAGTGTAAAATAACAATACTCAACACCATGTTCACTTCAAGCATTTAAATATATTACTATTATGTTAATTATTAATTTGCTTTTTTTTCTATTTTCTACTGATTTCTCAAATGTTATGAATCACCTTCAGGTGCAGATTTTTGAGGTGTGCTTTTAAGCTAATTGAAATTAAAATGTGTTGATTATGACCGAAAGAACGAGATCGCGGATACAAGTGGTCAAGATGGGTTTTCTCCGCAGGGTGGCTGGTGTCTCCCTTAGGGATAAGGTGAGAAGTTCGGTCATCCGGGAGGGACTCGGAGTTGAACCGCTCCTCCTTCGCGTCGAAAGGAGACAGTTGAGGTGGTTCTGGCACCTAGTTAGAATGCCACATGGGCGCCTCCCTAGGGAGGTGTTCCAGGCACGTCCAGTTGGGAAGAGACCAAGGGGTAGACCTAGGACCAGGTGGAGGGATTATATCTCTTCACTGGCCTGGGAGCGCCTTGGGATCCCCAGTCAGAGCTGGTTGATGTGGCCAGGGAAAGGAAAGTTTGGGGCTCTCTGCTGGAACTGCTACCCCCGAGACCCGACCACAGATAAGCGGGAGAAGATGGATGGATGGATGTGTTGATTATGTACAATTTATATTTGCAGAAGGAAATTTAAATCAACAAAGAAGTCATGTTCTGGGAATCTCTGTTACGATACATTATCAACTTTTTAATCTGCTCAGTTACCTGGAACTAACAAAGCTTAAATTATTGCCTATAAAAACAACATTAAACATTAAATAATCAGCTGCATTCATTTCTTATGGCTCTATCTGCAGCTTTTCCAGAGTCATTTCTTATGATTACATTTTTCCACAGGCCAACAACAGCTTCAACAAAACTATTTCCCTCAAAGAACAAACCAAACATGCCCTGTTGTCGTGAGAGAGAAAGAGCAGAAGGAAACATCCATTAAACTCAGTGTGCTGCTCTGTGATGCTAGTTCAGATACTTGGCATCTGATCTTGGGGGCAAGGTCATCAATGTTTGGGCTCTGGCTCTGAGCGGAGGAGACCCTCAGGATGGAGTGAAGGTGCAATATACCGGCGGGCCAGATCTAATAGTAATTAGAAATTATCCTGCGGGCCGAAATGAAATCCACCAAGGGCCTGATTTGGCCCCCGGGCCTTGAGTTTGACACAATACATTAATACATTTTAAATAAGCTTGTAAAAATAAAAACATTTAAGTTTAATTATCAAGAGACTTAAGTTCAAATAACTCAATGGATTTAGTACAGTACACTTTATTTACCAAAGTATCCATAACAATACATTCTAGAGTTACTTGGATCGATTCAAATAATTAGTTTCATACTCAAGTTGTTTGAGTTTGTAAACTGAAATCTATTGACGCAATCAGTTTCTACAAACGCTTTGAGTTGAACTAACTTATCAGGTTTTACAGTGTAAGCTAACGTCATAATACAATTGTATAAGGCAAAAAAAACAAGTGTGACAAGATATGAATTTCTAGAAGTAGAATGATTGCATTAGGAGGATATGTTATGGTAATGTTCAGCTTCATGCTTACAAGCATCTCTCTAAGTCACACTCAATGACTCGTAACAACTATCATTCGGACAGGAAGCTCAGGTAAAGTAATGAAAGATGTTTTATTGATTTAAATCTGATGGTCTTTGCTGGATCACAGCCTGGTTTACAGAGATGCAAAAATGTACTTTTATCTTCATAAACGTAGATTCTTGCATGCTTTGTTATTAGTACACAGTATTTCACACATAAAGTGATCAGGTCACAACATTTCTCAGTATCTCATTAAATGCGTTTAACAAACCACGACAAAAAATAAACACATGAACTTGTAATAACCACACATCTTGAGTGATTGTCATTAATGAAGTTTAAGTTCATGAGTTCAACTAAATTAATAATCATAATTATAAACGTGCGACAATTAATCGACTAATTGCCTGAATTGGTTGACCAGAAAAATGAGTGGAGGGCAGTTATAGTACACAGTTGGTGTTTCTCAATGTCGAGGAAGGATGCTCCAGAGCCACTATTTCAAGGATGCTACGTCATCGAGTCCCGCCGAAGGACTGTTCCAATGTCCAGGCTCCTTGGAATTCTACCGAGCCCGGCGTCCTTCGTTACGGGAAATTTCGAGGCTGCACATGTGTAGACTCCGGTCTTAAAATCCCCACAATGCTTTGCGCACGGACCAATTTCCCAAATCGAGCTCCATTTAAGGCGGGGCCTCGCATATGACGCACACCTGCACCCCTGTTAGCCTGTTCCACCATTCTTCGTTTTCCGAGGCTAGGAAGGATTCTTGCCTCGCTTCTGAAGGACCTGACTCGGAGGGACATGTCCTACCAAGCAAGCGTCCTCGACATTGAGAAACACCCATTGTGTTCAGTTAGCAGTAATTTTGCTGTATTGTCACCAAAATATAATTTAACCATGTGTTCATACTCTATATGTTTAAGTAAGGTGGGGGGACATTCAACATAAACTGTTATCATTTTAATTATATTTTATTTGAAATGAAAGAAAAAACATATCTGAATTTAATGCCTGACTTTTTGAGCCTTGGCAATTAAATTCTACAAAATAAAAGAGCACTTTAAAAAGATAATTTGAAGATAGATAAGGGAGGGTGAGGTACATAGGAGGAGGATACAGTGGATGAAGTAAGGATTGAGGTAGATGGAGGAGAATTGAGAGATTAAGGAGGAAGGGGAGGTATGGAGGTGTATGGAGAGGTATGGAGGTGTATGGAGAGGTATGGAGGTGTATGGAGAGGTATGGAGGTGTATGGAGAGGTATGGAGGTATATGGAGAGGTATGGAGGTGTATGGAGAGGTATGGAGGTATATGGAGAGGTATGGAGGTATATGGAGAGGTATGGAGGTATATGGAGAGGTATGGAGGTGTATGGAGAAATACGATAGAGAGGGTGATGAGGAAGGGTAGATGGATGTGGGGTGAGGAAGATGAAGGAGAAGAGAGATGAAGAGGGGGAACAAGAGGAAGCTGTCGTCGTAAACAACTAGCAGTGGCCTCTATTATACTCCTCTATTTTCTTCTCTTTTTTCTTATCCTTTCTGCTTTTCTTCCTCTGCATACTTCTTTCCACGGGGGTCTGCTTCAGGTCGGACCCTTCTTCTGGGTCCTTCACCTCTTCCCCAGCTGCCTCCGTCTGCTTCAGGTCGGACCCTTCTTTTGGGTCCTTCACCTCTTCCCCAGCTGCCTCCGTCTGCTTCAGGTCGGACCCTTCTTCTGGGTCCTTCACCTCTTCCTCCACCTTCTTCTCTCTGATCCTGCAGCTCTGGTCTTTCAGGACTGCCGCCCAGCTACGTTTTGTCTCCTCTCCCATTTCCATTTTCTGCAGAGCGACCTCTCCGACCTCGGTGTTCGGTAAGTCGGGGAACTGTTCCACTTCTTTCCTCTCTTCCGTCACCTCTGACGTTTCACAGCTCTGGCTTCTATTGTCCGGGTTGTCCATCTCCTTTACAATAATCCCCATCTGTGTTACTTTCAACGCCTTAACTCTTTTCCTCTCTTGTTTCTTCTCCTTTCTGCTTTTCTCTTTCAGCAGCACTTCCTCTCCTGCCTCGGTCTTTGACTCGGAGACTTCTTCTGGGTCCTTCACCTCTTCCTCCACCTTCTTCTCTTTGATCCTGCAGCGCTGGTCTTTATTGGCCACCACTGCTGCCCAGCTAAGTTTAATCTCCTCTCCGCTTTCCATTTCCTGGAGGCCTGCCTGTCCGGCTGGGAGTTCCCAGATAGATATTTCGGGGAACTTTTCTGGTTCTTTCTCCTCATCCTTTACCTCTGTGGTGTCGCAGAGCTGGTCTTTATTGGCCAGGTTGTCCTCTGTCGGTTTCACCTTCATCCATATCGGACTGACGTTAAACTCCCAGCAGTTTGGGGTCTCAACAACAAGGTCATTTATGGACTCCTCTGGTTTGATCAATTCCTCATCCAAGGCAAGCCATTTCTCAGCCTGGGCCTCAGGGAACTTCTCCTGCAGTTTGATATCCTTGACTCTTTTCTTCTGTTGTTTTTTCTTCTTTCTGCTTCTCTCTTTCAGCAGAACTACCTCCTCCGTCTTCTTTAAGAAGAAGAACTCTTCTGGTTCCTTCTTCTCAACCTCCACCTCTGTCATTTCACAGCGTTGGTCTTTGATGGCCACCGCTGCCACGAGGCTAAGTTCCTCTTCCTGCAGCTCTACCTCTGCTGCCTCGGTCTTCGGGAAGTCGGTGAACTCTTCTGGTTCTTTCTCGACATCCTCCACCTCTGGAGTCTCAACCAGGTCTTGTGTGGACTCTTCCTCTTCATCCTCCACCTCTGGAGTCTCAACCAGGTCTTGTGTGGACGCCTTCTCGACATCCTCCACCTCTGGAGTCTCAACCAGGTCTTGTGTGGACGCCTTCTCGACATCCTCCACCTCTGGAGTCTCAACCAGGTCTTGTGTGGACGCCTTCTCGACATCCTCCACCTCTGGAGTCTCAACCAGGTCTTGTGTGGACACTTCCTCTTCATCATCCACCTCTGGAGTCTCAACCAGGTCTTGTGTGGACTCCTTCTCTTCATCCTCCACCTCTGGAGTCTCAACCAGGTCTTGTGTGGACTCCTCCTCAATGAACTTCTCCTCCTGATCTTCTTTCATCTCCATCCAGATGACTTCCTCTGCCTGGCTGTGAAGTGTCTCAGCTAGGTCCTCAATGGATTTCTCTGGATTCTTAATTTCATCCTCCATCTTTTGGACTTCTGTCACCATCACTGTCTCCAGGTTGTGTTGTTCCTCAGCCGGGTCCTGAAGTAACTTTGCCTCCAGGATGTTTTCGACCTTGACTTCCACCTCCAGGATTTCTTGCTTCTCTGCAAGGTCCTTTGTGGACATTTCCTCCAGATGTGACTTCTTGTCCTCAATCTTCTGGAATTTCTCCTTGATCAGTTTGCTTAGAGAAGCCCAGCTCTGTATTTTCTCTGCAATTTCTTTTCTGACCTTCTCTGCCAGGGAATTGTTATCTTCCTCAACGCTGTCAACGTTTGTCGCCATTTTTGACTCTGGACACAGCTTGTTCTCTTCCAAGCTCTTTGAAGACTCTGCCAGTGCATTGTATTTCTCCTGCCAGTTTGTGGACACTGAGAGACTGTGAGAGAGAGACACCTTCTCCCGTTTCAGACCCATGATTTCAGTGTCCCTCTGGTGGATCAGTTCCTGCCAGACATTCACAACTTTCACAAATCCGGCATTTTCTTGCACCAGCGACTGGTTTGCTTGCGTCAGACCCTTGATCAGAACTTCCCTCTGCTCGATCCTGGTAATCACCATCTTCTGGTGATAAGGCCAACTCACCTCCCAGTGGTTGTTTTTCACTGCCAGGTCCTTTGAGTACTTGTCCAGAAGTTCATATTTGGACTCCCAGTGTTTGATAACCTCTACAAGTTCAGCTTTGCTGAAGCTATTTGTGACCTCTGTGAGCCTCTGAGCAGCTTCCTGCTCACACACTACTGGACTAATTATTCCTGCCATGGCACAGTTTGTTTTGACTTGAATTGTGCGTAGTTAGAATAATTGAAGTGTGTCTGTACGAAACCGTGTTTCTTTGTAGAAAACGGTAACTGTCTTTAGTAGATTTGTTCTCTGTAAAAGACTGTGTTGTTCGTATGTTGAATGTAGAAGTTACTGTATCTAGTAAATCCGAATGACGTGAAATTACCAAGAGCTGTTCCTGAGGAATACCAGAGCATAAATGAGTATTTCACTTGCATGTTTTGAAGGTTCCGAATTCCGATCCAACATCAAGGCCCGTGATGTCATAATGTATTACATCATCAGCAGATGATCACATGACTTATCAGCTGATGAAGTTATGACATCACGGATGTTCTTTATCATGGATTCTAAATGGATTCCTAATTGAAGTGTAAAATAACAATACTCAACACCATGTTCACTTCAAGCATTTAAATATATTATTATTATGTTAATTATTAATTTGCTTTTTTTTTCTATTTTCTACTGATTTCTCAAATGTTATGAATCACCTTCAGGTGCAGATTTTTGAGGTGTGCTTTTAAGCTAATTGAAATTAAAATGTGTTGATTATGACCGAAAGAACGAGATCGCGGATACAAGTGGTCGAGATGGGTTTTCTCCGCAGGGTGGCTGGCGTCTCCCTTAGGGATAAGGTGAGAAGTTCGGTCATCCGGGAGGGACTCGGAGTTGAACCGCTCCTCCTTCGCGTCGAAAGTAGCCAGTTGAGGTGGTTCTGGCACCTAGTTAGAATGCCACCTGGGCGCCTCACTAGGGAGGTGTTCCAGGCACGTCCAGCTGGGAAGAGACCAAGGGGTAGACCTAGAACCAGGTGGAGGGATTATATCTCTTCGCTGGCCTGGGAGCGCCTTGGGACCCCCAGTCAGAGCTGGTTGATGTGGCCAGGGAAAAGAAAGTTTGGGGCTCTCTGCTGGAACTACTACCCCCGCGACCCGACCACGGATAAGCGGGAGAAGATGGATGGATGGATGTGTTGATTATGTACAATTTATATTTGCAGAAGGAAATTTAAATCAACAAAGAAGTCATGTTCTGGGAATCTCTGTTACGATACATTATCAACTTTTTTATCTGCTCAGTTAATTTATATTATCATTAGCATGTTTTCCTTTTCTCAGTGCATGCTGGTTGTTTTCAGTTGATCTGACCTGCTAAATATAAGCCTGCACATGTAAATATGTACATGTTTACAGGTAAGTGTATATGTATGATCACTAAAATACATTTCATTCAAGACAACGTTTAATTATTTTGAGTTTAGCGTGAAGTTACCATAAGAACAACATTGTCCGGCAGTGGCTCAGTCAGTAGGGGCTTGGACTGGGAGCTGTAGGGTCGCCGGTTCAAGTCCCCGACCAGACCTAAATATGGAGTTTGGACTGCTACTTGGAGAGGTGCCAGTTCACCTCCTTCCCTGCCGTGGTGCCCTTGAGCAAGGCACCGAACACCAACCCTTCCCCCCTCACTCCCATTGCTCCCTGGGTGCTGTACAATAGCTGCCCACTGCTCCTAGTACTAGACTCCTGGTACTAGGATGGGTTAAAAGCAGAGAACACATTTCACTGTGTGTGCTGTGTGCTCTGCATGCAACCCTGTCTCCTAAAAATTACGTTCCCACAGAACTAAACTGCATTCTCAATTACATTTAGCGAGAAACGTATTTTCTCCCACGTTACGTTTCTTATGAACGTATCTCAAATACGTTTATTTTCTACATATTTTCTCCCACGTTACGTTTCTTATGAACGTATCTCAAATACGTTTATTTTCTACATAACTTCTTGAAGCATATTTTCTCCCACGTTACGTTTCTTATGAACGTATCTTAAATACGTTTATTTTCTACATATCTTTGCCATTTATTTTCTAGCTTATAATAATGATAATAGTAATTTGTTAATATCATTTTGGAGCAAACTTATTTTCGGGCTGGCGGCTCACTGTTCAGTTTACCAAATCCGTTATTATGCTGGTTAATGGGTAAATAACCACCATATTCTTTGTAGTCGTTTCATGTCATAACTACACACTTTTAAATTGTTATCATCCAAACTGCCTCTTTCGCTGGTACAATAAGGCACTGTGGCTTATTCAAAACCATTAAATGTATTCTAATGTAAATTACATGCCAGTGTTTTATCTTTTTATTTAGCGATTTGATTTTGCACTGGGAATATTTTCATTTTCAACCGGAAGTACGTCACTTCACTTCGTCTTCTTCGTCCCTTTTACGGTCCAGACAATGCATGGCTCAGCCTAACAGTCTGAACAGCGACCCCAGGTGTGTCTACATTGGAATTACATCTTCATTACTGAAGGAAAATACTTTACCTAGTGTTTGTTAACTAATGCAGTTGGCTTTTTTAATGGTTAACATATTGCTATGAGTTATATCTGAAGCAAATTATGTTTCTGAAGATGTGTAGTCAATTCCACCCTTCAATGTAGCATAAATGTGAACTCTCAATACAGGAACAGCCTTCTCTTAAACAAACCTTCACCATTTTCCAGAAATAATTCTGGCTGTTAAAGGATATACTATGTAAAACAATAGCAATACTTATTCTGACAGAAGATAAAAACAAATACATAATCAAACGGTGTGCTTTTATTCAGAACCGAAAAGGTCTTGGACGAGGGGTGGTGTTCAAAAGGGCTCATCATGGATGTATCTGTGGAACAACAAAAACAGACACTTAAGCATTCTATATGGTGTTAAATATTCAAAAACATTTGTCAGAATTTCATCACTATTCAAGAAGTCAGAGGAATGATTAATGTAATCCAACTGACTTGTATGTCTGCCTTGGTTTGAGATACTTGGAGATATAATCACTGGGTACTGTAGGTGATATTATGTATATTATGTCAACATTGCAAAGGTATTTTAAGTACTTTTTTCAAGAACAGCTAAATTAGTATGGGATACTTTATGGATACAAAGTTATGCATCTGAATAGTCTGGCTTTCATCATGTTCTGTGACATGAGAGGAATTTTTGTTGTTTTGCCTTCTTTTTCATCCTTCTTTACCACATACTAAATGTTGATAGGTAGGCCTATTTGCAAAAGTAGTAGTTCAATAGTATTTATACAGGGTAACACATTCAGATTTTTGTTGACCAAAAATGTTACCTATATGTTCAGATATTAGATCTGAAAACGTTGACATCACAAACTTTAGAGACACTTTTGACTCTTTAATATATTTGATGATCTGTCTCCGAATCCACTGGCTCCCTAAACACAGAATACTGACTTTCCCTATTGCTAGAGGGCTTATTCTTCAAGATATTCATTTACCTCAGTTGCTGATTCAAGGCTTGAGATGGGCTCCCATGTATTCTTCCATCGTGTTCCACTGGTTTAAGGGATAAGACACAAATACAAAAAAACACTAATGTTATCTTCTTACTTTGCGTTAACAGCCTAATAACATCAAGCTCATCCACAATAAATGGGCTTGTAAAATCTGTCTTTTTAAAAAGAGCACAGCATCATCCAAATATCTCAGAAGGAATAACTATAAATACATCTATTTGAATTGCTGTCATACCACATTTTACTGGTGCAAAGAATAAATCTACATCGTTAAGAGTTTTAACAAATGCATTTCAACAGTGGAAATACAGAGTACTCCTGCCAGTAAAGGGAAGCGCGCTGGAAAGCTTTTTCGGATGAAGCATTTTTTTTGTATTCTTAAGTAAACTGTGCTCCATTGTAAAATTGGACATCTGCTTCATCTATACATTGTTGAGGTGACAAGCCTATACAAGGAAGCCAAATCTATAATGGTAACCAGTCCAACACCATTCATTTTGGGTTAGAAATGCTGATTGTTTAACAATGTTTTTCTCTCACCACAAATGTAGGTAGAACATTATTGGATATTTACCATGCTCTGCAGGGACGCCACTGAAGAAGTACCTGCAATACAACACATTGTATGGGTGATTGTTGACCTAGTGCAAGATATGTTGTTTTAAAACTGCCACAAGTTACCACACATTTACATCAAATGTATGCATGTTGATTTTAAAAAGCGATATATTGACAACAGCACCATTCATTCACAATGTGTAAAAATGAACAATCTGCTGAAACAGAAGCATATTAACATCATATGTTTTTTCAGCATATGTAATTTGTTTGGAGGAAAACTGGCAACCTTTTGGTACCTGAACCGGAATTGTAACAGTGTACATGTTGACTTACCAGTCATATAGGCAATTTCATTTTTATCAAGACTTAAATACATTCATTCGTTTTTAAGCATAGTGAATGCAATAACTTTTGCCTAGGCCACAAGCCCAGTGGACAAATTGTTGTGTACATCATAGTACTATTCAAATAAGATAAACTATATTGTTTGTTCCAAGCAAAGCCAATGTTGAAATATTGACATCAAGTGGCAATTAGTTCCTTTTGTTAATTTCCTGTATTTTCTAACTCTATTATACTAGTCAGTTCTATAAGAATGCACTCCAAAATTAACACATGCATATTTAAAATAAACATGTTATGACATCAGTTGTGTGGAGCATCAGTAAAGGGCTATGGGAACACAAGATCCAGATATTATTATAATAAGATATTATTCCAGGGGTTCAAAAGTGACCACCTGAGGTTTCACCAGGTGATGAGTTTCCAGAAGGGTTAAAAGTGAATGTATTCAGACCAACTTATTCCTTGCACTTTCCAAAGAGCTTTTGTAAAATCTAACATTAAATTCAAGATTATGTGAGATTATAGATGATATCAGTAGAACATAAAGAGCTGTTTGCTGAAACTTACTTGGTCTTCTGTCCGTCGTATGACTTTAGAAAAAAGAAACGACCCTGTAGTGGATCTGTCGGAGCATTCTTCACATTCTTTACCTATGTAAATACAAAATGGTGATAGTTTGTCATTATTGTAAGTGAAATGGCTAAACACATGACTTGTTTAAGACATCCTTTGTTTTAATGTCATTTTATACAGGGAATTGTAGTGTCAGTGTAACACACCTTAGCTATGAATGAATGAATGGGTTTATTTTCGGGTCTGGCCATTTAAATCCCTCAGGGATCCCATTTTCAGCATTATTATTATTACACTATTATATATTTACAATATACATATTTCTTATCTGTATTTTTCCATATGTATTGTTGTTATTTGTTGCTATATATTGTAGTACAATTCTCACATACTTAATTCTTATTTCCTATGTTTCTTTTAACTTTTCTATGTTTATATATTTATGTATTTATTGTAAAAGGGAGCAACTGTAATGTAACCCAATAAAATATTTCTGATTCTGGTTTGCAAGACAATTGTTCCACTTTCACAATTATATGTGTAACACACATGGTAAATATCCAACTCCACATAATTATTACAAAAAGGTTTTGTAATAATTCACATTCTATATTACACTGCATTATAAAGAGTTCTCACAGTCAGACTACACTTTTGAGAAGACACAATGTCTTTCAAAGAACATGTTTTTGTTTTAAAAAATATACAAATATTAAACCACCTTTCTCAACCGGTGTTGGTTTAATAAATGCATAGTTAAATTATAAAATGTTTAACAAATATATTTTTAATTCAGGTTAAATTAAAATTAAATTGATTCTCAAAACATACCTGTATTTTGAGGTTTTCTTTTGCCTCGTCTCTTTGAGCTCATGCTCCCATCCTTGTTGAAGTCTCCCAGAGTCAGGGTTTCAGGGTTCTTTGAGACAGCTACACCTGAGAGAGCAAAGTTTTTGTAGGGTAAGTGTCAAAAGTGTGTGCTGTATCATTGATTAAATGTAAATCTAGAGTTAGAAATTTAAAAGCTAAATATCTCAGTGGATTTTAACAACGTATTATTTAATATACCTAGGCTGACAGACAGGCATGTAGGAGATAAAGACACATCCTAATGCACACGGTCAACTAACTAACACTGGCAAGACTTATAGTGAATAGTGGTGTCATTTCATTACATTTCATTTAGCTGACGCTTTTATCCAAAGCGACTTACAATGACCAACAATTACAGGGACATTCTCCCTGGAGTAACTAAGGGCTAAGTGCCTTACTCAAGGGCACACTAGTGGTGGTGTTCCAGGCGGGATTTGAACTCACACCTTCCAATCTTCACCCCACTATCCATTAGACCACCACTACCCCTATTTCATTGCCTTTAATGTTCTGCGACAATCGAATCTTCATCAAGTCGGAAGTCATTAGTCAGTGTCATATAAGACGGTAACATTACCCAAACATATGTGAGAAATCAGGACAATTATTTAAAAAACCTACATTTTTTTCCACCCTGCACCTTTGACCTCTTGCTCCCTGTGCCATGATCTGGCCTTGTGCCTCCCAAAGAGAGGCTTTCCTTGTCTTCTGTGACACCTGCACCATATGGGGCCCAGATTTGTAGAGCACAATTAGAGTACAGTTGAAGTGTCAACAATATAAATGCTGTGTCAGTCATAAAAGGAGCATACAGATAGTCATCAGCAATTAAGAAATATTGCTATTATAGTGGATTTTGAAAACTGCTTAAATACTGAAGCAAATGTGGAATAAAATGCATTCCAAATATTAGTGACCTGAATTTACATGAATCGCTACAAACCTTGTGCAGCTTCCTCCACAGAAGTTGATGCTGGCTCTCCCCCATTCACCACTTCCACATCATGGCTTTGAGATTCTACATATCAGAGCCACAAGAGCAAATTGAATTTGACCATACATATTTTACGATAGTCAAATAATTACAATAATTACGTTTTGAAATCATTGTGTCAGTGCCAATATCACTAAGTACCTTGCTCTCCCTGTCCCTCTGCATTGGATCTGTAATCCCCCTCTTCGCTTCGACCACATCAGTAGCCTCCACGACCAAATCAGTAGCCTCCACGACCACATCAGTAGCCTTCACGACCACATCAGTAGCCTCCACGAACCACATCAGTAGCCTCACGACCACATCAGTAGCCTCCACGACCACATCAGTAGCCTCCACGACCAAATCAGTAGCCTCCACGACCACATCAGTAGCCTCCACGACCACATCAGTAGCCTCCACGACCACATCAGTAGCCTCCACGACCACATCAGTACCATCCACAGGACAGAGATCAAGCACCACAAATTCAGTTTCTGTTGGAGATTTGGAGAGAAAAAAATTCTCAAATTAAAGGTAAACACATGGCTGTGCATTACAATGTATTTAGACATGCTTCTGCCCCACATAGCTACTCGTGGAATAGTCATACGTAGTTGAATGCAAATCTAGATCACAATAATAATACTAGTAGAAGAAGGAGTGGTGGGCAAGACTCCTGTAAAGCGCACACAAATGCCAATTTATTCAAGGCTCAATATTACTGAATTAAGGGCATCATTGGTTAATAAGCAAATTACCTTTAATCTAAATGCTTGCTTCCAATACATGGAGACAATAGTCATGAAGTCAAATTTTCCCCGTCACCTAAACTGTCCAACAAAACAGGTCAAGTTGAAAAATGTCAACACTTACCCAGATCTGTCCCACAATCTTCAATGGTTCCTTTTTGATTCTGAAACCTTCTGAAGTGCACTGCGGTATGAAAACATGAAAGAATATAATCTTTTAAAAAAATGTAAGCTCTAATATCAGATTTTAAATTACTTTCAAAGAAATCATCAATACAGTAAAAGATACTCACACTTTAATACTTTCGCATACACTGATTTGATATCTTCTTCCAAGCAGTCATCCAGCTTCATCTGTATGCTACTGAAGACATCTGCTGTGTAGCCATTCTTATTCTTTTTCCCCAAAAGCAAAAGTGGAAAATACCCCAGAGCAGCAAGCCGGTCCAACTAAAATGGTAATAAGTAAATGCAAGTCATAAAGCCTGAATTTCACATCAGAAAAGTATATGATCCATGTTTTTAAATGTCCCATGTCATGGCCATTTCTACTGATCATAGTTCCTTTGTTCAGGTCTACTAAAATAGATTTATATTGTTCAATGTTCCAAACTCACATTGGTTTCTCAAACAGCATCTCTGTATAGTCTGTGTATTCACTCTCTGTCCTGAACGGCTTGTTGGAGCTCCTGTGAGCCCAGTGGCCTTCTGCGAGACAGCGAGACACAGCGAAACTCAGCCCGAAACCAGCCCGAACACACACACACACCCGCAGCCTGGCTGGGAGTTTGTGTGTGTACTCAAACACCGACTCACAGCCTCGCTGCGTCCCGCCTTCTCAGGGAGGAGAAATTGGCGGAGCTGCAGCTGAGAAAAGATTGAGTGTGTGTGAGGAAGTCTGCAGATTGGTCCATTTGGACCAATCTGCAGACTTAACGTAACGGCTCCGAGGATTGTTCCATTTGGGTATGGGCACGTCACCATACCCAGGAAGAAAACAATGAAAAAAGAGAAATGTCCAACGAGGCGTTCTGGGGCAGCATAGACAGGTATTTTCTGTGTTAGAGTTGTACTCGCTACAGGGTGTACTTTGAGGGGTTTGTGACTCTGCAGACGGTTTACATGCAGAAAAACCTTCATAACACACAAGGGGAAGGGTAATAACCAGAAAAGCATGACATGGGACCTTTAAGAAAATATTATGAAGTATGTTTTATTCACCTGTAGATTCAACGTAAATTAATAGGAAGTATATCACTCTTTCAAATATCAATAGTTCTGAGTCCTTTATAAGTTTTATGAGCATTTTAGCCTGTGTTTCTTTCTCTAGCAGGACACTAAATAAAGAAGAAGCCTTAAATTGATGAAACACTAAATATGGGGCCGATCAGTGGGCTGCTTTCCGACTATTTAAAGATGTATGTAGTCAACAAAGGTCCAGTGTATAACGTTTAAGTAAAAGTTAAAATATTTAAAGTTGTGTTACCACTTGTGCTTACCATTTTGAAGCTGGAGTCTAGGACATGTCCGCCGTTGCAGTTTTTCTTTATTCTTTCTTTCCACTCCTTTTCCTCAGCTGCAAACCTTTTTCTTTCTTTAACCAGTCTGTCCTTGTGTGGCTGTTGGGCCTCACATTTAGGACATTTCTTGCATGCAACAAAAATCTTGTCCTGGCATGCCACACATTTCTTGACATTGCGTATCCCCGACATGTCTGCAACAATAGGATGAAGTTCACAGTTAGCTAGTTCTTGATAGTGACTTTAAAACATGAATGTTAGACTGTGTATTTTGTGCAATATGATGCTGGTCAAGTGTTAGGAGAGCTATTTCTTGTATAGCCTATAATATTGCATGTACAAATGTACAGTTTTTGTGGGTAGCCTAGCAACAAGTTATATTTACAGGTAACATAAATGTACATAACCCTTCTCTGTAAAATCTTCTCATGAAACGTCTGTATCAAGATGGACCGATTGCAAACACAACTAATGTTACTATCTAGCTCACATTACGTTCATACAATAAATGTCTTACCCGTTGCGGTTCTGCAGAGTCTGGACATGTACAACAGCCCGCCAAAACTTACCGCACTCCGCCGAAAAGTTACCGCAGACTGCCAAAAATGAGTCCAGCACGCTCGTCACCGCAACGACTGTATAAATCCCGCGTTGTTATTTATTTTTTCCTGCGGCTCTTAGGGAATTGTAGTCTTTAAAATATATTTGCGTTTTTAAGTAGCGTACTGAATTGAGAGTATTCTGACAAATGTAAGGGGATGGTTAAAACATTTGCAAATCACATTTTAAATGTCCTATTGTAAAATGGGGGATATTGAATTGTAATCATATTTGTGTTCTTTGTCTCCCTGTGGTTGCTGTGTGTCTCCTTGTAGTCATTGTGTGTCTCTTTGCAGTTGTTAACCATCTCTCTATAGTTGTGCATCTCTTTGTGATCGCTGTGTGTCTCTGTGGTCTCTTATTGTCTCTTAGCAGATGTTTTGCATTTATTTTTTGTTCATTTGGTCTCTATGTAATGTTTTTGTGTCTCTTTGTAGTTGTTTGCTATAAATTGAAGCATTGATATTTAAAATGTATTCTGTTATTGATAAAAGTGTAATATAGAAAAAACTCAGGCAAACAATAGTAGCACAAACGGACAAGATATAAGTGATATCAATTATTATTCATGTTTTTGATCACCACAAATCATTATTTAAATGTGTATTTCTTAACTTAATTAAAACAGTTTTTGGTTTACTACATCGGTTTACAGACATGGGTAAAACATGACCCATGTATGCAAGTGTGATAAAAATGAATTAAAAAAATATATATAATAATTATTTTGGTAAAAATAATTATTTTATCAGTGATTTGGACCAAACAATATATTTTATAATTGCAATATTTGTCACTTTGTCACACTCACACTATCATCATACAACCGATAACACTGATATTTAACTGTAATTGTTTCTGTAGTGTAACTATTGATCTGTGGTGAATGTATAAAATGATTGAATAAAAGGAAAGAAAACTGATTGTGCTAATTGCATCTCAGTGCAGATGAGTAGAACTTTTCTTGAAGAAATGTTCAGTATAATACTTGGTATAATACAGTATAATAATAATATAGTGTAATGTTAGGGTGTGGACACTGTCAGAACAGTATTTCAATCTGAATAAGTGTGTAACTAATGTAATGTAATGTAACTTCATGTGGAGGAGAGTAGTGGACTCTGCTGCTACTGTAAGGCTAGTGTGCATGTCTGTATATGGGTCCCACTCTCTCTCTCTCTCTCTCTCTCTCTGAGTGTGTACTATGTGTATGTGTGTGTGTCAGGTTGAACGAAAATGCCACTTTTAGGTTAAGGTTAATTATTTTTCACATTGCCTGAAGCTAATGAGATGCGAGGTTACAACTGGGAAAGAGACCAGTCTCTCCTCACTTGATAATGAACTTTGGTGAAGGTCAAGAAGCGGTCAATGTGACGTAACGCCTCCAGGGCACGTGTGTGGAAGTATGATCCCGGGGTCTGATAGATATTAATATGAGGATGTACAAAACAGACAAACTAATAAGGCTTAATTTAAACATTAAAGAATACTTTAGGTCAAGGTCTTCTTTTGAATAAGAAAAAAGCTTTGGGGGTATAGAAGAAGAATATGGAGGGATGAAACCCTCTTTAATGGTCACACAGAGCACACAGCACACACAGTGACATTTGTATCTACAGATAAATATTAAGCCTGACAAAGTACTTAACGTCTAATATATTGCTTTCCTGCAATGTTAACTATGTTGAAGCACTTATTTTAACTGATATTATACATATGTATTATACTCTTATAAGATGTATATAGATAGTATAAGAAATGTGCAGAATATGACAGTTTAATGGTGGAGGTATACACACATATTGATAGATGTCTTGTGGACTGTTGAGGAACCTGCAAGTTTTTCATTCTGCACTGTAGTTGTGTATAATATGATATGTCAATAAACCTTAGAAAATCTTGAAATCTTGAAAGGGATGTGCAAAATAGTCATTATATATAGTCTTTAACTAACTATTAGTAGAGAATAACGAATAATGAATATACTTTATAGGGATCCTATTAATATCTAATAATACAAAGAATACAATTCAATAACATGCTTTAACCACTAGGTGTCCCTTTATATCAGCTGTGCACCGTTATGGTGTAAATACAGCCTATCTACCAATTGGATCAAATATAAAAGTCAGCTGAATTAGTGTTGATACTGCAAGGAGACGTATTGTGTGAAAATAAATCTAAGATGTTGTTTAATGGCTGATATATTTATGATCCACGTCACGTTTTCAGTTTTGGCGGCAATTGTTCCTGTTTGTCTAGAAGTCTTCTCATCAGGGCTCTATAAATAGAGAACTACAGCAGATATGTAATATTTAATGCAGCCGAACCGTGTATTACAATGCCGTTATGTGATGACTTTCAAAGAGAAAAGCAATCACACTCGGAATAAAGTATTATTTTATTTTTTTTAAATATTTTTGGATTTCACATCGTATAAACACCAAACATGTTAACATGGGTTAACAATACCGTGTAACTGTGACGTTTGAAGGGACGAAATCGTGACAGCATGGTAAATCGTCACATGTTCACTTCTTGCCGTGATGCCGGGTTGATTTCGACATAGACATGAAGTATCTCCCTCACCAGTAATGGATGACATGGTCAAGTAATGTTCACATTTTATGTAGGCCTACTGTTATATTTCACAAGATATCAAAGTAATTTGTTGTAAAGATAATTACAATTAAAACTCACTCGGATCACTTTTGACCCATGTTGTGTATCAAAGGGTTAAAAGACAATTATATGCAAATTATGTGTGAAAAAACCGGGCTACATATGCCCAGAAAATAAACATATTTAGTCAGAGGTTTCAGGGGGAAAACAATCCATAGTTGTATTACTTATCAGAAGTGTACGTATGTGGGATTGCTATGGTTACTACGTTATACACGCGTGACGTATTTCCTCATCCTGAAGGTTCCCGCCCCGTTGGAGGTGAATCGGACTGTAGAAGCAATATTTTCGCGGTTTATCTTCTTGGATATATTCCGAACTGTCTTTATCAGAAGTAAGTATGTATGTTAACAATTCTGTCATTCAAACCAACGTTAAAGGACGGTGTAATCAGCATTAAATGTGTTGTCTTTGAAGCTAACCTACCTGTTATATTGTTCAAGGTAAAGTTAACGAAAAGAGAAAGGAAACATAATGTTGTTACCGTTAGATTTCTCTTTTTTGTTTTGTTTTACTTTGTACAAACATACTAATAATACAACTGTTTGAAATGCAGTTTCTGTTTGTGCTACCAACAGATACCACAGACCAAGCTTGATTTGTGTCTTCCTCAACGAAACCATGGCTGGGCGACAGGCACCTCGAAGGACCTCTCTAAACTGGGATGAATCTGATACTGATGAAGACAAGGAAGAAATCGACAAAGTTAAAGCTAAACTGAGTGAAACACTACAAGCTAAAGAGGTAAAGTAATCCTTGAATTGATTGTTTATAAGATACATTCTTGGGTTTATGCAGCAGATACTTTATGTAATATGTCTTCAATAATGTTTTAATAAATGCTTTTAAATCCGTTGTGTAATGTCTGAATGTACAGTACTGCTCTAACTAGCTTTTATTGTAACCCCTGCACACACACAGTACATTACATTATTACATTACATTGCATTTAGCTGACGCTTTTATCCAAAGCGACTTACAATAAGTGCGTTCGACCAACAAAATAGAAACTTGAAGAAAACAGAATCATATAAGTACATCAGGTTTCATAGAGCAAAAACATTTCAAGTACTACTCAACTGGCTTTAGATAAGCCAGCTCTTTATTAGTATATAAGTGCTTTGTTAATAATTCTATCGCTCGAAGTGGAGTCGAAAGAGATGAGTTTTCAGTCTGCGCCGGAAGGTGTGTAAGCTATCTTACAGTACAGTATACACATGCCGTAACTTGTAACTTTCCAACAATCTTTGTCCAAAAACATCTACTACAAATGTCCACTTTGTCTAATAGAGATTAACAAATGCCAAAAGTAAACCTATTCACGTCTGCAAACATCCTATTAATTTCACCAATACAGTTGTACAGTATATTCCAACTGTATTTGTGTTGGATACAGGAAACAAAAAAGTTTAATCTAAAGGGAAAATAGTATACTATGTCCATGGACATCTCTACGTAATGGTCTATATAATGACGAAATAATTAACTTAGTTTCAGTATTCAGCACAGTTTAATGTTCCATTTAAATGTATGGATACTTCTCTTTAACTCTCTTCTTTGTATTACCATGCTAAATAGGACTGTCAGCCTGCAGTAAAATGGAGAAAAAGAGACCAATTTGGGCGGCTGATTCTAAAGAGTCGCAGTTCTTCAAAACGTATGTTAAGCCAGATCATACTGTTGCATCTGTGTTTTTCTGTTGTTTCTTTTTTGAAAATGTAATTCTTGAATTACTATTCTTGTCTTCCTAGGGCACGCCAAACGTCAGAAGAAAACTGGTCAGTCGCAGTTACCAAATATTTCTGCAGAACATGTTGCAGACAGGACAGAAGGTAAGCTCTTTTATCAGTGTCAACATTTTGCTACAGTTTGTCCTTTTTTTAGGTGTTTTGCATGTGAGTATGGGGCCGTATGTACCTGGCACATGTGTCACTTTGAGAGTAATACGATTTTAAATTAAGTACTACATGTATTGCAAAGAAAATTATTCGTATAGTGCTAAATGAACATGGAAAATAGGGATGCAATATTGAGTCAACGGTCACAGTTTAAGTCAAATGTAGTAATGATGAATTCCCTCTATGTTTTGATATGCAGGCACAGTCACCTCTGAGGTGCAACAGACCCACAATATGATTGGTAAGATTCTATATCAAAATAGTTATGCCACCATTTCCGTTACTTTTATTTAGATAATTGTATCCATTTAATAAACTCATACTCATACAGTGTACATCACAATATATTTAGTTTAATTATAATTTCATAAATTGAACACTAATATATTTCTGCAAGACATTTTGCAAGTACATTGATAAAACTTAATTTTGAGCAATTATATTGTTCCTTAAAAATAATTTGGTGAACATGACATTACAGTTTTTAATCTCACTCAATTAGTTTGTTTACATGGACATGAATAACACATTTATGAGGCAATATTGTGTTCACATGTGCAAACACATAAACAGCATACTCCAATAACCCTATTATAAACGGGTTATTCATGCCCATGTAAACACAATCAATTTTAATAACCACCTGAAATTTTAAGTTGTTTTCTGACTCTTGAGGCTTTCTTTACCATCTATTCTGTCTTGCTTACATCTGTTATCCTCATTTCCCAAGACCTTCATATACAGGAACTGCAAAAGATGGTTGATGCAGTTGAGGAGGATGTTGCCGGATGTTCAAATTCCACAGAAGCCTCATCTGGTCGAACATGGACAGTACGTCAGGCTTTATCTGATGAAAGATGGCGGAAAGCAAGACCTCAGCTTCTTGAAGCCATGCTTGAGGCAGGAAAGATCCCGAAGGGTCTTTGTCAACTGTGCAAAGCTAAAGATGCAGTCATTTGTTGCACAGACTGCCTTCCACAACCCTTGTTGTGCCCCAAATGTGACATAACTGTACATCGGAAGTACAGTTTGCATAACAGATGCCTATTTGTAGGAGATAGTTACAAAGCTCTTCCTCCTACTGATATTATCACTGAAGATGCTAGTGGTCAGCCATCACCGTGTGAAGAAGGTATATACTGTATAGACCTTTTTGACTAAAATTACTTTTCAATCCCATCATAATGTATGATACACCTGTACTTGCCCAGTAGAAGTAACCATTATCCCTTTATGTTTTACATAGTTCGTCTCCTGCCATTTGCTTTGCCCAGAAAGATTTGCAGCTGCAATGCAGACAATGTGTCATTGAGTGGTGGGCAAAAAGTAATCTTCATCAACATAAATGGTAACATATCTTTGAACATTTGTAAAAGTACAAATACATTTTCTTACCTTTATTGTGACTTTGATTTGACTTGGTGCTTGTCCCAACAGGTCGTTATGACCTCTCTGTTCCTCTGCTCACCTGTGAGAACTGCCACTGCCAGTGGACACCACAGATCAAAGATTTGATCTCAAATGGATACTGGCCTGGAACAATTGAATTCCAAACAGTTTTTTCCATCGATCTTTTTGCCACATATGAAGATCTCAAAATCAGTGCACCTGGTCTGAGTAGACACGCTTTCATTCGAATGCTGGAAAGTCGCTCAGTTCGTGCTGGCAGGGTAATGCACATTTTGATACATTATACAAATTGTGTATTGTATTTTAGATTTGGCAGATAAAGTGAATTTGTGCAATCATTTGCAAAAGGACTTGGAGGAAAGATAAAGAAATATTATACTTAATCCATGCTTTATAGTATTTGCATGTTGACATGTATCTAGCATTTAATTATGAATTCCTACTTATTAGGCTGGGATAACATCTGGTGACAATTTCCAAAGAAGTTTCTTGGAATGGACATATTGCCGGCACGAAATTGATAAACTTCTTGGAGATGACCATTTCTCATGTCCTGCCTGTGGTGATGACATGGTCGCAGTGTCTCTGGACGGCAACAGAAAAATGTATCGCTTCAATCGTCAGGGGTAAGTAGCAAGAAAGCAAAATGGGCTATTATCTTTATATACTATATTCCCCAATCAAATGCTTTTTTCTTCATAGGGCGGTCGAATGCCCATACTTTGAAGGAACTTTCATTGCCAAAGACACAGATGTTGAAGGATTTGTGCAAAGGATTCGAGACAAAGTAAAACCTGTGAGTTTTACTGTGACTTGTCTCATAGCATGTTCTATGTGCTAAAGTTATTGTTGTTTTGTATGATGTAAAATGCATGAGATGTAATTACTTGGAATGTCTATTGTAATGCTTTTTTCAATAGGCACCTGGACGCCCATCCTGCGGTAAATCCAACTTCAAAGCAGGCAGGGAGGCTACCAGAAAGTCAGAGGCCAGACTGGATGAAGAGGGAATGATGACATCTGTCTGCAGACACTGCATTCTATTTAGTGGTAAAATAATGTATTTTAATTGAAAATCCATTTACATATTTGTTGTACTTACAAAAATGCCATACTAAAATGGTCTTTAAATATTTGAATACCAGTTATGATTCACAAGTAATTATGCACTTTCATGACAGTAATAACTTATCTTTGTATTTTTTAGAATATCCATTAATATAGTAATGAAATAAACCCTTTTCAAAGAAATCTATCTTTGTTTTGGTTGCAGGCCTCAACATGTTTCGTGGGGAAATCTTTGCCTACCCTCTCTACCTACAGCAAGATCTTGGAAAAGAACACAAGATTGAGTTTGTTTGCACTGACGTCATGTGTAAATACTACCCATATATACAGAGGGTAGTTGAGTCCTTTCCAGAACTGCAGTATGTCCTGCAAATGCGGCCATTTCTGTCAGTGATGCATGCGAAAGGTCACTCGACAAAATGCGAGGTATAAATGTAAATGTAATGTTTTTTTATCGTTTTTGGTTAATAGGTATTTTAATGTCTAAACTGACATAATTCAATTTATTGTTGGTTATTCTCAGGTGGAGTGGAGTGGTCGCAACCAGGAAGGGGCAGGTATGTTACAATGATATTCTTTCGGTAATACAAAAAAAAAGTAAGTATTAAGTTTCTGTTTCAAATTTCTCTAGGTTTGACAGTTGGAGAGGAAGTGGAGGCTGTCAATTCATACCTCTCTCGTGTGGCAACGACCACAAAATACATGTCCAAAGCAAGTGAGTAATTGTTTTAACATCTTATTGTGGCTCAAGTACAATTCTAAAAAGTAAAACAATATGTTTCAGGACGTACTGACATGATAACGATACATGCTCGTGGATGGAACTTGAGGAAGAAGCAGAACTTGCACAGATACCTGTCTCAACGATATGTGAAGGTAAATGTGTCATGTAATTTAATAGCTTTTTTCCCAATATACAATACCACAATGTGCATACGTTTTGGCTGCAACTCTTTTCTTAAAAATAGACTAAATATATTCGGTTGCTCGACAACAGCTCAGTGAAAATGTTTTGACGGTCATGCACTGATGTCGGTCAAACTATTTTTGATGCTTTGATGTCCTCGTCAAGTCCTGTGAATATGTTCATTGATGACCTAAAGTACTTGTTAACTTTGAATTGAGGCTGAAACTTCTAACTGCTACTATAACAACTCAAATTGAACAGCCTACTTTAGTGACAAAGAAAACACTAGTGGTAGGTGTTGTTTTCTGACAATGATACAAATGTAATGTATAACATTTTCAGACCAAGAAAAGGACAGATGAAATGGACAAGGACATTCAAAACCTGCAAACAAAACTGCAGACAACAGAGGAGGGAATGAAGCAGTGGGTGAAGGAGGTTGAGGAGTGGGCTGCATCAAGTAAGATTTTTCCTGTAGCTACAAAATATTAACTGTCAACTGTTAGTTGACATTTTACATTTAAGGAAATTGTGGTAATTGACAATTGAATGTTTACATTAAGGTCCAAAGTCCACCAACTGCCAGGATCAACAGGGGCTGCAGCGGGTCATGGAGGGCCTCGCCCTCAAAATCAAACAGCGGAAAATTGAGCTGTACAGAACCATAGGTGTGTTATTATTATTATTGTTATTGTATTATTTTTGAAATAACGCTTCTCTTGTCACTTTCACGGTTACAGTAATTTGTGGCATGTTCGGAGTAAGAGAACAAATTATTTTGATATTTTTTACGTTTGCACTTCCTGTCATTTATAGACAATAACAAAGACCGCAAGCCCAAACGGGATATCATTGCAAAGAACAAGCGGAAACTGGAGGAGGCGATTGCAGTTTACAACAACCTTGTGCCAGACACAGAGGCTGTTGATACAGCAGATGCAGTCCTAAGTCAAGACTTCCCTATTTGGCCATGGGATTCTGGTATATGCATTTTTCTGCACTTAACAAAGCGGGTATTTTTATATCTTTGCTGTTTTTTATACTGTTTTTGTTTGACATGATCAGTCATGCAGTCTATTTAAATCTTCTACACAATTTTCCATATGCTATTTTGTCACTTGTTCTTAAGGAGTAATATAAGTTTTAATTTATTAACAACGATGGAAGTTTGTTTTCATTACTGTTAAAGAAACTCAACATAATCACTTCGTTATAGCATCCACAGTCCCCCTCGAGACAAAAAAAATGGCCTTTGACAAAGTCATGCTGCTCTCTCGACTTCGAGAAGAGGATGGGATTCTCATCAAAGAGATGAAGAACCATTGCCGCTACCTGACAGGATCTTCAAGAGCTGTGCAAAGAGAGATCCAGCAGATTGAGAAGGACCTGTGTAAACAGAGTAGGTATTTCACTGGAATATAATGATCATTATCGATATAATATTAATCCTTTCCTCCTTTTAGGCTGTCCTTTTGCCATGTCCTTGGAAGCATATGAGGGGCTGAAGGATTTATTGAAAAAAAGGCTCCAGGAGATGGAGAAACAAATGGAGGAGGCCTTCAGCACATACAGGTGAGTATTTATTTGGGAGAAATACGCTGAATTTAGTTTTTGTTTTGAGTAGAATTAATTGAATTGATGATTGATTGATTGCAATCTATCTACACATGATGCGCATATAGATTGAATGGAAACAATGTCACATTAATAACTTCACATCAATATAAAACAACATTGATGTTACATATGTGTATTCTTATATGTAGATATCCTTCACTATTGCTTGTATATACGACTGAAAGAATATTCTTGATAATCCATCAAATGTCTGTAGACAGACTGCAAACTATTTATTGACATTTTTAAATGTATTGAACATTTTCTGGTACAGGACATAAATACTCCATACCAGACTCTACAACATAAAACAAACAGACCATATACAGTATATACATTGAGTTAATTGTACATACTTACTTACTGTACACACTTACTGTATATATATCAGGTCCAACACTTACAGAACATTAGATGAAGATCTTAGTACTCTTGATATGTTTTTATTTTTTACATTTATGCAAGTTAATGTAATGTTTACCTCAACATTCCTTAATGTTACCTTGAAGGTATTTAAACAATTTAGATTTGTCTAATGTGAAACTTTCCAATGCTGTCAGTACATAAAGACTAAGAACCTGGATACTAACCATGACAATAAATAATGCTTTTATATGCAGGAATGTTTTGATGGACCCCACTGCCCTACAGGAGGAAGACAATGAAGGAGAGGAGGAAGTGTGGGATGCGGAGATCTGTCTCACCCTTGATGACACTGACTCCTCTGATGATGAGAAGCAAGATTAGCCTCTTCCACTACACTAGGATGCCGACGTCCTCGGCCGACTTTCCTATCTTGACAGGTTAAAAGGTTAAAGGTTGATGTTCCAGGCAAAAATGTGCATAGTAAAGTGTAATGGTTTGTTTGTTGTTGATGTAAACATTATGACTGAATAAACATAATTTGCTTCAAATATAACTCATAGCAATATGTTAACCATTAAAAAAGCCAACTGCATTAGTTAACAAACACTAGGTAAAGTATTTTCCTTCAGTAATGAAGATGTAATTCCAATGTAGACACACCTGGGGTCGCTGTTCAGACTGTTAGGCTGAGCCATGCATTGTCTGGACCGTAAAAGGGACGAAGAAGACGAAGTGAAGTGACGTACTTCCGGTTGAAAATGAAAATATTCCCAGTGCAAAATCAAATCGCTAAATAAAAAGATAAAACACTGGCATGTAATTTACGTTAGAATACATTTAATGGTTTTGAATAAGCCACAGTGCCTTATTGTACCAGCGAAAGAGGCAGTTTGGATGATAACAATTTAAAAGTGTGTAGTTATGACATGAAACGACTACAAAGAATATGGTGGTTATTTACCCATTAACCAGCATAATAACGGATTTGGTAAACTGAACAGTGAGCCGCCAGCCCGAAAATAAGTTTGCTCCAAAATGATATTAACAAATTACTATTATCATTATTATAAGCTAGAAAATAAATGGCAAAGATATGTAGAAAATAAACGTATTTAAGATACGTTCATAAGAAACGTAACGTGGGAGAAAATATGTTTCTAGAAGATATGTAGAAAATAAACGTATTTGAGATACGTTCATAAGAAACGTAACGTGGGAGAAAATATGTTTCTAGAAGATATGTAGAAAATAAACGTATTTGAGATACGTTCATAAGAAACGTAACGTAGGGAGAAAATATGCTTTCTAGAAGATATGTAGAAAATAAACGTATTTGAGATACGTTCATAAGAAACGTAACGTGGGATAAAATATGTTTCTAGAAGATATGTAGAAAATAAACGTATTTGAGATACGTTCATAACAAACGTAACGTGGGAGAAAATACGTTTCTAGAAGATATGTAGAAAATAAACGTATTTGAGATACGTTCATAACAAACGTAACGTGGGAGAAAATACGTTTCTAGAAGATATGTAGAAAATAAACGTATTTGAGATACGTTCATAACAAACGTAACGTGGGAGAAAATACGTTTCTCGCTAAACGTAATTGAGAATGCAGTTTAGTTCTGTGGGAACGTAATTTTTAGGAGACAGGGTTGTCTGCTTTCACACCGAGCTGCAGTCGATACTCCAAGCTGTGGTCAGAGAGGTGAGTTATCGAAGAAAATTCTCTATCAAATAGCAATCTGTCCTTCGTCTCACCGAAAATACAAACAAACATATTCTCATGTTTATAATGGAGCCATCCCAATGCTTTGTTGCATCTAAATGGATCTGAAAGTAAAGACAAATATGGACCAGGTGAGTTTTATGGGCTGTTCTACTTTATTTAATTTCTGTTAGCAACTGGAACTCATTTTCTCTGACACATCGGGGTTAATACTATAACTGTGGTACATTCAGCTGGTTGCAATAACAATGAAAATGGCATTAATACAGGGGGGTCAAACTCAAATACACAGTGGGCCAAAATAAAGAAATGGGTACTAGTGGAGGGTTCAATGTTTATTGCAGAACTTATTGAAATGAACTTATTGCACATATTAAACCTGGAACTAACAAAGCTTCAATGATTGCCTATAAAAACAACATTAAACATGAAATAATCAGCTGCATTCATTTCTTATGGCTCTATCTGCAGCTTTTCCAGAGTCATTTCTTATGATTACATTTTCCCACAGGCCAACAACAGCTTCAACAAAACTATTTCCCTCAAAGAACAAACCAAACATGCCCTGCTGTCGTGAGAGAGAAAGTGCAGAAGGAAACATCCATTAAACTCAGTGTGCTGCTCTGTGATGCTAGTTCAGATACTTGGCATCTCATCTTGGGTGCAAGGTCATCAATGTTTGGGCTCAGGCTCTGAGCGGAGGAGACCCTCAGGATGGAGTGAAGGTGCAATATACCGGCGGGCCAGATCTAATAGTAATTAGAAATGATCCTGCGGGCCGAAATGAAATCCACCAAGGGCCTGATTTGGCCCCCGGGCCTTGAGTTTGACACAATACATTAATACATTTTAAATAAGCTTGTAAAAATAAAAACATTTAAGTTTAATTATCAAGAGACTTAAGTTCAAATAACTCAATGGATTTAGTACAGTACACTTTATTTACCAAAGTATCCATAACAATAAATACTAGAGTTACTTGGATCGATTCAAATAATTAGTTTCATACTCAAGTTGTTTGAGTTTGTAAACTGAAATCTATTGACGCAATCAGTTTCTACAAACGCTTTGAGTTGAACTAACTTATCAGGTTTTACAGTGTAAGCTAACGTCATAATACAATTGTATAAGGCAAAAAAAACAAGTGTGACAAGATATGAATTTCTAGAAGTAGAATGATTGCATTAGGAGGATATGTTATGGTAATGTTCAGCTTCATGCTTACAAGCATCTCTCTAAGTCACACTCAATGACTCGTAACAACTATCATTCGGACAGGAAGCTCAGGTAAAGTAATGAAAGATGTTTTATTGATTTAAATCTGATGGTCTTTGCTGGATCACAGCATGGTTTACAGAGATGCAAAAATGTACTTTTATCTTCATAAACGTAGATTCTTGCATGCTTTGTTATTAGTACACAGTATTTCACACATAAAGTGATCAGGTCACAACATTTCTCAGTATCTCATTAAATGCGTTTAACAAACCACAACAAAAAATAAACACATGAACTTGTAATAACCACACATCTTGAGTGATTGTCATTAATGAAGTTTAAGTTCATGAGTTCAACTAAATTAATAATCATAATTATAAACGTGCGACAATTAATCGACTAATTGCCTGAATTGGTTGACCAGAAAAATGAGTGGAGGGCAGTTATAGTACACAGTTGGTGTTTCTCAATGTCGAGGAAGGATGCTCCAGAGCCACTATTTCAAGGATGCTACGTCATCGAGTCCCGCCGAAGGACTGTTCCAATGTCCAGGCTCCTTGGAATTCTACCGAGCCCGGCGTCCTTCGTTACGGGAAATTTCGAGGCTGCACATGTGTAGACTCCGGTCTTAAAATCCCCACAATGCTTTGCGCACGGACCAATTTCCCAAATCGAGCTCCATTTAAGGCGGGGCCTCGCATATGACGCACACCTGCACCCCTGTTAGCCTGTTCCACCATTCTTCGTTTTCCGAGGCTAGGAAGGATTCTTGCCTCGCTTCTGAAGGACCTGACTCGGAGGGACATGTCCTACCAAGCAAGCGTCCTCGACATTGAGAAACACCCATTGTGTTCAGTTAGCAGTAATTTAGCTGTATTGTCACCAAAATATAATTTAACCATGTGTTCATACTCTATATGTCTAAGTAAGGTGGGGGGACATTCAACATAAACTGTTATAATTTTAATTAAATTTTATTTGAAATGAAAGAAAAAACATATCTGAATTTAATGCCTGACTTTTTGAGCCTTGGCAATTAAATTCTACAAAATAAAAGAGCACTTTAAAAAGATAATTTGAAGATAGATAAGGGAGGGTGAGGTACATAGGAGGAGGATACAGTGGATGAAGTAAGGATTGAGGTAGATGGAGGAGAATTGAGAGATTAAGGAGGAAGGGGAGGTATGGAGGTGTATGGCGAGGTATGGAGGTATATGGAGAGGTATGGAGGTATATGGAGAGGTATGGAGGTGTATGGAGAAATACGATAGAGAGGGTGATGAGGAAGGGTAGATGGATGTGGGGTGAGGAAGATGAAGGAGAAGAGAGATGAAGAGGGGGAACAAGAGGAAGCTGTCGTCGTAAACAACTAGCAGTGGCCTCTATTATACTCCTCTATTTTCTTCTCTTTTTTCTTATCCTTTCTGCTTTTCTTCCTCTGCATACTTCCTTCCACGGGGGTCTGCTTCAGGTCGGACCCTTCTTCTGGGTCCTTCACCTCTTCCCCAGCTGCCTCCGTCTGCTTCAGGTCGGACCCTTCTTTTGGGTCCTTCACCTCTTCCCCAGCTGCCTCCGTCTGCTTCAGGTCGGACCCTTCTTCTGGGTCCTTCACCTCTTCCCCAGCTGCCTCCGTCTGCTTCAGGTCGGACCCTTCTTCTGGGTCCTTCACCTCTTCCTCCACCTTCTTCTCTCTGATCCTGCAGCTCTGGTCTTTCAGGACTGCCGCCCAGCTACGTTTTGTCTCCTCTCCCATTTCCATTTTCTGCAGAGCGAGCTCTCCGACCTCGGTGTTCGGTAAGTCGGGGAATTGTTCCACTTCTTTCCTCTCTTCCGTCACCTCTGACGTTTCACAGCTCTGGCTTCTATTGTCCGGGTTGTCCATCTCCTTTACAATAATCCCTATCTGTGTTACTTTCAACGCCTTGACTCTTTTCCTCTCTTGTTTCTTCTCCTTTCTGCTTTTCTCTTTCAGCAGCACTTCCTCTCCTGCCTCGGTCTTTGACTCGGAGACTTCTTCTGGGTCCTTCACCTCTTCCTCCACCTTCTTCTCTTTGATCCTGCAGCGCTGGTCTTTATTGGCCACCACTGCTGCCCAGCTAACTTTAATCTCCTCTCCGCTTTCCATTTCCTGGAGGCCTGCCTGTCCGGCTGGGAGTTCCCAGATAGATATTTCGGGGAACTTTTCTGGTTCTTTCTCCTCATCCTTTACCTCTGTGGTGTCGCAGAGCTGGTCTTTATTGGCCAGGTTGTCCTCTGTCGGTTTCACCTTCATCCATATCGGACTGACGTTAAACTCCCAGCAGTTTGGGGTCTCAACAACAAGGTCAATTTATGGACTCCTCTGGTTTGATCAATTCCTCATCCAAGGCAAGCCATTTCTCAGCCTGGGCCTCAGGGAACTTCTCCTGCAGTTTGATATCCTTGACTCTTTTCTTCTGTTGTTTTTTCTTCTTTCTGCTTCTCTCTTTCAGCAGAACTACCTCCTCCGTCTTCTTTAAGAAGAAGAACTCTTCTGGTTCCTTCTTCTCAACCTCCACCTCTGTCATTTCACAGCGTTGGTCTTTGATGGCCACCGCTGCCACGAGGCTAAGTTCCTCTTCCTGCAGCTCTACCTCTGCTGCCTCGGTCTTCGGGAAGTCGGTGAACTCTTCTGGTTCTTTCTCGACATCCTCCACCTCTGGAGTCTCAACCAGGTCTTGTGTGGATGCCTTCTCGACATCCTCCACCTCTGGAGTCTCAACCAGGTCTTGTGTGGACTCTTCCTCTTCATCCTCCACCTCTGGAGTCTCAACCAGGTCTTGTGTGGACGCCTTCTCGACATCCTCCACCTCTGGAGTCTCAACCAGGTCTTGTGTGGACTCTTCCTCTTCATCATCCACCTCTGGAGTCTCAACCAGGTCTTGTGTGGACGCCTTCTCGACATCCTCCACCTCTGGAGTCTCAACCAGGTCTTGTGTGGACGCCTTCTCGACATCCTCCACCTCTGGAATCTCAACCAGGTCTTGTGTGGACTCCTCCTCAATGAACTTCTCCTCCTGATCTTCTTTCATCTCCATCCAGATGACTTCCTCTGCCTGGCTGTGAAGTGTCTCAGCTAGGTCCTCAATGGATTTCTCTGGATTCTTAATTTCATCCTCCATCTTTTGGACTTCTGTCACCATCACTGTCTCCAGGTTGTGTTGTTCCTCAGCCGGGTCCTGAAGTAACTTTGCCTCCAGGATCTTTTCGACCTTGACTTCCACCTCCAGGATTTCTTGCTTCTCTGCAAGGTCCTTTGTGGACATTTCCTCCAGATGTGACTTCTTGTCCTCAATCTTCTGGAATTTCTCCTTGATCAGTTTGCTTAGAGAAGCCCAGCTCTGTATTTTCTCTGCAATTTCTTTTCTGACCTTCTCTGCCAGGGAATTGTTATCTTCCTCAACGCTGTCAACGTTTGTCGCCATTTTTGACTCTGGACACAGCTTGTTCTCTTCCAAGCTCTTTGAAGACTCTGCCAGTGCATTGTATTTCTCCTGCCAGTTGGTGGACACTGAGAGACTGTGAGAGAGAGACACCTTCTCCCGTTTCAGACCCATGATTTCAGTGTCCCTCTGGTGGATCAGTTCCTGCCAGACATTCACAACTTTCACAAATCCGGCATTTTCTTGCACCAGCGACTGGTTTGCTTGCGTCAGACCCTTGATCAGAACTTCCCTCTGCTCGATCCTGGTAATCACCATCTTCTGGTGATAAGGCCAACTCACCTCCCAGTGGTTGTTTTTCACTGCCAGGTCCTTTGAGTACTTGTCCAGAAGTTCATATTTGGACTCCCAGTGTTTGATAACCTCTACAAGTTCAGCTTTGCTGAAGCTATTTGTGACCTCTGTGAGCCTCTGAGCAGCTTCCTGCTCACACACTACTGGACTAATTATTCCTGCCATGGCACAGTTTGTTTTGACTTGAATTGTGCGTAGTTAGAATAATTGAAGTGTGTCTGTACGAAACCGTGTTTCTTTGTAGAAAACGGTAACTGTCTTTAGTAGATTTGTTCTCTGTAAAAGACTGTGTTGTTCGTATGTTGAATGTAGAAGTTACTGTATCTAGTAAATCCGAATGACGTGAAATTACCAAGAGCTGTTCCTGAGGAATACCAGAGCATAAATGAGTATTTCACTTGCATGTTTTGAAGGTTCCGAATTCCGATCCAACATCAAGGCCGATGATGTCATAATGTATTACATCATCAGCAGATGATCACATGACTTATCAGCTGATGAAGTTATGACATCACGGATGTTCTTTATCATGGATTCTAAATGGATTCCTAATTGAAGTGTAAAATAACAATACTCAACACCATGTTCACTTCAAGCATTTAAATATATTACTATTATGTTAATTATTAATTTGCTTTTTTTTCTATTTTCTACTGATTTCTCAAATGTTATGAATCACCTTCAGGTGCAGATTTTTGAGGTGTGCTTTTAAGCTAATTGAAATTAAAATGTGTTGATTATGACCGAAAGAACGAGATCGCGGATACAAGTGGTCAAGATGGGTTTTCTCCGCAGGGTGGCTGGTGTCTCCCTTAGGGATAAGGTGAGAAGTTCGGTCATCCGGGAGGGACTCGGAGTTGAACCGCTCCTCCTTCGCGTCGAAAGGAGACAGTTGAGGTGGTTCTGGCACCTAGTTAGAATGCCACCTGGGCGCCTCCCTAGGGAGGTGTTCCAGGCACGTCCAGCTGGGAAGAGACCAAGGGGTAGACCTAGGACCAGGTGGAGGGATTATATCTCTTCACTGGCCTGGGAGCGCCTTGGGATCCCCAGTCAGAGCTGGTTGATGTGGCCAGGGAAAGGAAAGTTTGGGGCTCTCTGCTGGAACTGCTACCCCCGAGACCCGACCACGGATAAGCGGGAGAAGATGGATGGATGGATGTGTTGATTATGTACAATTTATATTTGCAGAAGGAAATTTAAATCAACAAAGAAGTCATGTTCTGGGAATCTCTGTTACGATACATTATCAACTTTTTAATCTGCTCAGTTAATTTATATTATCATTAGCATGTTTTCCTTTTCTCAGTGCATGCTGGTTGTTTTCAGTTGATCTGACCTGCTAAATATAAGCCTGCACATGTAAATATGTACATGTTTACAGGTAAGTGTATATGTATGATCACTAAAATACATTTCATTCAAGACAACGTTTAATTATTTTGAGTTTAGCGTGAAGTTACCATAAGAACAACATTGTCCGGCAGTGGCTCAGTCAGTAGGGGCTTGGACTGGGAGCTGTAGGGTCGCCGGTTCAAGTCCCCGACCAGACCTAAATATGGAGTTTGGACTGCTACTTGGAGAGGTGCCAGTTCACCTCCTTCCCTGCCGTGGTGCCCTTGAGCAAGGCACCAAACACCAACCCTTCCCCCCTCACTCCCATTGCTCCCTGGGCGCTGTACAATAGCTGCCCACTGCTCCTAGTACTAGACTCCTTGTACTAGGATGGGTTAAAAGCAGAGAACACATTTCACTGTGTGTGCTGTGTGCTCTGCATGCAACCCTGTCTCCTAAAAATTACATTCCCACAGAACTAAACTGCATTCTCAATTACATTTAGCGAGAAACGTATTTTCTCCCACGTTACGTTTCTTATGAACGTATCTCAAATACGTTTATTTTCTACATATCTTCTAGAAACATATTTTCTCCCACGTTACGTTTCTTATGAGCGTATCTCAAATACATTTATTTTCTACATATCTTCTAGAAACATATTTTCTCCCACGTTACGTTTGTTATGAACGTATCTCAAATACGTTTATTTTCTACATATCTTCTAGAAACATATTTTCTCCCACGTTACGTTTCTTATGAGCGTATCTCAAATACATTTATTTTCTACATATCTTCTAGAAACATATTTTCTCCCACGTTACGTTTGTTATGAACGTATCTCAAATACGTTTATTTTCTACATATCTTCTAGAAACATATTTTCTCCCACGTTACGTTTCTTATGAACGTATCTCAAATACGTTTATTTTCTACATATCTTCTAGAAACATATTTTCTCCCACGTTACGTTTCTTATGAACGTATCTCAAATACGTTTATTTTCTACATATCTTCTAGAAACATATTTTCTCCCACGTTACGTTTCTTATGAACGTATCTTAAATACGTTTATTTTCTACATATCTTTGCCATTTATTTTCTAGCTTATAATAATGATAATAGTAATTTGTTAATATCATTTTGGAGCAAACTTATTTTCGGGCTGGCGGCTCACTGTTCAGTTTACCAAATCCGTTATTATGCTGGTTAATGGGTAAATAACCACCATATTCTTTGTAGTCGTTTCATGTCATAACTACACACTTTTAAATTGTTATCATCCAAACTGCCTCTTTCGCTGGTACAATAAGGCACTGTGGCTTATTCAAAACCATTAAATGTATTCTAATGTAAATTACATGCCAGTGTTTTATCTTTTTATTTAGCGATTTGATTTTGCACTGGGAATATTTTCATTTTCAACCGGAAGTACGTCACTTCACTTCGTCTTCTTCGTCCCTTTTACGGTCCAGACAATGTATTGCTCAGCCTAACAGTCTGAACAGCGACCCCAGGTGTGTCTACATTGGAATTACATCTTCATTACTGAAGGAAAATACTTTACCTAGTGTTTGTTAACTAATGCAGTTGGCTTTTTTAATGGTTAACATATTGCTATGAGTTATATCTGAAGCAAATTATGTTTCTGAAGATGTGTAGTCAATTCCACCCTTCAATGTAGCATAAATGTGAACTCTCAATACAGGAACAGCCTTCTCTTAAACAAACCTTCACCATTTTCCAGAAATAATTCTGGCTGTTAAAGGATATACTATGTAAAACAATAGCAATACTTATTCTGACAGAAGATAAAAACAAATACATAATCAAACGGTGTGCTTTTATTCAGAACCGAAAAGGTCTTGGACGAGGGGTGGTGTTCAAAAGGGCTCATCATGGATGTATCTGTGGAACAACAAAAACAGACACTTAAGCATTCTATATGGTGTTAAATATTCAAAAACATTTGTCAGCATTTCATCACTATTCAAGAAGTCAGAGGAATGATTAATGTAATCCAACTGACTTGTATGTCTGCCTTGGTTTGAGATACTTGGAGATATAATCACTGGGTACTGTAGGTGATATTATGTATATTATGTCAACATTGCAAAGGTATTTTAAGTACTTTTTTCAAGAACAGCTAAATTAGTATGGGATACTTTATGGATACAAAGTTATGCATCTGAATAGTCTGGCTTTCATCATGTTCTGTGACATGAGAGGAATTTTTGTTGTTTTGCCTTCTTTTTCATCCTTCTTTACCACATACTAAATGTTGATAGGTAGGCCTATTTGCAAAAGTAGTAGTTCAATAGTATTTATACAGGGTAACACATTCAGATTTTTGTTGACCAAAAATGTTACCTATATGTTCAGATATTAGATCTGAAAACGTTGACATCACAAACTTTAGAGACACTTTTGACTCTTTAATATATTTGATGATCTGTCTCCGAATCCACTGGCTCCCTAAACACAGAATACTGACTTTCCCTATTGCTAGAGGGCTTATTCTTCAAGATATTCATTTACCTCAGTTGCTGATTCAAGGCTTGAGATGGGCTCCCATGTATTCTTCCATCGTGTTCCACTGGTTTAAGGGATAAGACACAAATACAAAAAAACACTAATGTTATCTTCTTACTTTGCGTTAACAGCCTAATAACATCAAGCTCATCCACAATAAATGGGCTTGTAAAATCTGTCTTTTTAAAAAGAGCACAGCATCATCCAAATATCTCAGAAGGAATAACTATAAATACATCTATTTGAATTGCTGTCATACCACATTTTACTGGTGCAAAGAATAAATCTACATCGTTAAGAGTTTTAACAAATGCATTTCAACAGTGGAAATACAGAGTACTCCTGCCAGTAAAGGGAAGCGCGCTGGAAAGCTTTTTCGGATGAAGCATTTTTTTTGTATTCTTAAGTAAACTGTGCTCCATTGTAAAATTGGACATCTGCTTCATCTATACATTGTTGAGGTGACAAGCCTATACAAGGAAGCCAAATCTATAATGGTAACCAGTCCAACACCATTCATTTTGGGTTAGAAATGCTGATTGTTTAACAATGTTTTTCTCTCACCACAAATGTAGGTAGAACATTATTGGATATTTACCATGCTCTGCAGGGACGCCACTGAAGAAGTACCTGCAATACAACACATTGTATGGGTGATTGTTGACCTAGTGCAAGATATGTTGTTTTAAAACTGCCACAAGTTACCACACATTTACATCAAATGTATGCATGTTGATTTTAAAAAGCGATATATTGACAACAGCACCATTCATTCACAATGTGTAAAAATGAACAATCTGCTGAAACAGAAGCATATTAACATCATATGTTTTTTCAGCATATGTAATTTGTTTGGAGGAAAACTGGCAACCTTTTGGTACCTGAACCGGAATTGTAACAGTGCACATGTTGACTTACCAGTCATATAGGCAATTTCATTGTTATCAAGACTTAAATACATTCATTCGTTTTTAAGCATAGTGAATGCAATAACTTTTGCCTAGGCCACAAGCCCAGTGGACAAATTGTTGTGTACATCATAGTACTATTCAAATAAGATAAACTATATTGTTTGTTCCAAGCAAAGCCAATGTTGAAATATTGACATCAAGTGGCAATTAGTTCCTTTTGTTAATTTCCTGTATTTTCTAACTCTATTATACTAGTCAGTTCTATAAGAATGCACTCCAAAATTAACACATGCATATTTAAAATAAACATGTTATGACATCAGTTGTGTGGAGCATCAGTAAAGGGCTATGGGAACACAAGATCCAGATATTATTATAATAAGATATTATTCCAGGGGTTCAAAAGTGACCACCTGAGGTTTCACCAGGTGATGAGTTTCCAGAAGGGTTCAAAGTGAATGTATTCAGACCAACTTATTCCTTGCACTTTCCAAAGAGCTTTTGTAAAATCTAACATTAAATTCAAGATTATGTGAGATTATAGATGATATCAGTAGAACATAAAGAGCTGTTTGCTGAAACTTACTTGGTCTTCTGTCCGTCGTATGACTTTAGAAAAAAGAAACGACCCTGTAGTGGATCTGTCGGAGCATTCTTCACATTCTTTACCTATGTAAATACAAAATGGTGATAGTTTGTCATTATTGTAAGTGAAATGGCTAAACACATGACTTGTTTAAGACATCCTTTGTTTTAATGTCATTTTATACAGGGAATTGTAGTGTCAGTGTAACACACCTTAGCTATGAATGAATGAATGGGTTTATTTTCGGGTCTGGCCATTTAAATCCCTCAGGGATCCCATTTTCAGCATTATTATTATTACACTATTATATATTTACAATATACATATTTCTTATCTGTATTTTTCCATATGTATTGTTGTTATTTGTTGCTATATATTGTAGTACAATTCTCACATACTTAATTCTTATTTCCTATGTTTCTTTTAACTTTTCTATGTTTATATATTTATGTATTTATTGTAAAAGGGAGCAACTGTAATGTAACCCAATAAAATATTTCTGATTCTGGTTTGCAAGACAATTTTTCCACTTTCACAATTATATGTGTAACACACATGGTAAATATCCAACTCCACATAATTATTACAAAAAGGTTTTGTAATAATTCACATTCTATATTACACTGCATTATAAAGAGTTCTCACAGTCAGACTACACTTTTGAGAAGACACAATGTCTTTCAAAGAACATGTTTTTGTTTTAAAAAATATACAAATATTAAACCACCTTTCTCAACCGGTGTTGGTTTAATAAATGCATAGTTAAATTATAAAATGTTTAACAAATATATTTTTAATTCAGGTTAAATTAAAATTAAATTGATTCTCAAAACATACCTGTATTTTGAGGTTTTCTTTTGCCTCGTCTCCTTGAGCTCATGCTCCCATCCTTGTTGAAGTCTCCCAGAGTCAGGGTTTCAGGGTTCTTTGAGACAGCTACACCTGAGAGAGCAAAGTTTTGTAGGGTAAGTGTCAAAAGTGTGTGCTGTATCATTGATTAAATGTAAATCTAGAGTTAGAAATTTAAAAGCAAAATATCTCAGTGGATTTTAACAACGTATTATTTAATATACCTAGGCTGACAGACAGGCATGTAGGAGATAAAGACACATCCTAATGCACACGGTCAACTAACTAACACTGGCAAGACTTATGGTGAATAGTGGTGTCATTTCATTTCATTACATTTCATTTAGCTGACGCTTTTATCCAAAGCGACTTACAATGACCAACAATTACAGGGACATTCTCCCTGGAGTAACTAAGGGCTAAGTGCCTTACTCAAGGGCACACTAGTGGTGGTGTTCCAGGCGGGATTTGAACTCACACCTTCCAATCTTCACCCCACTATCCATTAGACCACCACTACCCCTATTTCATTGCCTTTAATGTTCTGCGACAATCGAATCTTCATCAAGTCGGAAATCATTAGTCAGTGTCATATAAGACGGTAACATTACCCAAACATATGTGAGAAATCAGGACAATTATTTAAAAAACCTACATTTTTTTCCACCCTGCACCTTTGACCTCTTGCTCCCTGTGCCATGATCTGGCCTTGTGCCTCCCAAAGAGAGGCTTTCCTTGTCTTCTGTGACACCTGCACCATATGGGGCCCAGATTTGTAGAGCACAATTAGAGTACAGTTGAAGTGTCAACAATATAAATGCTGTGTCAGTCATAAAAGGAGCATACAGATAGTCATCAGCAATTAAGAAATATTGCTATTATAGTGGATTTTGAAAACTGCTTAAATACTGAAGCAAATGTGGAATAAAATGCATTCCAAATATTAGTGACCTGAATTTACATGAATCGCTACAAACCTTGTGCAGCTTCCTCCACAGAAGTTGATGCTGGCTCTCCCCCATTCACCACTTCCACATCATGGCTTTGAGATTCTACATATCAGAGCCACAAGAGCAAATTGAATTTGACCATACATATTTTACGATAGTCAAATAATTACAATAATTACGTTTTGAAATCATTGTGTCAGTGCCAATATCACTAAGTACCTTGCTCTCCCTGTCCCTCTGCATTGGATCTGTAATCCCCCTCTTCGACCACATCAGTAGCCTCCACGACCAAATCAGTAGCCTCCACGACCACATCAGTAGCCTCCACGACCACATCAGTAGCCTCCACGACCAAATCAGTAGCCTCCACGACCACATCAGTAGCCTCCACGACCAAATCAGTAGCCTCCACGACCAAATCAGTAGCCTCCACGACCACATCAGTAGCCTCCACGACCACATCAGTAGCCTCCACGACCACATCAGTAGCCTCCACGACCAAATCAGTAGCCTCCACGACCACATCAGTAGCCTCCACGACCACATCAGTAGCCTCCACGACCACATCAGTAGCCTCCACGACCACATCAGTAGCCTCCACGACCAAATCAGTAGCCTCCACGACCAAATCAGTAGCCTCCACGACCACATCAGTAGCCTCCACGACCACATCAGTAGCCTCCACGACCAAATCAGTAGCCTCCACGACCACATCAGTAGCCTCCACGACCAAATCAGTAGCCTCCACGACCACATCAGTAGCCTCCACGACCACATCAGTAGCCTCCACGACCACATCAGTAGCCTCCACGACCACATCAGTAGCCTCCACGACCAAATCAGTAGCCTCCACGACCACATCAGTAGCCTCCACGACCACATCAGTAGCCTCCACGACCACATCAGTAGCCTCCACGACCAAATCAGTAGCCTCCACGACCAAATCAGTAGCCTCCACGACCACATCAGTAGCCTCCACGACCACATCAGTAGCCTCCACGACCAAATCAGTAGCCTCCACGACCACATCAGTAGCCTCCACGACCACATCAGTAGCCTCCACGACCACATCAGTAGCCTCCACGACCACATCAGTAGCCTCCACGACCAAATCAGTAGCCTCCACGACCACATCAGTAGCCTCCACGACCACATCAGTAGCCTCCACGACCACATCAGTAGCCTCCACGACCACATCAGTAGCCTCCACGACCACATCAGTAGCCTCCACGACCACATCAGTAGCCTCCACGACCAAATCAGTACCATCCACAGGACAGAGATCAAGCACCACAAATTCAGTTTCTGTTGGAGATTTGGAGAGAAAAAAATTCTCAAATTAAAGGTAAACACATGGCTGTGCATTACAATGTATTTAGACATGCTTCTGCCCCACATAGCTACTCGTGGAATAGTCATACGTAGTTGAATGCAAATCTAGATCACAATAATAATACTAGTAGAAGAAGGAGTGGTGGGCAAGACTCCTGTAAAGCGCACACAAATGCCAATTTATTCAAGGCTCAATATTACTGAATTAAGGGCATCATTGGTTAATAAGCAAATTACCTTTAATCTAAATGCTTGCTTCCAATACATGGAGACAATAGTCATGAAGTCAAATTTTCCCCATCACCTAAACTGTCCAACAAAACAGGTCAAGTTGAAAAATGTCAACACTTACCCAGATCTGTCCCACAATCTTCAATGGTTCCTTTTTGATTCTGAAACCTTCTGAAGTGCACTGCGGTATGAAAACATGAAAGAATATAATCTTTAAAAAAAATGTAAGCTCTAATATCAGATTTTAAATTACTTTCAAAGAAATCATCAATACAGTAAAAGATACTCACACTTTAATACTTTCGCATACACTGATTTGATATCTTCTTCCAAGCAGTCATCCAGCTTCATCTGTATGCTACTGAAGACATCTGCTGTGTAGCCATTCTTATTCTTTTTCCCCAAAAGCAAAAGTGGAAAATACCCCAGAGCAGCAAGCCGGTCCAACTAAAATGGTAATAAGTAAATGCAAGTCATAAAGCCTGAATTTCACATCAGAAAAGTATATAATCCATGTTTTTAAATGTCCCATGTCATGGCCATTTCTACTGATCATAGTTCCTTTGTTCAGGTCTACTAAAATAGATTGATATTGTTCAATGTTCCAAACTCACATTGGTTTCTAAAACAGCATCTCTGTATAGTCTGTGTATTCACTCTCTGTCCTGAACGGCTTGTTGGAGCTCCTGTGAGCCCAGTGGCCTTCTGCGAGACAGCGAGACACAGCGAAACTCAGCCCGAAACCAGCCCGAACACACACACACACCCGCAGCCTGGCTGGGAGTTTGTGTGTGTACTCAAACACCGACTCACAGCCTCGCTGCGTCCCGCCTTCTCAGGGAGGAGAAATTGGCGGAGCTGCAGCTGAGAAAAGATTGAGTGTGTGTGAGGAAGTCTTAACGTAACGGCTCCGAGGATTGTTCCATTTGGGTATGGGCACGTCACCATACCCAGGAAGAAAACAATGGAAAAAGAGAAATGTCCAACGAGGCGTTCTGGGGCAGCATAGACAGGTATTTTCTGTGTTAGAGTTGTACTCGCTACAGGGTGTACTTTGAGGGGTTTGTGACTCTGCAGACGGTTTACATGCAGACAAACCTTCATAACACACAAGGGGAAGGGTAATAACCAGAAAAGCATGACATGGGACCTTTAAGAAAATATTATGAAGTATGTTTTATTCACCTGTAGATTCAACGTAAATTAATAGGAAGTATATCACTCTTTCAAATATCAATAGTTCTGAGTCCTTTATAAGTTTTACGAGCATTTTAGCCTGTGTTTCTTTCTCTAGCAGGACACTAAATAAAGAAGAAGCCTTAAATTGATGAAACACTAAATATGGGGCCGATCAGTGGGCTGCTTTCCGACTATTTAAAGATGTATGTAGTCAACAAAGGTCCAGTGTATAACGTTTAAGTAAAAGTTAAAATATTTAAAGTTGTGTTACCACTTGTGCTTACCATTTTGAAGCTGGAGTCTAGGACATGTCCGCCGTTGCAGTTTTTCTTTATTCTTTCTTTCCACTCCTTTTCCTCAGCTGCAAACCTTTTTCTTTCTTTAACCAGTCTGTCCTTGTGTGGCTGTTGGGCCTCACATTTAGGACATTTCTTGCATGCAACAAAAATCTTGTCCTGGCATGCCACACATTTCTTGACATTGCGTATCCCCGACATGTCTGCAACAATAGGATGAAGTTCACAGTTAGCTAGTTCTTGATAGTGACTTTAAAACAGGAATGTTAGACTGTGTATTTTGTGCAATATGGTGCTGGTCAAGTGTTAGGAGAGCTATTTCTTGTATAGCCTATAATATTGCATGTACAAATGTACAGTTTTTGTGGGTAGCCTAGCAACAAGTTATATTTACAGGTAACATAAATGTACATAACCCTTCTCTGTAAAATCTTCTCATGAAACGTCTGTATCAAGATGGACCGATTGCAAACACAACTAATGTTACTATCTAGCTCACATTACGTTCATACAATAAATGTCTTACCCGTTGCGGTTCTGCAGAGTCTGGACATGTACAACAGCCCGCCAAAACTTACCGCACTCCGCCGAAAAGTTACCGCAGACTGCCAAAAATGAGTCCAGCACGCTCGTCACCGCAACGACTGTATAAATCCCGCGTTGTTATTTATTTTTTCCTGCGGCTCTTAGGGAATTGTAGTCTTTAAAATATATTTGCGTTTTTAAGTAGCGTACTGAATTGAGAGTATTCTGACAAATGTAAGGGGATGGTTAAAACATTTGCAAATCACATTTTAAATGTCCTATTGTAAAATGGGGGATATTGAATTGTAATCATATTTGTGTTCTTTGTCTCCCTGTGGTTGCTGTGTGTCTCCTTGTAGTCATTGTGTGTCTCTTTGCAGTTGTTAACCATCTCTCTATAGTTGTGCATCTCTTTGTGATCGCTGTGTGTCTCTGTGGTCTCTTATTGTCTCTTAGCAGATGTTTTGCATTTATTTTTTGTTCATTTGGTCTCTATGTAATGTTTTTGTGTCTCTTTGTAGTTGTTTGCTATAAATTGAAGCATTGATATTTAAAATGTATTCTGTTATTGATAAAAGTGTAATATAGAAAAAACTCAGGCAAACAATAGTAGCACAAACGGACAAGATATAAGTGATATCAATTATTATTCATGTTTTTGATCACCACAAATCATTATTTAAATGTGTATTTCTTAACTTAATTAAAACAGTTTTTGGTTTACTACATCGGTTTACAGACATGGGTAAAACATGACCCATGTATGCAAGTGTGATAAAAATGAATTAAAAAAATATATATAATAATTATTTTGGTAAAAATAATTATTTTATCAGTGATTTGGACCAAACAATATATTTTATAATTGCAATATTTGTCACTTTGTCACACTCACACTATCATCATACAACCGATAACACTGATATTTAACTGTAATTGTTTCTGTAGTGTAACTATTGATCTGTGGTGAATGTATAAAATGATTGAATAAAAGGAAAGAAAACTGATTGTGCTAATTGCATCTCAGTGCAGATGAGTAGAACTTTTCTTGAAGAAATGTTCAGTATAATACTTGGTATAATACAGTATAATAATAATATAGTGTAATGTTAGGGTGTGGACACTGTCAGAACAGTATTTCAATCTGAATAAGTGTGTAACTAATGTAATGTAATGTAACTTCATGTGGAGGAGAGTAGTGGACTCTGCTGCTACTGTAAGGCTAGTGTGCATGTCTGTATATGGGTCCCACTCTCTCTCTCTCTCTCTCTTTCTGAGTGTGTACTATGTGTATGTGTGTGTGTCAGGTTGAACGAAAATGCCACTTTTAGGTTAAGGTTAATTATTTTTCACATTGCCTGAAGCTAATGAGATGCGAGGTTACAACTGGGAAAGAGACCAGTCTCTCCTCACTTGATAATGAACTTTGGTGAAGGTCAAGAAGCGGTCAATGTGACGTAACGCCTCCAGGGCACGTGTGTGGAAGTATGATCCCGGGGTCTGATAGATATTAATATGAGGATGTACAAAACAGACAAACTAATAAGGCTTAATTTAAACATTAAAGAATACTTTAGGTCAAGGTCTTCTTTTGAATAAGAAAAAAGCTTTGGGGGTATAGAAGAAGAATATGGAGGGATGAAACCCTCTTTAATGGTCACACAGAGCACCCAGCACACACAGTGACATTTGTATCTACAGATAAATATTAAGCCTGACAAAGTACTTAACGTCTAATATATTGCTTTCCTGCAATGTTAACTATGTTGAAGCACTTATTTTAACTGATATTATACATATGTATTATACTCTTATAAGATGTATATAGATAGTATAAGAAATGTGCAGAATATGACAGTTTAATGGTGGAGGTATACACACATATTGATAGATGTCTTGTGGACTGTTGAGGAACCTGCAAGTTTTTCATTCTGCACTGTAGTTGTGTATAATATGATATGTCAATAAACCTTAGAAAATCTTGAAATCTTGAAAGGGATGTGCAAAATAGTCATTATATACAGTCTTTAACTAACTATTAGTAGAGAATAACGAATAATGAATATACTTTATAGGGATCCTATTAATATCTAATAATACAAAGAATACAATTCAATAACATGCTTTAACCACTAGGTGTCCCTTTATATCAGCTGTGCACTGTTATGGTGTAAATACAGCCTATCTACCAATTGGATCAAATATAAAAGTCAGCTGAATTAGTGTTGATACTGCAAGGAGACGTATTGTGTGAAAATAAATCTAAGATGTTGTTTAATGGCTGATATATTTATGATCCACGTCACGTTTTCAGTTTTGGCGGCAATTGTTCATGTTTGTCTTGAAGTCTTCTCATCAGGGCTCTATGAATAGAGAACTACGGCAGATATGTAATATTTAATGCAGCCGAACCGTGTATTACAATGCCGTTATGTGATGACTTTCAAAGAGAAAAGCAATCACACTCGGAATAAAGTATTATTTTATTTTTTTTAAATATTTTTGGATTTCACATCGTATAAACAAACATGTTAACATGGGTTACCAATACCGTGTAACTGTGACGTTTGAAGGGACGAAATCGTGACAGCATGGTAAATCGTCACATGTTCACTTCTTGCCGTGATGCCGGGTTGATTTCGACATAGACATGAAGTATCTCCCTCACCAGTAATGGATGACATGGTCAAGTAATGTTCACATTTTATGTAGGCCTACTGTTATATTTCACAAGATATCAAAGTAATTTGTTGTAAAGATAATTACAATTAAAACTCACTCGGATCACTTTTGACCCATGTTGTGTATCAAAGGGTTAAAAGACAATTATATGCAAATTATGTGTGAAAAAACCGGGCTACATATGCCCAGAAAATAAACATATTTAGTCAGAGGTTTCAGGGGGAAAACAATCCATAGTTGTATTACTTATCAGAAGTGTACGTATGTGGGATTGCTATGGTTACTACGTTATACACGCGTGACGTATTTCCTCATCCTGAACAGTGGCGGCGCTAGGGGGTGGCTACTTGGGCTCAAGCCCCGGATGTTTTCTGAAAAGCCCCGGATGTTTTTCTTAAAAAAATAAAATAATTTTTTTTTAATTTTTTTTTGAAAACGTCTCGGGAGTAATGTGCAGTACCGGAGTCCACCAGAGAGGCATCCGCTGCAGGACATTAGCCTGCGTACTGCGTAGCCTGCCCTGAAGTAGAAGTGATCCTTCCTAGTGCCTGACGAGTTTTAAGCTAATAGCCTATACAGTTATGGATATTAGAAAGTTATTGTCATTGAAGCAGGCGCCACAAGCTGCAGCAGCAGCATCAGCAGCAGCTGACAACAATGTCATCACCAGCAGTGAAGAAATGGATGATGTTTCAGGTTTGTGAATCTAATGGTGATATCTGCACTCTGGCTGACTGAGTAAGAAGTGAAAAAGAGTGATGTAACGTTAATGTTATAGCTAGTAAACATGGAGTAACCACACTAAGTATACCCTTATATGTTAGTATGTATACAGAACATGACTAAAAATTATCCTAAGATGTAACGTTACCCCTTCATACCTCAGTCTACTTTTAAGACACTAAAATAACGTATTCCATTTTTTATTTTGTTTTCGCGCGTGGAATTATACCGGCTCTCGTTTCAGTACACATAACAACGGAACTGACAGGCAACCCTCTGAATCAGACTCCGATTGGCTGTGACTGCATCAGAGTGTCCGATTCAGAAACGTGACTCTTACACCTTTTTTACGTCACAAACAAAGATGGTGGATGAGAATAGATCTATAAAACGATAAGCAATGCGCCAGAATCAAGGTGAGACTATCCGCATCCTTTAAAACTCTACGCACATTCGTTTCACCTTAATAAGTAAACGACTGTTTGAGTGAGTTAAGGCATTAGTTTGCTTCATTAAAGGGTTTTAATGAGTGTTCTCCAGTGCCTTTTGTCCGCTTTAAGGTGTTATTAAGGTAGGGTTAATGTTGCTCTCAAAGTGCACCAGATTGATGCTTTCAACTTCAATATTTAAAAAAAATCTTCCCGGGGGAGCATGCCCCCGGACCCCCCCAGAGGAGGTGACGACCCCCCTAAAGGATGTTCGGTCCACCCCCCACTTATACAAAATAGCACTGTACCCCTGCACCCCCCCCCCCCAACAACTCCTGGGCTAAGCCCCGGATCTACTACAATCCTAAATCCGCCACTGATCCTGAAGGTTCCCGCCCCGTTGGAGGTGAATCGGACTGTAGAAGCAATATTTTCGCGGTTTATCTTCTTGGATATATTCCGAACTGTCTTTATCAGAAGTAAGTATGTATGTTAACAATTCTGTCATTCAAACCAACGTTAAAGGACGGTGTAATCAGCATTAAATGTGTTGTCTTTGAAGCTAACCTACCTGTTATATTGTTCAAGGTAAAGTTAACGAAAAGAGAAAGGAAACATAATGTTGTTACCGTTAGATTTCTCTTTTTTGTTTTGTTTTACTTTGTACAAACATACTAATAATACAACTGTTTGAAATGCAGTTTCTGTTTGTGCTACCAACAGATACCACAGACCAAGCTTGATTTGTGTCTTCCTCAACGAAACCATGGCTGGGCGACAGGCACCTCGAAGGACCTCTCTAAACTGGGATGAATCTGATACTGATGAAGACAAGGAAGAAATCGACAAAGTTAAAGCTAAACTGAGTGAAACACTACAAGCTAAAGAGGTAAAGTAATCCTTGAATTGATTGTTTATAAGATACATTCTTGGGTTTATGCAGCAGATACTTTATGTAATATGTCTTCAATAATGTTTTAATAAATGCTTTTAAATCCGTTGTGTAATGTCTGAATGTACAGTACTGCTCTAACTAGCTTTTATTGTAACCCCTGCACACACACAGTACATTACATTATTACATTACATTGCATTTAGCTGACGCTTTTATCCAAAGCGACTTACAATAAGTGCGTTCGACCAACAAAATAGAAACTTGAAGAAAACAGAATCATATAAGTACATCAGGTTTCATAGAGCTAAACATTTCAAGTACTACTCAACTGGCTTTAGGTAAGCCAGCTCTTTATTAGTATATAAGTGCTTTGTTAATAGTTCTATCGCTCGAAGTGGAGTCGAAAGAGATGAGTTTTCAGTCTGCGCCGGAAGGTGTGTAAGCTATCTTACAGTACAGTATACACATGCCGTAACTTGTAACTTTCCAACAATCTTTGTCCAAAAACATCTACTACAAATGTCCACTTTGTCTAATAGAGATTAACAAATGCCAAAAGTAAACCTATTCACGTCTGCAAACATCCTATTAATTTCACCAATACAGTTGTACAGTATATTCCAACTGTATTTGTGTTGGATACAGGAAACAAAAAAGTTTAATCTAAAGGGAAAATAGTATACTATGTCCATGGACATCTCTACGTAATGGTCTATATAATGACGAAATAATTAACTTAGTTTCAGTATTCAGCACAGTTTAATGTTCCATTTAAATGTATGGATACTTCTCTTTAACTCTCTTCTTTGTATTACCATGCTAAATAGGACTGTCACCACAGCAATCCTTCCTTGCCTCGGAAAATGAAGAATGGTGGAACAGGCTAACAGGGGTGCAGGTGTGCGTCATATGCGAGGCCCCGCCTTAAATGGAGCTCGATTTCCGCCAAAGATTGGGAAATTGGTCCGTGCGCAAAGCATTGTGGGGATTTTAAGACCGGAGTCTACACATGTGCAGCGCTTCTGAAGGACCTGACTCGGAGGGACATGTCCTACCAAGCAAGCGTCCTCGACATTGAGAAACACCCATTGTGTTCAGTTAGCAGTAATTTTACTTTATTGTCACCAAAATATAATTTAACCATGTGTTCATACTCTATATGTTTAAGTAAGGTGGGGGGACATTCAACATAAACTGTTATAATTTTAATTAAATTTTATTTGAAATGAAAGAAAAAACATATCTGAATTTAATGCCTGACTTTTTGAGCCTTGGCAATTAAATTCTACAAAATAAAAGAGCACTTTAAAAAAATAATTTGAAGATAGATAAGGGAGGGTGAGGTACATAGGAGGAGGATACAGTGGATGAAGTAAGGATTGAGGTAGATGGAGGAGAATTGAGAGATTAAGGAGGAAGGGGAGGTATGGAGGTATATGGAGAGGTATGGAGGTGTATGGAGAGGTATGGAGGTATATGGAGAGGTATGGAGGTGTATGGAGAGGTATGGAGGTATATGGAGAGGTATGGAGGTATATGGAGAGGTATGGAGGTATATGGAGAGGTATGGAGGTGTGTGGAGAAATACGATAGAGAGGGTGATGAGGAAGGGTAGATGGATGTGGGGTGAGGAAGATGAAGGAGAAGAGAGATGAAGAGGGGGAACAAGAGGAAGCTGTCGTCGTAAACAACTAGCAGTGGCCTCTATTATACTCCTCTATTTTCTTCTCTTTTTTCTTATCCTTTCTGCTTTTCTTCCTCTGCATACTTCCTTCCACGGGGGTCTGCTTCAGGTCGGACCCTTCTTCTGGGTCCTTCACCTCTTCCCCAGCTGCCTCCGTCTGCTTCAGGTCGGACCCTTCTTTTGGGTCCTTCACCTCTTCCCCAGCTGCCTCCGTCTGCTTCAGGTCGGACCCTTCTTCTGGGTCCTTCACCTCTTCCTCCACCTTCTTCTCTCTGATCCTGCAGCTCTGGTCTTTCAGGTCTGCCGCCCAGCTACATTTTGTCTCCTCTCCCATTTCCATTTTCTGCAGAGCGACCTCTCCGACCTCGGTGTTCGGTAAGTCGGGGAACTGTTCCACTTCTTTCCTCTCTTCCGTCACCTCTGACGTTTCACAGCTCTGGCTTCTATTGTCCGGGTTGTCCATCTCCTTTACAATAATCCCCATCTGTGTTACTTTCAACGCCTTGACTCTTTTCCTCTCTTGTTTCTTCTCCTTTCTGCTTTTCTCTTTCAGCAGCACTTCCTCTCCTGCCTCGGTCTTTGACTCGGAGACTTCTTCTGGGTCCTTCACCTCTTCCTCCACCTTCTTCTCTTTGATCCTGCAGCGCTGGTCTTTATTGGCCACCACTGCTGCCCAGCTAAGTTTAATCTCCTCTCCGCTTTCCATTTCCTGGAGGCCTGCCTGTCCGGCTGGGAGTTCCCAGATAGATATTTCGGGGAACTTTTCTGGTTCTTTCTCCTCATCCTTTACCTCTGTGGTGTCGCAGAGCTGGTCTTTATTGGCCAGGTTGTCCTCTGTCGGTTTCACCTTCATCCATATCGGACTGACGTTAAACTCCCAGCAGTTTGGGGTCTCAACAACAAGGTCATTTATGGACTCCTCTGGTTTGATCAATTCCTCATCCAAGGCAAGCCATTTCTCAGCCTGGGCCTCAGGGAACTTCTCCTGCAGTTTGATATCCTTGACTCTTTTCTTCTGTTGTTTTTTCTTCTTTCTGCTTCTCTCTTTCAGCAGAACTACCTCCTCCGTCTTCTTTAAGAAGAAGAACTCTTCTGGTTCCTTCTTCTCAACCTCCACCTCTGTCATTTCACAGCGTTGGTCTTTGATGGCCACCGCTGCCACGAGGCTAAGTTCCTCTTCCTGCAGCTCTACCTCTGCTGCCTCGGTCTTCGGGAAGTCGGTGAACTCTTCTGGTTCTTTCTCTTCATCCTCCACCTCTGGAGTCTCAACCAGGTCTTGTGTGGACGCCTTCTCGACATCCTCCACCTCTGGAGTCTCAACCAGGTCTTGTGTGGACTCTTCCTCTTCATCCTCCACCTCTGGAGTCTCAACCAGGTCTTGTGTGGACGCCTTCTCGACATCCTCCACCTCTGGAGTCTCAACCAGGTCTTGTGTGGACGCCTTCTCTACATCCTCCACCTCTGGAGTCTCAACCAGGTCTTGTGTGGACGCCTTCTCGACATCCTCCACCTCTGGAGTCTCAACCAGGTCTTGTGTGGACGCCTTCTCGACATCCTCCACCTCTGGAGTCTCAACCAGGTCTTGTGTGGACGCCTTCTCTTCATCCTCCACCTCTGGAGTCTCAACCAGGTCTTGTGTGGACTCCTCCTCAATGAACTTCTCCTCCTGATCTTCTTTCATCTCCATCCAGATGACTTCCTCTGCCTGGCTGTGAAGTGTCTCAGCTAGGTCCTCAATGGATTTCTCTGGATTCTTAATTTCATCCTCCATCTTTTGGACTTCTGTCACCATCACTGTCTCCAGGTTGTGTTGTTCCTCAGCCGGGTCCTGAAGTAACTTTGCCTCCAGGATCTTTTCGACCTTGACTTCCACCTCCAGGATTTCTTGCTTCTCTGCAAGGTCCTTTGTGGACATTTCCTCCAGATGTGACTTCTTGTCCTCAATCTTCTGGAATTTCTCCTTGATCAGTTTGCTTAGAGAAGCCCAGCTCTGTATTTTCTCTGCAATTTCTTTTCTGACCTTCTCTGCCAGGGAATTGTTATCTTCCTCAACGCTGTCAACGTTTGTCGCCATTTTTGACTCTGGACACAGCTTGTTCTCTTCCAAGCTCTTTGAAGACTCTGCCAGTGCATTGTATTTCTCCTGCCAGTTTGTGGACACTGAGAGACTGTGAGAGAGAGACACCTTCTCCCGTTTCAGACCCATGATTTCAGTGTCCCTCTGGTGGATCAGTTCCTGCCAGACATTCACAACTTTCACAAATCCGGCATTTTCTTGCACCAGCGACTGGTTTGCTTGCGTCAGACCCTTGATCAGAACTTCCCTCTGCTCGATCCTGGTAATCACCATCTTCTGGTGATAAGGCCAACTCACCTCCCAGTGGTTGTTTTTCACTGCCAGGTCCTTTGAGTACTTGTCCAGAAGTTCATATTTGGACTCCCAGTGTTTGATAACCTCTACAAGTTCAGCTTTGCTGAAGCTATTTGTGACCTCTGTGAGCCTCTGAGCAGCTTCCTGCTCACACACTACTGGACTAATTATTCCTGCCATGGCACAGTTTGTTTTGACTTGAATTGTGCGTAGTTAGAATAATTGAAGTGTGTCTGTACGAAACCGTGTTTCTTTATAGAAAACGGTAACTGTCTTTAGTAGATTTGTTCTCTGTAAAAGACTGTGTTGTTCGTATGTTGAATGTAGAAGTTACTGTAACTAGTAAATCCGAATGACGTGAAATTACCAAGAGCTGTTCCTGAGGAATACCAGAGCATAAATGAGTATTTCACTTGCATGTTTTGAAGGTTCCGAATTCCGATCCAACATCAAGGCCGATGATGTCATAATGTATCTGGTGATGAAGTTATGACATCACGGATGTTCTTTATCATGGATTCTAAATGGATTCCTAATTGAAGTGTAAAATAACAATACTCAACACCATGTTCACTTCAAGCATTTAAATATATTACTATTATGTTAATTATTAATTTGCTTTTTTTTCTATTTTCTACTGATTTCTCAAATGTTATGAATCACCTTCAGGTGCAGATTTTTGAGGTGTGCTTTTAAGCTAATTGAAATTAAAATGTGTTGATTATGACCGAAAGAACGAGATCGCGGATACAAGTGGTCAAGATGGGTTTTCTCCGCAGGGTGGCTGGTGTCTCCCTTAGGGATAAGGTGAGAAGTTCGGTCATCCGGGAGGGACTCGGAGTTGAACCGCTCCTCCTTCGCGTCGAAAGGAGACAGTTGAGGTGGTTCTGGCACCTAGTTAGAATGCCACATGGGCGCCTCCCTAGGGAGGTGTTCCAGGCACGTCCAGTTGGGAAGAGACCAAGGGGTAGACCTAGGACCAGGTGGAGGGATTATATCTCTTCACTGGCCTGGGAGCGCCTTGGGATCCCCAGTCAGAGCTGGTTGATGTGGCCAGGGAAAGGAAAGTTTGGGGCTCTCTGCTGGAACTGCTACCCCCGAGACCCGACCACAGATAAGCGGGAGAAGATGGATGGATGGATGTGTTGATTATGTACAATTTATATTTGCAGAAGGAAATTTAAATCAACAAAGAAGTCATGTTCTGGGAATCTCTGTTACGATACATTATCAACTTTTTAATCTGCTCAGTTACCTGGAACTAACAAAGCTTAAATTATTGCCTATAAAAACAACATTAAACATTAAATAATCAGCTGCATTCATTTCTTATGGCTCTATCTGCAGCTTTTCCAGAGTCATTTCTTATGATTACATTTTTCCACAGGCCAACAACAGCTTCAACAAAACTATTTCCCTCAAAGAACAAACCAAACATGCCCTGTTGTCGTGAGAGAGAAAGAGCAGAAGGAAACATCCATTAAACTCAGTGTGCTGCTCTGTGATGCTAGTTCAGATACTTGGCATCTGATCTTGGGGGCAAGGTCATCAATGTTTGGGCTCTGGCTCTGAGCGGAGGAGACCCTCAGGATGGAGTGAAGGTGCAATATACCGGCGGGCCAGATCTAATAGTAATTAGAAATTATCCTGCGGGCCGAAATGAAATCCACCAAGGGCCTGATTTGGCCCCCGGGCCTTGAGTTTGACACAATACATTAATACATTTTAAATAAGCTTGTAAAAATAAAAACATTTAAGTTTAATTATCAAGAGACTTAAGTTCAAATAACTCAATGGATTTAGTACAGTACACTTTATTTACCAAAGTATCCATAACAATACATTCTAGAGTTACTTGGATCGATTCAAATAATTAGTTTCATACTCAAGTTGTTTGAGTTTGTAAACTGAAATCTATTGACGCAATCAGTTTCTACAAACGCTTTGAGTTGAACTAACTTATCAGGTTTTACAGTGTAAGCTAACGTCATAATACAATTGTATAAGGCAAAAAAAACAAGTGTGACAAGATATGAATTTCTAGAAGTAGAATGATTGCATTAGGAGGATATGTTATGGTAATGTTCAGCTTCATGCTTACAAGCATCTCTCTAAGTCACACTCAATGACTCGTAACAACTATCATTCGGACAGGAAGCTCAGGTAAAGTAATGAAAGATGTTTTATTGATTTAAATCTGATGGTCTTTGCTGGATCACAGCCTGGTTTACAGAGATGCAAAAATGTACTTTTATCTTCATAAACGTAGATTCTTGCATGCTTTGTTATTAGTACACAGTATTTCACACATAAAGTGATCAGGTCACAACATTTCTCAGTATCTCATTAAATGCGTTTAACAAACCACGACAAAAAATAAACACATGAACTTGTAATAACCACACATCTTGAGTGATTGTCATTAATGAAGTTTAAGTTCATGAGTTCAACTAAATTAATAATCATAATTATAAACGTGCGACAATTAATCGACTAATTGCCTGAATTGGTTGACCAGAAAAATGAGTGGAGGGCAGTTATAGTACACAGTTGGTGTTTCTCAATGTCGAGGAAGGATGCTCCAGAGCCACTATTTCAAGGATGCTACGTCATCGAGTCCCGCCGAAGGACTGTTCCAATGTCCAGGCTCCTTGGAATTCTACCGAGCCCGGCGTCCTTCGTTACGGGAAATTTCGAGGCTGCACATGTGTAGACTCCGGTCTTAAAATCCCCACAATGCTTTGCGCACGGACCAATTTCCCAAATCGAGCTCCATTTAAGGCGGGGCCTCGCATATGACGCACACCTGCACCCCTGTTAGCCTGTTCCACCATTCTTCGTTTTCCGAGGCTAGGAAGGATTCTTGCCTCGCTTCTGAAGGACCTGACTCGGAGGGACATGTCCTACCAAGCAAGCGTCCTCGACATTGAGAAACACCCATTGTGTTCAGTTAGCAGTAATTTTGCTGTATTGTCACCAAAATATAATTTAACCATGTGTTCATACTCTATATGTTTAAGTAAGGTGGGGGGACATTCAACATAAACTGTTATAATTTTAATTAAATTTTATTTGAAATGAAAGAAAAAACATATCTGAATTTAATGCCTGACTTTTTGAGCCTTGGCAATTAAATTCTACAAAATAAAAGAGCACTTTAAAAAAATAATTTGAAGATAGATAAGGGAGGGTGAGGTACATAGGAGGAGGATACAGTGGATGAAGTAAGGATTGAGGTAGATGGAGGAGAATTGAGAGATTAAGGAGGAAGGGGAGGTATGGAGGTGTATGGAGAGGTATGGAGGTATATGGAGAGGTATGGAGGTATATGGAGAGGTATGGAGGTATATGGAGAGGTATGGAGGTGTATGGAGAGGTATGGAGGTATATGGAGAGGTATGGAGGTATATGGAGAGGTATGGAGGTATATGGAGAGGTATGGAGGTATATGGAGAGGTATGGAGGTATATGGAGAGGTATGGAGGTGTATGGAGAGGTATGGAGGTGTATGGAGAAATACGATAGAGAGGGTGATGAGGAAGGGTAGATGGATGTGGGGTGAGGAAGATGAAGGAGAAGAGAGATGAAGAGGGGGAACAAGAGGAAGCTGTCGTCGTAAACAACTAGCAGTGGCCTCTATTATACTCCTCTATTTTCTTCTCTTTTTTCTTATCCTTTCTGCTTTTCTTCCTCTGCATACTTCCTTCCACGGGGGTCTGCTTCAGGTCGGACCCTTCTTCTGGGTCCTTCACCTCTTCCCCAGCTGCCTCCGTCTGCTTCAGGTCGGACCCTTCTTTTGGGTCCTTCACCTCTTCCCCAGCTGCCTCCGTCTGCTTCAGGTCGGACCCTTCTTCTGGGTCCTTCACCTCTTCCTCCACCTTCTTCTCTCTGATCCTGCAGCTCTGGTCTTTCAGGACTGCCGCCCAGCTATGTTTTGTCTCCTCTCCCATTTCCATTTTCTGCAGAGCGACCTCTCCGACCTCGGTGTTCGGTAAGTCGGGGAACTGTTCCACTTCTTTCCTCTCTTCCGTCACCTCTGACGTTTCACAGCTCTGGCCTCTATTGTCCGGGTTGTCCATCTCCTTTACAATAATCCCCATCTGTGTTACTTTCAACGCCTTAACTCTTTTCCTCTCTTGTTTCTTCTCCTTTCTGCTTTTCTCTTTCAGCAGCACTTCCTCTCCTGCCTCGGTCTTTGACTCTGAGACTTCTTCTGGGTCCTTCACCTCTTCCTCCACCTTCTTCTCTTTGATCCTGCAGCGCTGGTCTTTATTGGCCACCACTGCTGCCCAGCTAAGTTTAATCTCCTCTCCGCTTTCCATTTCCTGGAGGCCTGCCTGTCCGGCTGGGAGTTCCCAGATAGATATTTCGGGGAACTTTTCTGGTTCTTTCTCCTCATCCTTTACCTCTGTGGTGTCGCAGAGCTGGTCTTTATTGGCCAGGTTGTCCTCTGTCGGTTTCACCTTCATCCATATCGGACTGACGTTAAACTCCCAGCAGTTTGGGGTCTCAACAACAAGGTCATTTATGGACTCCTCTGGTTTGATCAATTCCTCATCCAAGGCAAGCCATTTCTCAGCCTGGGCCTCAGGGAACTTCTCCTGCAGTTTGATATCCTTGACTCTTTTCTTCTGTTGTTTTTTCTTCTTTCTGCTTCTCTCTTTCAGCAGAACTACCTCCTCCGTCTTCTTTAAGAAGAAGAACTCTTCTGGTTCCTTCTTCTCAACCTCCACCTCTGTCATTTCACAGCGTTGGTCTTTGATGGCCACCGCTGCCACGAGGCTAAGTTCCTCTTCCTGCAGCTCTACCTCTGCTGCCTCGGTCTTCGGGAAGTCGGTGAACTCTTCTGGTTCTTTCTCGACATCCTCCACCTCTGGAGTCTCAACCAGGTCTTGTGTGGACTCTTCCTCTTCATCCTCCACCTCTGGAGTCTCAACCAGGTCTTGTGTGGACGCCTTCTCGACATCCTCCACCTCTGGAGTCTCAACCAGGTCTTGTGTGGACGCCTTCTCGACATCCTCCACCTCTGGAGTCTCAACCAGGTCTTGTGTGGACACTTCCTCTTCATCATCCACCTCTGGAGTCTCAACCAGGTCTTGTGTGGACGCCTTCTCGACATCCTCCACCTCTGGAGTCTCAACCAGGTCTTGTGTGGACTCCTCCTCAATGAACTTCTCCTCCTGATCTTCTTTCATCTCCATCCAGATGACTTCCTCTGCCTGGCTGTGAAGTGTCTCAGCTAGGTCCTCAATGGATTTCTCTGGATTCTTAATTTCATCCTCCATCTTTTGGACTTCTGTCACCATCACTGTCTCCAGGTTGTGTTGTTCCTCAGCCGGGTCCTGAAGTAACTTTGCCTCCAGGATGTTTTCGACCTTGACTTCCACCTCCAGGATTTCTTGCTTCTCTGCAAGGTCCTTTGTGGACATTTCCTCCAGATGTGACTTCTTGTCCTCAATCTTCTGGAATTTCTCCTTGATCAGTTTGCTTAGAGAAGCCCAGCTCTGTATTTTCTCTGCAATTTCTTTTCTGACCTTCTCTGCCAGGGAATTGTTATCTTCCTCAACGCTGTCAACGTTTGTCGCCATTTTTGACTCTGGACACAGCTTGTTCTCTTCCAAGCTCTTTGAAGACTCTGCCAGTGCATTGTATTTCTCCTGTCAGTTTGTGGACACTGAGAGACTGTGAGAGAGAGACACCTTCTCCCGTTTCAGACCCATGATTTCAGTGTCCCTCTGGTGGATCAGTTCCTGCCAGACATTCACAACTTTCACAAATCCGGCATTTTCTTGCACCAGCGACTGGTTTGCTTGCGTCAGACCCTTGATCAGAACTTCCCTCTGCTCAATCCTGGTAATCACCATCTTCTGGTGATAAGGCCAACTCACCTCCCAGTGGTTGTTTTTCACTGCCAGGTCCTTTGAGTACTTGTCCAGAAGTTCATATTTGGACTCCCAGTGTTTGATAACCTCTACAAGTTCAGCTTTGCTGAAGCTATTTGTGACCTCTGTGAGCCTCTGAGCAGCTTCCTGCTCACACACTACTGGACTAATTATTCCTGCCATGGCACAGTTTGTTTTGACTTGAATTGTGCGTAGTTAGAATAATTGAAGTGTGTCTGTACGAAACCGTGTTTCTTTGTAGAAAACGGTAACTGTCTTTAGTAGATTTGTTCTCTGTAAAAGACTGTGTTGTTCGTATGTTGAATGTAGAAGTTACTGTATCTAGTAAATCCGAATGACGTGAAATTACCAAGAGCTGTTCCTGAGGAATACCAGAGCATAAATGAGTATTTCACTTGCATGTTTTGAAGGTTCCGAATTCCGATCCAACATCAAGGCCGATGATGTCATAATGTATTACATCATCAGCAGATGATCACATGACTTATCAGCTGATGAAGTTATGACATCACGGATGTTCTTTATCATGGATTCTAAATGGATTCCTAATTGAAGTGTAAAATAACAATACTCAACACCATGTTCACTTCAAGCATTTAAATATATTACTATTATGTTAATTATTAATTTGCTTTTTTTTCTATTTTCTACTGATTTCTCAAATGTTATGAATCACCTTCAGGTGCAGATTTTTGAGGTGTGCTTTTAAGCTAATTGAAATTAAAATGTGTTGATTATGACCGAAAGAACGAGATCGCGGATACAAGTGGTCAAGATGGGTTTTCTCCGCAGGGTGGCTGGTGTCTCCCTTAGGGATAAGGTGAGAAGTTCGGTCATCCGGGAGGGACTCGGAGTTGAACCGCTCCTCCTTCGCGTCGAAAGGAGACAGTTGAGGTGGTTCTGGCACCTAGTTAGAATGCCACCTGGGCGCCTCCCTAGGGAGGTGTTCCAGGCACGTCCAGCTGGGAGGAGACCAAGGGGTAGACCTAGGACCAGGTGGAGGGATTATATCTCTTCGCTGGCCTGGGAGCGCCTTTGGATCCCCAGTCAGAGCTGGTTGATGTGGCCAGGGAAAGGAAAGTTTGGGGCTCTCTGCTGGAACTGCTACCCCCGCGACCCGACCACGGATAAGTGGGAGAAGATGGATGGATGGATGTGTTGATTATGTACAATTTATATTTGCAGAAGGAAATTTAAATCAACAAAGAAGTCATGTTCTGGGAATCTCTGTTACGATACATTATCAACTTTTTTATCTGCTCAGTTAATTTATATTATCATTAGCATGTTTTCCTTTTCTCAGTGCATGCTGGTTGTTTTCAGTTGATCTGACCTGCTAAATATAAGCCTGCACATGTAAATATGTACATGTTTACAGGTAAGTGTATATGTATGATCACTAAAATACATTTCATTCAAGACAACGTTTAATTATTTTGAGTTTAGCGTGAAGTTACCATAAGAACAACATTGTCCGGCAGTGGCTCAGTCAGTAGGGGCTTGGACTGGGAGCTGTAGGGTTGCCGGTTCAAGTCCCCGACCAGACCTAAATATGGAGTTTGGACTGCTACTTGGAGAGGTGCCAGTTCACCTCCTTCCCTGCCGTGGTGCCCTTGAGCAAGGCACCGAACACCAACCCTTCCCCCCTCACTCCCATTGCTCCCTGGGTGCTGTACAATAGCTGCCCACTGCTCCTAGTACTAGACTCCTGGTACTAGGATGGGTTAAAAGCAGAGAACACATTTCACTGTGTGTGCTGTGTGCTCTGCATGCAACCCTGTCTCCTAAAAATTACGTTCCCACAGAACTAAACTGCATTCTCAATTACATTTAGCGAGAAACGTATTTTCTCCCACGTTACGTTTGTTATGAACGTATCTCAAATACGTTTATTTTCTACATAACTTCTTGAAGCATATTTTCTCCCACGTTACGTTTCTTATGAACGTATCTTAAATACGTTTATTTTCTACATATCTTTGCCATTTATTTTCTAGCTTATAATAATGATAATAGTAATTTGTTAATATCATTTTGGAGCAAACTTATTTTCGGGCTGGCGGCTCACTGTTCAGTTTACCAAATCCGTTATTATGCTGGTTAATGGGTAAATAACCACCATATTCTTTGTAGTCGTTTCATGTCATAACTACACACTTTTAAATTGTTATCATCCAAACTGCCTCTTTCGCTGGTACAATAAGGCACTGTGGCTTATTCAAAACCATTAAATGTATTCTAATGTAAATTACATGCCAGTGTTTTATCTTTTTATTTAGCGATTTGATTTTGCACTGGGAATATTTTCATTTTCAACCGGAAGTACGTCACTTCACTTCGTCTTCTTCGTCCCTTTTACGGTCCAGACAATGCATGGCTCAGCCTAACAGTCTGAACAGCGACCCCAGGTGTGTCTACATTGGAATTACATCTTCATTACTGAAGGAAAATACTTTACCTAGTGTTTGTTAACTAATGCAGTTGGCTTTTTTAATGGTTAACATATTGCTATGAGTTATATTTGAAGCAAATTATGTTTCTGAAGATGTGTAGTCAATTCCACCCTTCAATGTAGCATAAATGTGAACTCTCAATACAGGAACAGCCTTCTCTTAAACAAACCTTCACCATTTTCCAGAAATAATTCTGGCTGTTAAAGGATATACTATGTAAAACAATAGCAATACTTATTCTGACAGAAGATAAAAACAAATACATAATCAAACGGTGTGCTTTTATTCAGAACCGAAAAGGTCTTGGACGAGGGGTGGTGTTCAAAAGGGCTCATCATGGATGTATCTGTGGAACAACAAAAACAGACACTTAAGCATTCTATATGGTGTTAAATATTCAAAAACATTTGTCAGCATTTCATCACTATTCAAGAAGTCAGAGGAATGATTAATGTAATCCAACTGACTTGTATGTCTGCCTTGGTTTGAGATACTTGGAGATATAATCACTGGGTACTGTAGGTGATATTATGTATATTATGTCAACATTGCAAAGGTATTTTAAGTACTTTTTTCAAGAACAGCTAAATTAGTATGGGATACTTTATGGATACAAAGTTATGCATCTGAATAGTCTGGCTTTCATCATGTTCTGTGACATGAGAGGAATTTTTGTTGTTTTGCCTTCTTTTTCATCCTTCTTTACCACATACTAAATGTTGATAGGTAGGCCTATTTGCAAAAGTAGTAGTTCAATAGTATTTATACAGGGTAACACATTCAGATTTTTGTTGACCAAAAATGTTACCTATATGTTCAGATATTAGATCTGAAAACGTTGACATCACAAACTTTAGAGACACTTTTGACTCTTTAATATATTTGATGATCTGTCTCCGAATCCACTGGCTCCCTAAACACAGAATACTGACTTTCCCTATTGCTAGAGGGCTTATTCTTCAAGATATTCATTTACCTCAGTTGCTGATTCAAGGCTTGAGATGGGCTCCCATGTATTCTTCCATCGTGTTCCACTGGTTTAAAGGATAAGACACAAATACAAAAAAACACTAATGTTATCTTCTTACTTTGCGTTAACAGCCTAATAACATCAAGCTCATCCACAATAAATGGGCTTGTAAAATCTGTCTTTTTAAAAAGAGCACAGCATCATCCAAATATCTCAGAAGGAATAACTATAAATACATCTATTTGAATTGCTGTCATACCACATTTTACTGGTCCATCCATCCATCCATCTTCTTCCGCTTATCCGTGGTCGGGTCGCGGGGGTAGCAGTTCCAGCAGAGAGCCCCAAACTTCCTTTTCCCTGGCGACATCAACCAGCTCTGACTGGGGGATCCCAAGGCGCTCCCAGGCCAGCGAAGAGATATAATCCCTCCACCTGGTCCTAGGTCTACCCCTTGGTCTCTTCCCAGCTGGACGTGCCTGGAACACCTCCCTAGGGAGGCGCCCAGGTGGCATCCTAACTAGGTGCCCGAACCACCTCAACTGGCTCCTTTCGACGCGAAGGAGGAGCGGCTCAACTCCGAGTCCCTCCCTGATGACCGAACTTCTCACCTTATCCCTAAGGGAGACACCAGCCACCCTGCGGAGAAAACCCATCTCGGCCGCTTGTATCCGCGATCTCGTTCTTTCGGTCATGACCCATCCTTCATGACCATAGGTGAGGGTAGGAACGAAAATGGCCCGGTAGACAGAGAGCTTTGCCTTCCGGCTCAGCTCCCTTTTCGTCACAACGGTGCGATAAAGTGACTGCAGTAAAGCGACTGCAGTAAAGCGACTGCAGTACCGCTCCCGCTGCTCCGATTCTCCGGCCCATCTCACGCTCCATTGTTCCCTCACTCGAGAACAAGACCCCGAGATACTTGAACTCCTTCACTTGGGGTAAGGACTCATTCCCTACTTGGAGTGGACAGTCCATCGGTTTCCTGCTGAGAACCATGGCCTCAGATTTGGAGGTGCTGATCCTCATCCCAGCCGCTTCACACTCGGTTGCGAACCGATCCAGTGAGTGCTGAAGGTCGCAGACCGATGAAGCAATCAGAACCACATCATCTGCAAAAAGCAGTGGTGCAATCCTTAGTCCACCGAACTGCAGACCCCCTCCCCCATGACTACGCCTCGAAATCCGATCCATGTATATTACAAACAGGATTGGTGACAAAGCGCAGCCCTGGCGGAGGCCAACCCTCACCGGAAATGGGTCCGACTTACTGCCGAGGACCCGGACACAGCTCTCGCTTTGGGAGTACAGAGATTGGATGGCCCTGAGTAGAGACCCCCTCACCCCATACTCCCGCAGCACCTCCCACAGTAACTCCCTGGGAACCCGGTCATACGCCTTCTCCAAGTCCACAAAACACATGTAGACCGGATAAGCGTACTCCCAGGCCCCCTCCAGGATCCTTGCGAGAGTAAAAAGCTGATCCGTCGTTCCACGACCAGGACGGAATCCGCATTGTTCCTCCTCAATCTGAGGTTCGACAATCGGCCTGACCCTCCTTTCGAGTACCTTAGAGTAAACTTTCCCGGGGAGGCTGAGTAGTGTGATGCCTCTGTAATTGGCACACACCCTCTGATCCCCCTTTTTAAAAATGGGAACCACCACCCCGGTCTGCCACTCCTTCGGTACTGTTTCCGACTTCCACGCAATGTTGATGAGACGTGTCAACCATGACAGTCCCTCAACACCCAGAGCCTTCAGCATTTCTGGGCGGATCTCATCCACCCCCGGGGCTTTGCCACTGTGGAGTTGTTTAACAACCTCAGTGACCTCCCCCCGGGAGATTGGCGCCGATCCCCCGTCATACTCCAGCTCTGCCTCTAACATAGAGGGCGGAGTTGTCGGGTTCAGGAGTTCCTCAAAGTGTTCCTTCCAACGCCCCAACACTCCATCAGTTGAGGTCAACAACGTCCCATCCTTACTGTACACAGCTTGGATGGTTCCCTGCTTCCCCCTCCTGAGGTGTCGGAGAGTTTTCCAGAACAACTTTGGTGCCGCCCGAAAGTCCTTCTCCATGTCCTCTCCGAACTTCTCCCACACCCGCTGCTTTGCCTCGGCCACGGATGAGGCTGCTGCCCTTCGGGCCTGTCGGTACCTTGCAACTGCCTCGGGAGTCCCCCGGGATAACAAATCCCTGAAGGCCTCCTTCTTCAGTCGGACGGCTTCCCTGACCACCGGTGTCCACCAGGAGGTTCGAGGGTTACCGCCCCTTGAGGCACCTAGGACCTTGAGACCACAGCTCCCCGCCGCGGCTTCGGCAATAGAGGCTTTGAACACCGACCACTCTGGTTCAATGTCCCCAACCTCCACAGGAATGCCTGAAAAGCTCCGCCGGAGGTGTGAGTTGAAGGCCTCCTGAACTTGGGCCTCCTCCAGACGTTCCCAGTTCACCCGAACTACACGTTTGGGCTTACCAGGTCTATCCAGAGGCTTCCCCCGCCACTCGACCCAACTCACCACCAGATGGTGATCAGTTGACAACTCCGCCCCTCTCTTTACCCGAGTGTCCAAAACATACGGCCTCAGGTCCGATGATACGATAACGAAATCGATCATGGACCTTCTGCCTAGGGTGCTCTGGTACCACGTACACTTATGAGCATCCTTATGTTCGAACATGGTGTTTATTATGGCCAATCCATGACTAGCACAGAAGTCCAGTAACAAACCACCACTCCGGTTCAGATCAGGGGGGCCGTTCCTCCCAATCACGCCCCTCCAAGTGTCTCCATCATTGCCCACATGTGCGTTGAAGTCTCCCAGCAAGATTAAAGAGTCCCCTTCAGGAGCCCCATACAGGACTCTTTCCAGGGTCTCCAAGAAGGCCGTATACTCTGAACTGCTGTTGGGTGCATAAGCACACACAACAGTCAGAGTTTTCCCCCCCATAACCCGCAGGCGTAGGGAGGCGACCCTCTCGTCCACTGGGGTAAACTCCAACAACGAAGCACCCAACCGGGGACTTGTGAGTATCCCCACACCCGCCCGGCGCCTCACATCTTGAGCAACTCCGGAGAAGAATAGAGTCCAACCCCTATCCAGAAGTAAGGTTCCAGAGCCGACGCTGTGCGTAGAGGTGAGCCCAACCAGATCCAACTGGTAACGCTCCACCTCCCGCACAAGCTCCGGCTCCTTCCCCCCCCAGAGAGGTGACGTTCCACGTCCCCAAAGCCAGCTTCTGTCGCCCGGGTCTGGTCCGTCGAGACCCTCCGCTTTCACTGCCACCCTTCTGGCAGCGCACCCGACCCCATCGCTGTTTCCCGTAGGTGGTGGGCCCGCGGGACGGAGAAGCGGAGGTGTTGCCCACGTTGCCTTTTCGGGCTGGGCCCGGCCGGGCTCCGTGGCAAGCCCGGCCACCAGACGCTCGCCGTCGAGTCCTCCTTCTGGGCCTGGCTCCAGAAAGGGACCCCGGGCTTCCTCCGGGCCGGGTATCCTCACTTCTTGTTTTTGTTTTTTTCATGAGGTCTTTTGAACCAATCTTAGTCTGGCCCCTTGCCTGAGACCAATTTGCCATGGGAGACCCTACCAGGAACACAAGGTTCCAGACAACACAGCCCCCAGGTTCATCAGGGCACACAAACCTCTCTACCACGGTAAGGTGCTGGTTCTTCAGAGAGGACATTTTACTGGTGCAAAGAATAAATCTACATCGTTAAGAGTTTTAACAAATGCATTTCAACAGTGGAAATACAGAGTACTCCTGCCAGTAAAGGGAAGCGCGCTGGAAAGCTTTTTCGGATGAAGCATTTTTTTTGTATTCTTAAGTAAACTGTGCTCCATTGTAAAATTGGACATCTGCTTCATCTATACATTGTTGAGGTGACAAGCCTATACAAGGAAGCCAAATCTATAATGGTAACCAGTCCAACACCATTCATTTTGGGTTAGAAATGCTGATTGTTTAACAATGTTTTTCTCTCACCACAAATGTAGGTAGAACATTATTGGATATTTACCATGCTCTGCAGGGACGCCACTGAAGAAGTACCTGCAATACAACACATTGTATGGGTGATTGTTGACCTAGTGCAAGATATGTTGTTTTAAAACTGCCACAAGTTACCACACATTTACATCAAATGTATGCATGTTGATTTTAAAAAGCGATATATTGACAACAGCACCATTCATTCACAATGTGTAAAAATGAACAATCTGCTGAAACAGAAGCATATTAACATCATATGTTTTTTCAGCATATGTAATTTGTTTGGAGGAAAACTGGCAACCTTTTGGTACCTGAACCGGAATTGTAACAGTGCACATGTTGACTTACCAGTCATATAGGCAATTTCATTTTTATCAAGACTTAAATACATTCATTCGTTTTTAAGCATAGTGAATGCAATAACTTTTGCCTAGGCCACAAGCCCAGTGGACAAATTGTTGTGTACATCATAGTACTATTCAAATAAGATAAACTATATTGTTTGTTCCAAGCAAAGCCAATGTTGAAATATTGACATCAAGTGGCAATTAGTTCCTTTTGTTAATTTCCTGTATTTTCTAACTCTATTATACTAGTCAGTTCTATAAGAATGCACTCCAAAATTAACACATGCATATTTAAAATAAACATGTTATGACATCAGTTGTGTGGAGCATCAGTAAAGGGCTATGGGAACACAAGATCCAGATATTATTATAATAAGATATTATTCCAGGGGTTCAAAAGTGACCACCTGAGGTTTCACCAGGTGATGAGTTTCCAGAAGGGTTAAAAGTGAATGTATTCAGACCAACTGATTCCTTGCACTTTCCAAAGAGCTTTTGTAAAATCTAACATTAAATTCAAGATTATGTGAGATTATAGATGATATCAGTAGAACATAAAGAGCTGTTTGCTGAAACTTACTTGGTCTTCTGTCCGTCGTATGACTTTAGAAAAAAGAAACGACCCTGTAGTGGATCTGTCGGAGCATTCTTCACATTCTTTACCTATGTAAATACAAAATGGTGATAGTTTGTCATTATTGTAAGTGAAATGGCTAAACACATGACTTGTTTAAGACATCCTTTGTTTTAATGTCATTTTATACAGGGAATTGTAGTGTCAGTGTAACACACCTTAGCTATGAATGAATGAATGGGTTTATTTTCGGGTCTGGCCATTTAAATCCCTCAGGGATCCCATTTTCAGCATTATTATTATTACACTATTATATATTTACAATATACATATTTCTTATCTGTATTTTTCCATATGTATTGTTGTTATTTGTTGCTATATATTGTAGTACAATTCTCACATACTTAATTCTTATTTCCTATGTTTCTTTTAACTTTTCTATGTTTATATATTTATGTATTTATTGTAAAAGGGAGCAACTGTAATGTAACCCAATAAAATATTTCTGATTCTGGTTTGCAAGACAATTTTTCCACTTTCACAATTATATGTGTAACACACATGGTAAATATCCAACTCCACATAATTATTACAAAAAGGTTTTGTAATAATTCACATTCTATATTACACTGCATTATAAAGAGTTCTCACAGTCAGACTACACTTTTGAGAAGACACAATGTCTTTCAAAGAACATGTTTTTGTTTTAAAAAATATACAAATATTAAACCACCTTTCTCAACCGGTGTTGGTTTAATAAATGCATAGTTAAATTATAAAATGTTTAACAAATATATTTTTAATTCAGGTTAAATTAAAATTAAATAGATTTTCAAAACATACCTGTATTTTGAGGTTTTCTTTTGCCTCGTCTCTTTGAGCTCATGCTCCCATCCTTGTTGAAGTCTCCCAGAGTCAGGGTTTCAGGGTTCTTTGAGACAGCTACACCTGAGAGAGCAAAGTTTTGTAGGGTAAGTGTCAAAAGTGTGTGCTGTATCATTGATTAAATGTAAATCTAGAGTTAGAAATTTAAAAGCAAAATATCTCAGTGGATTTTAACAACGTATTATTTAATATACCTAGGCTGACAGACAGGCATGTAGGAGATAAAGACACATCCTAATGCACACGGTCAACTAACTAACACTGGCAAGACTTATGGTGAATAGTGGTGTCATTTCATTTCATTACATTTCATTTAGCTGACGCTTTTATCCAAAGCGACTTACAATGACCAACAATTACAGGGACATTCTCCCTGGAGTAACTAAGGGCTAAGTGCCTTACTCAAGGGCACACTAGTGGTGGTGTTCCAGGCGGGATTTGAACTCACACCTTCCAATCTTCACCCCACTATCCATTAGACCACCACTACCCCTATTTCATTGCCTTTAATGTTCTGCGACAATCGAATCTTCATCAAGTCGGAAATCATTAGTCAGTGTCATATAAGACGGTAACATTACCCAAACATATGTGAGAAATCAGGACAATTATTTAAAAAACCTACATTTTTTTCCACCCTGCACCTTTGACCTCTTGCTCCCTGTGCCATGATCTGGCCTTGTGCCTCCCAAAGAGAGGCTTTCCTTGTCTTCTGTGACACCTGCACCATATGGGGCCCAGATTTGTAGAGCACAATTAGAGTACAGTTGAAGTGTCAACAATATAAATGCTGTGTCAGTCATAAAAGGAGCATACAGATAGTCATCAGCAATTAAGAAATATTGCTATTATAGTGGATTTTGAAAACTGCTTAAATACTGAAGCAAATGTGGAATAAAATGCATTCCAAATATTAGTGACCTGAATTTACATGAATCGCTACAAACCTTGTGCAGCTTCCTCCACAGAAGTTGATGCTGGCTCTCCCCCATTCACCACTTCCACATCATGGCTTTGAGATTCTACATATCAGAGCCACAAGAGCAAATTGAATTTGACCATACATATTTTACGATAGTCAAATAATTACAATAATTACGTTTTGAAATCATTGTGTCAGTGCCAATATCACTAAGTACCTTGCTCTCCCTGTCCCTCTGCATTGGATCTGTAATCCCCCTCCACGACCAAATCAGTAGCCTCCACGACCAAATCAGTAGCCTCCACGACCAAATCAGTAGCCTCCACGACCACATCAGTAGCCTCCACGACCACATCAGTAGCCTCCACGACCAAATCAGTAGCCTCCACGACCAAATCAGTAGCCTCCACGACCAAATCAGTAGCCTCCACGACCACATCAGTAGCCTCCACGACCACATCAGTAGCCTCCACGACCACATCAGTAGCCTCCACGACCACATCAGTAGCCTCCACGACCACATCAGTAGCCTCCACGACCACATCAGTAGCCTCCACGACCAAATCAGTAGCCTCCACGACCACATCAGTAGCCTCCACGACCACATCAGTAGCCTCCACGACCACATCAGTAGCCTCCACGACCAAATCAGTAGCCTCCACGACCAAATCAGTAGCCTCCACGACCACATCAGTAGCCTCCACGACCACATCAGTAGCCTCCACGACCAAATCAGTAGCCTCCACGACCACATCAGTAGCCTCCACGACCACATCAGTAGCCTCCACGACCAAATCAGTAGCCTCCACGACCACATCAGTAGCCTCCACGACCACATCAGTAGCCTCCACGACCAAATCAGTAGCCTCCACGACCAAATCAGTAGCCTCCACGACCACATCAGTAGCCTCCACGACCACATCAGTAGCCTCCACGACCACATCAGTAGCCTCCACGACCACATCAGTAGCCTCCACGACCACATCAGTACCATCCACAGGACAGAGATCAAGCACCACAAATTCAGTTTCTGTTGGAGATTTGGAGAGAAAAAAATTCTCAAATTAAAGGTAAACACATGGCTGTGCATTACAATGTATTTAGACATGCTTCTGCCCCACATAGCTACTCGTGGAATAGTCATACGTAGTTGAATGCAAATCTAGATCACAATAATAATACTAGTAGAAGAAGGAGTGGTGGGCAAGACTCCTGTAAAGCGCGCACAAATGCCAATTTATTCAAGGCTCAATATTACTGAATTAAGGGCATCATTGGTTAATAAGCAAATTACCTTTAATCTAAATCAGGGGTAGACATTAAGGGTAAAATGCCACTGGCCCTCCGGGCCGGTGGAATTGTATTATCACTGGCCCCACCATTGTAACCTCTGGCCCGGAGCTTTCGTCCACCAAAAAAAAAATCGACTAATAATGAAGAAAATTAACACATTTGTTGCAATAGTAGCCTAATGTATGCACTAACTACATTACTACTTGTACTACAACATTTGAATCATCAGTTCTTCCTCATTTTCCTCAATTGTTCACATTTGGTTTATTAAAAATAATGATATTGTTAAAAAATGTCTGCTATTATGAGTATTATTATTTGTATAATGCACTTTCTGCCTTCCTGTCATTAGGAGTTAGAAATGTAATGGCTATGTAATTGATTTGATTAGAACCTTCATTATCCTAAACTGCTGGGACATTTCCCTATAGCCAATACCTTTATATTGTCTACTCTTCACTTACTTGTCAGCATAGGTCGGCATTGATGTACAGAGCCGACAGAAGACCTTGTTTATATTGCCATCATATTGAGAGGTGCAGTGACGCGTCCTAAAACCAGGAAGTAAGCTGCTGGTTCCCTCGACAAAAAGCAATGGCATTTCTCCACAGGTTTTGGAAAATAGCTGGAAATAAGGTCTGTGGAAAACAAACGTGTTTGATAAATGCACGTTTTGTTCAGCCGGATAATCTCCACATGTCTACCCTACTTTTATAATTTTCGAATCATAAATCTAATCGATAGATTATAAAAGGGTTTTAGGACGCGTCACTGTACCAGAAGCCAACTCCATCGATCAAGCTGGCTGAAACGTTCTCTCCCTCTTCTTCTCATGCTCCCTGTCACTCTTCTTTAACTCCTCCGGTGACTTTCTTTTATTTGAAGATTGTTTTTTGCCCGGCTACCGCTGGTATTAAAAACATTTTTGGCGAATGGTTAGGTGGTCTGTAGTAAAGGAGCGCGCTCCCGCTCACGGGAGCCTGCTCGCGCTGTGCTCCGCAGCAAACAGCTGTTTGCTTTTCACCCAACAACGACAACCGACTCACGAAACGCTATGTTGTAGCGTTGATAAACGAAACAATTTAACTAAATTGCTAGTCAAAATACCAATACCACAGGAAACATTTTTTTTAAAGCAATATTTTTAGTGGCCCGAGCGGGCAAGTGGAAAGTACGTTATGCTGGCCCGGGGTGTCTAAATAGTGCTTCCGGGCCAGCGGGCCATTTATAATGTCGAGCCCTGTAAATGCTTGCTTCCAATACATGGAGACAATAGTCATGAAGTCAAATTTTCCCCATCACCTAAACTGTCCAACAAAACAGGTCAAGTTGAAAAATGTCAACACTTACCCAGATCTGTCCCACAATCTTCAATGGTTCCTTTTTGATTCTGAAACCTTCTGAAGTGCACTGCGGTATGAAAACATGAAAGAATATCATCTTTTAAAAAAATGTAAGCTCTAATATCAGATTTTAAATTACTTTCAAAGAAATCATCAATACAGTAAAAGATACTCACACTTTAATACTTTCGCATACACTGATTTGATATCTTCTTCCAAGTAGTCATCCAGCTTCATCTGTATGCTACTGAAGACATCTGCTGTGTAGCCATTCTTATTCTTTTTCCCCAAAAGCAAAAGTGGAAAATACCCCAGAGCAGCAAGCCGGTCCAACTAAAATGGTAATAAGTAAATGCAAGTCATAAAGCCTGAATTTCACATCAGAAAAGTATATGATCCATGTTTTTAAATGTCCCATGTCATGGCCATTTCTACTGATCATAGTTCCTTTGTTCAGGTCTACTAAAATAGATTTATATTGTTCAATGTTCCAAACTCACATTGGTTTCTCAAACAGCATCTCTGTATAGTCTGTGTATTCACTCTCTGTCCTGAACGGCTTGTTGGAGCTCCTGTGAGCCCAGTGGCCTTCTGCGAGACAGCGAGACACAGCGAAACTCAGCCCGAAACCAGCCCGAACACACACACACACCCGCAGCCTGGCTGGGAGTTTGTGTGTGTACTCAAACACCGACTCACAGCCTCGCTGCGTCCCGCCTTCTCAGGGAGGAGAAATTGGCGGAGCTGCAGCTGAGAAAAGATTGAGTGTGTGTGAGGAAGTCTGCAGATTGGTCCATTTGGACCAATCTGCAGACTTAACGTAACGGCTCCGAGGATTGTTCCATTTGGGTATGGGCACGTCACCATACCCAGGAAGAAAACAATGGAAAAAGAGAAATGTCCAACGAGGCGTTCTGGGGCAGCATAGACAGGTATTTTCTGTGTTAGAGTTGTACTCGCTACAGGGTGTACTTTGAGGGGTTTGTGACTCTGCAGACGGTTTACATGCAGAAACACCTTCATAACACACAAGGGGAAGGGTAATAACCAGAAAAGCATGACATGGGACCTTTAAGAAAATATTATGAAGTATGTTTTATTCACCTGTAGATTCAACGTAAATTAATAGGAAGTATATCACTCTTTCAAATATCAATAGTTCTGAGTCCTTTATAAGTTTTACGAGCATTTTAGCCTGTGTTTCTTTCTCTAGCAGGACACTAAATAAAGAAGAAGCCTTAAATTGATGAAACACTAAATATGGGGCCGATCAGTGGGCTGCTTTCCGACTATTTAAAGATGTATGTAGTCAACAAAGGTCCAGTGTATAACGTTTAAGTAAAAGTTAAAATATTTAAAGTTGTGTTACCACTTGTGCTTACCATTTTGAAGCTGGAGTCTAGGACATGTCCGCCGTTGCAGTTTTTCTTTATTCTTTCTTTCCACTCCTTTTCCTCAGCTGCAAACCTTTTTCTTTCTTTAACCAGTCTGTCCTTGTGTGGCTGTTGGGCCTCACATTTAGGACATTTCTTGCATGCAACAAAAATCTTGTCCTGGCATGCCACACATTTCTTGACATTGCGTATCCCCGACATGTCTGCAACAATAGGATGAAGTTCACAGTTAGCTAGTTCTTGATAGTGACTTTAAAACATGAATGTTAGACTGTGTATTTTGTGCAATATGGTGCTGGTCAAGTGTTAGGAGAGCTATTTCTTGTATAGCCTATAATATTGCATGTACAAATGTACAGTTTTTGTGGGTAGCCTAGCAACAAGTTATATTTACAGGTAACATAAATGTACATAACCCTTCTCTGTAAAATCTTCTCATGAAACGTCTGTATCAAGATGGACCGATTGCAAACACAACTAATGTTACTATCTAGCTCACATTACGTTCATACAATAAATGTCTTACCCGTTGCGGTTCTGCAGAGTCTGGACATGTACAACAGCCCGCCAAAACTTACCGCACTCCGCCGAAAAGTTACCGCAGACTGCCAAAAATGAGTCCAGCACGCTCGTCACCGCAACGACTGTATAAATCCCGCGTTGTTATTTATTTTTTCCTGCGGCTCTTAGGGAATTGTAGTCTTTAAAATATATTTGCGTTTTTAAGTAGCGTACTGAATTGAGAGTATTCTGACAAATGTAAGGGGATGGTTAAAACATTTGCAAATCACATTTTAAATGTCCTATTGTAAAATGGGGGATATTGAATTGTAATCATATTTGTGTTCTTTGTCTCCCTGTGGTTGCTGTGTGTCTCCTTGTAGTCATTGTGTGTCTCTTTGCAGTTGTTAACCATCTCTCTATAGTTGTGCATCTCTTTGTGATCGCTGTGTGTCTCTGTGGTCTCTTATTGTCTCTTAGCAGATGTTTTGCATTTATTTTTTGTTCATTTGGTCTCTATGTAATGTTTTTGTGTCTCTTTGTAGTTGTTTGCTATAAATTGAAGCATTGATATTTAAAATGTATTCTGTTATTGATAAAAGTGTAATATAGAAAAAACTCAGGCAAACAATAGTAGCACAAACGGACAAGATATAAGTGATATCAATTATTATTCATGCTTTTGATCACCACAAATCATTATTTAAATGTGTATTTCTTAACTTAATTAAAACAGTTTTTGGTTTACTACATCGGTTTACAGACATGGGTAAAACATGACCCATGTATGCAAGTGTGATAAAAATGAATTAAAAAAATATATATAATAATTATTTTGGTAAAAATAATTATTTTATCAGTGATTTGGACCAAACAATATATTTTATAATTGCAATATTTGTCACTTTGTCACACTCACACTATCATCATACAACCGATAACACTGATATTTAACTGTAATTGTTTCTGTAGTGTAACTATTGATCTGTGGTGAATGTATAAAATGATTGAATAAAAGGAAAGAAAACTGATTGTGCTAATTGCATCTCAGTGCAGATGAGTAGAACTTTTCTTGAAGAAATGTTCAGTATAATACTTGGTATAATACAGTATAATAATAATATAGTGTAATGTTAGGGTGTGGACACTGTCAGAACAGTATTTCAATCTGAATAAGTGTGTAACTAATGTAATGTAATGTAACTTCATGTGGAGGAGAGTAGTGGACTCTGCTGCTACTGTAAGGCTAGTGTGCATGTCTGTATATGGGTCCCACTCTCTCTCTCTCTCTCTCTCTCTGAGTGTGTACTATGTGTATGTGTGTGTGTCAGGTTGAACGAAAATGCCACTTTTAGGTTAAGGTTAATTATTTTTCACATTGCCTGAAGCTAATGAGATGCGAGGTTACAACTGGGAAAGAGACCAGTCTCTCCTCACTTGATAATGAACTTTGGTGAAGGTCAAGAAGCGGTCAATGTGACGTAACGCCTCCAGGGCACGTGTGTGGAAGTATGATCCCGGGGTCTGATAGATATTAATATGAGGATGTACAAAACAGACAAACTAATAAGGCTTAATTTAAACATTAAAGAATACTTTAGGTCAAGGTCTTCTTTTGAATAAGAAAAAAGCTTTGGGGGTATAGAAGAAGAATATGGAGGGATGAAACCCTCTTTAATGGTCACACAGAGCACACAGCACACACAGTGACATTTGTATCTACAGATAAATATTAAGCCTGACAAAGTACTTAACGTCTAATATATTGCTTTCCTGCAATGTTAACTATGTTGAAGCACTTATTTTAACTGATATTATATATATGTATTATACTCTTATAAGATGTATATAGATAGTATAAGAAATGTGCAGAATATGACAGTTTAATGGTGGAGGTATACACACATATTGATAGATGTCTTGTGGACTGTTGAGGAACCTGCAAGTTTTTCATTCTGCACTGTAGTTGTGTATAATATGATATGTCAATAAACCTTAGAAAATCTTGAAATCTTGAAAGGGATGTGCAAAATAGTCATTATATACAGTCTTTAACTAACTATTAGTAGAGAATAACGAGTAATGAATATACTTTATAGGGATCCTATTAATATCTAATAATACAAAGAATACAATTCAATAACATGCTTTAACCACTAGGTGTCCCTTTATATCAGCTGTGCACTGTTATGGTGTAAATACAGCCTATCTACCAATTGGATCAAATATAAAAGTCAGCTGAATTAGTGTTGATACTGCAAGGAGACGTATTGTGTGAAAATAAATCTAAGATGTTGTTTAATTGCTGATATATTTATGATCCACGTCACGTTTTCAGTTTTGGCGGCAATTGTTCCTGTTTGTCTAGAAGTCTTCTCATCAGGGCTCTATAAATAGAGAACTACAGCAGATATGTAATATTTAATGCAGCCGAACCGTGTATTACAATGCCGTTATGTGATGACTTTCAAAGAGAAAAGCAAGCACACTCGGAATAAAGTATTATTTTATTTAAACAATTTTTTTTTTTTCGGATTTCATATCATATAAACACCATATCCCAACATGCATTGCGGCTAAAACAATCAATGTTTTAGCCTATCAAAACCTCTGAAAAAGAAAGGTGTCTCTCAGAATCGAAGGAGAAAACCTATGGGAAAAACACAAACGCATTGTACACAATTTAAACCAATAAATGTTGTATGATTAACAACGATAAACTGATGTTTTTTAGTGGATGAGTACTGCAGATATCACTGTTAAATCATTTGATCATTGGTTTTATTATGAAAACGTCGAGACCGGAAATACTGTTTTCAACCCGTAACTTTACATGGAGGCTGCCGCGTACCTCAAATCATCTTCGTAATATCTATCAAACTATAGATCCTACATATCGACTGGACGTGGATTCTAAAAGTACAATATATACTTCTCGCTAGAAATCGAATCAAAAAGCGTTTTAATGGCCAAACTATCCTACAATTTAGGATTTTACAGAGATGGTTATTTGTGAATAAACGACCATCTGTAACGTTTGCATTCAACGGGAGCACTAGAGGGCGAACACTTTAAAACGTAATTATAGGGCGTATTAAGCGTTTGAACAAACGACATATTTGGTCGTAATAAGGGCCTGAACAATCGGCCCATTTGGTCGTATGAGTTGGAGGACTTGTTGTTTTAAACAGTCAAAATTCAAACAATGCATAAGTGTTCACAGTGAACATGCAGTGTACTAAGGGCAGTATCCAAACTGAGACACAGCAATACTCAATAAGGGCAGTCTGCACTCACTTCATGCATCCGTACGTTAAACGTTTTTAATCTTGCAATTTCATCATGAGGTCTATCTTCACTGAAAGCCTGTCAAAACGGTTTAGAAAGGCTCTAAATATCCAGGCTTTACATTCCTCTGCTGCATCGCCACAACCTCACCTTGACCTTTGTACAACTCTCACCCAGACTATTACTCCTTTCACCGCCGCAAAACGGGTATCGCCGTTCATTGCAGCCGTGCATGTTTCTCCATCTCATTTTTCAATAAATCCACTGAACGCAACCTGGAGGTCCCACGAGACCCAAACAAATCAATAGGAAAACATACTCTCAAATCAACCGTATCAACCTGACTAAAATAGAGAATGCTGTTATTTAATCTGATCCAATACGCTAACAAACATAATAGACACAGACAGACACGCCCTTACTCTGGTACAGTAAGAGTACTGTAAACTCAACACAAAGCCTACAAATGGTAATGGCTGCTAATGCTTAATAGTAAGCAGTAAGGATACAATGGCACAATGTATGCAGTATATATATATATATATATATCCAGATTGGCTTCTAGTTGTTCTTTTCAAGTACACTGTGCTTTTCATTTTAGTCTTTGGAGACATACATACGTGCAAACGTGTCAACACTATGAGAAGCTGTCATATTTAGTTTTTCTATTTGCACTAATGGAGGACATTAAAAGGGCTATGAGTAACTGTAGCAAGGAAGTAAGAGACTGGTAAATGATTTCAATAGGCACCAAACACTTTCAGAAACACATTGCACAAATTCATGTAGTCATCAATTTGCCTAAAGTGTACTTTCCTTTAACGATATCACAGCCTTAATGTGCACATCAGTGACTACATCTGCTCTACTTTTCTTTGGTATATTGTCTGCAAAAAATAACTGAAGTTGTAACTTGTCTTTTCTGAGGATCTATTTTTGCCACTGTCTAGGTAAGTGTCTTCTGGGAAACAGAACTGGAGTAATAAAAGGCTGTTGAAAAAGTGGAGAGGGGATGGAGGGATTCGCCCGACGGTTGCAAAGGGATTGAACTGATTGACAGAAACTGCAGGACAGTTGACCCCCCCCCCCCCCTCTCTTTGATAGTGTTGACAATGTGGTTCCAAAGGGGAAAGATGGGGGATTATTAGATCCTTAAGTGCAAAAGTTCTCATGTGCGACACCTTGTTTTCCATCTCTCCAGGAAAATGTGAAAGACTTCAAACAGATGTGTCCTCTGTGCTCTGAATCACAAGATAATTAAAAGGCTCTTGACGAGCAGAGGGCTGCGTTGTGATATTGCGTCGCATCATCTGTCTAGAACTCTGCACAATGCTGCTGCAATGATAGAATCCACTCAAAAGGGCCCTATGCAAACAGTTAAGAAAATAAATGATCACCTGGTTTTCATCACGCACAGAAAGAGGACCCATTGTGTGAGAAAGGTATCATTTTGTCAATGAAGCACTGGAATATTCTATTATCTTCAAAAGGGGCAATAAGCATTGTATGACTTTAATCTCAATCTCTATTTACGACCAAGGGCATGCGACATCAAAAGGTCTCCGCATAGTAAGATACAGCAGCATTCAAACAACAAAGTCACATTTTGAAGACGGTGACAAGTAGGTAGCAAAGCAGATATGCAAAAGAAGCATCCGGAGAGGAGCAGGATGAGGGGAAGTAACAGTCCTTTCAAACCCCCATAGATATGTTATGGTCAGCATGTGCTCGAGGGCTACACAATCTGTCTAATTTAAAATACTTCTTATAATTGATTCTGTTGGACTACTTGTCTCTTTTTTTCCGGTTGAGGATGTCACTCTCTGGTGACCACATCTGCACACTGGGAGTCACTTGTTCAGAGTGGAAGAAGGCTGTTCAGTTTTGGATCTGGAAATGAGGCTGTAGATTGGATTATGATGCCATTTTTAATCCATCTTTTTCCCTTGCAAGATATTGCTCCTCCCTTGCTTCTTAGCGTTATACAACACTTGACAAGAGGAGATTTTGCTCAATTCGGATGCAGTGATGACTATGTGATTCCTTGTGACACTCTAATTTGAGATTATAGGGCCAGGCTTTGATGCAGACATGGGAAAAAAAACTTTTAGTCACAGAGACCCTTCTCTTCTCCGGACCCATTAAAAGGTCCCCCTCATCTCCTGGTGTACTTTAATTATAGCCATCTTGTCCTGTCTCTGATCCTGATTTTGGCGGAATTAGGCATCCAACTATCATGTTTCTTCTGAGTTCATTAAAAATAAAATACTAACTCATCTCAACACGCCGTCTTAACTCAATGACATGGTGTACTTCTTTTCTGAGTAAATGGGCTTAAAATTTAATTTGAAGCAGACCAATACTGATGAAATGGTTGATGTTCCTTCCCTTATTAACCTTTAATCCATTGGTGATCATCATTCCATACACAATTAGCCGAAGCACAGGTTCAAAGCTTTTTCTCTGCTGATTGACACATCTGTGGTTTTAATTGTAGTGTTGAGTGATTATGTAATCATAGCTCTGAGTGATTGAAGAACAAGCAAACTGATCTCAGACCAGCACAATGTTTAATTACGGTAAGATATAGTATCTACCCTCAGACCCCGAACAAGTGGGTGGCTAACCTCATTTTTTAGAGCACTTCTGTCTCATTGCATTGTCATTTATCTATTTATTTTGGACACTCTCACAGAGAGAGAGTGAGTCACATGTCCATCTATTTCACTGAGTAGTATATCGCCCCTGTTTCAGCATCTTGCTCAAAACTGATGACTGGTGCCAAATCTCTGACCTTTCAGTTTCAGGACAGTCTCCCCAAGCCCAAAATCACCCTTCCTCATGACATTTAACACAGTGAGTAAGAGAGCAGAGGGGGTCAGTGGAAACACAACCTGCTGGGAGGAGCACAACAAAAATGGCAAACTGTCTAATTCATGTCTCACTTCCTGATGATGACCTGTCTTAATCAGTGTAGTGTGATAGTACATCTGTAAATAGTTCCCAGAGAACAGTATGCTTAAGAAACCCCTTGTTTAACGGTTTGGCATGAGCAGACACTAGATTTCGAAATGCAAAATCACAATCACCACTGGCAACACTTTAACAACAGTGTTGGCCACCTGGGTCAAATTCTGAGGTCCATCTGAATCAAAGATCTAAGGTGGCTTACATTTTATACAAAATAGCATTTTCTTCTCAAATGCACAAGAAAAACTACATCATGACATCTGACGGAGGAATCAGCCATTAATATAACATTCTTAATAACACATCGAGATATGTTAGCCACTGCAGGTCTTTCTTTACCGAACTGGCAGAAAAATGTGTCTCTTTTTTACTCTAGAAGTCTTGGGTTTTTTCTCTGACGCCGAGTGTGTAAGCAACTCACACTCAAAACTCACATTTCTCTCAAAGTCAGATATCTTGTTATTCACACTGTGGTGTAAATTGAGTTTCTATATAACATGCCATTACGCCATCCTAGCCAATCAAACACCAGACTAGACAACATTCAATGTCATAGACAAGGAGAAATACAGTACAGTAAGTGGAACGGTGACAGTCTTGCTCAATATCATTTTACAGCAACACAGATGTCTCATCATGATTTATATGAGAGGTGCATGAACTAAATGCGAAGGCTGACACAGCTTGAAATGAATGTGTTTCACCTGAATTATTAAACCAGAGCAAATTAGTTAGATTAAAACAAAAGAGAAGCTCCATTACCTAATACAAAATAGATGTATTTTTTCAAACATAATTTAATTCGATAGATTAAAGGAAGCAAATTGAGTGAGTACTTTTTATTCAAATCATATTATATGAGGCCCATCTAATACGATTATACTTGTGTAATAGTATATGTACACTTTGTAGTTCAAGCTCATACTGTTTGGCAAGGTGTGCACAAACAGCTCACTAAAACTTCTTAGCAATTAATCTTCTGAGATCACTTTAATCAAACAAAATGAATTTCACCAATTGTTTAAAAGCATATCGTAATAATTCTTAAAGCCAAAACAAGGGCTTCGCTGTTAAGAGACTCCATGTGGCCATACATCAAATGCATATGGCCAATAACAAACTCAAGGGCACATACAGCAGAGAGGAATCTGTATGCCAACAAAAGAGGACATGTGGACTTTCAGTTGGCAACAATGCAGACTTACAATGTGTTGTTCTTTCCAAAACTGCTCAAAACTTTAACAATTACTCATAATTAAGGCTAAACAGATATATATATTATTACAATGCATAAGAAGAATACAATCAATGTAAGCCTGAGAAAACAATGTTAAGTGGAGGCCTAACTCTAATCAATGATGAATAATGTCTCCTGTGCACAAGCTTCCTCAAATAAATAAGAAACCACTAATGGGCTTCAATTATGCATCCATTTGGATAGCATGTGCCCAGATAGGTAAATTGGCCTAATAAGAAAAGGTTGTGTTTTCTGTGTGTTGTTCTTTAACACAACACATTGTATACAGGCCTCCTGAATAATATATATATAATAATCCTGAAGCTAATGTAATTTGTTTACTGCTTATGAATATCCTTATTAAATTGTAAGTATATTTAAATAGCAGTAAAGCAAATGAATTATAAATATGGCTTTGGTCAAATGTCATATTTCAAAATAAATGAGGTAAATAAGTAATGAAAGTGCCATGAAGCTGAATAAAACAATGAATAGGCTGCTCTGCCTTTATAAAAGATATACACTGTGAGAAAAATACTTTGAGTGGGAAAGACAATGATTTTAACGTGATGCTTCAATTTAAACCTTGTGTTGTTTGGGGAGTGTATAGCTTTACCTGAAATCACTGTATGGGTGAATTATCCAAAATCCGGCGGATTTAACCCGCTCTTGTTCTCGTTCCACCGCCTTCTCACTTCCAAACATCCTCAGGGAGAACTTGTTGACCCCTGGTTGAAGCATTGCCCCTAACTGTCTGTGCATGAACCCTGCTTGAAATAATCTCTCGTTGTCCGGCAGAATTTGATCAATGCCATCTAACTTTATAAACCCTGACTGCTGTTCTGGTGGATCTTTTTGCGTACCACCACCGCCACCGCCGCCGCCACCGCTGGCCCCTTGCGCGCCTTGATCCGGCGGCCCATCACCGATGGCTCCGGGGGGCTCTCCTCGCTCGGGGTGACATCCCCCTCGGTGATGAGGCGCCTCTCCTCCGCCGAGTCAGAGTCGTGCACATGGCGACTTGTGATGGAAGAGAGGCTGCCTCGAAATCTCCGACAATCTCCATTTGAGCTGGTCTTCATCGGTCTCCCTATGTCCGTCTCCATGATCACAGTCTCCCCACTTTTGGTCTCCCCGATGCCTTTGCAGCTTCCTCCAGAGGTCGGCGACGGTGACAGCAGAGGCTTCATCCTGAGACTCTTCCTCCGGGTGTCCTTGTCTGCGTCTTCTCCTTCCCCCATTATAGATGTTTTTTGTCCAATGTGCTGTGGCAAACTATAGAGCCTTTTACGCATGGAGGAGTGCAGCCTTTCCATTATGACATTGAGACGAAGTGGAGAAAATGAAATAAATCCAGGTTGTTAGGCTGTATAACGGTTGTTTCCACCAGCCTCCGCGCTCCCTATCTGTTTGTGAGAGCGATCAGTCTGGAGCTAATCTGTATCCCTGAAAGCCTGCTACACATGACATGGACCGCCGTGGTTCTACTGAAACAGATGAGGGACACACTTTATCATAATAAGACTACCAGACAGTTTGCATATGTCCTCACGCACAACCTGGGTGGTCCGCTTGGCCACTGCGTCCCCGATCTTTGTGCCGTTCCGACATTGTGCGCAAAAGTGGAAAAACTGCTTGAAAGTCACCTTAGCGTGACATGTGAGGGACGTGCAGACGGACGGTGATATGGAGACGAGGGAAAGGTCATGCACGACGAAGGATGCTCTTTTCACCAGACGTCTTTCTCCAGCTGACATCAAACAACGCGACACAATCATGCAAAATACAGTAGAGCATTCCAGGGACCGCTGACATCACTGATCCATAGTCATGGTGCGTTTTGGCAAATTGTGAATATTCATGATGCTGATCTATTGGGTTGCCATAGGAGCGAGAACTGCAAATAAGCTCGGCCCACCTTGTTTAAAGGGGAATGCTCTTCCCATTCTTAAAACGCTCTCTTAAGTTAAGGCTGTAGGCAGTGCAAAGCCATTGTTCAGCCATGCTGTGGACTTCACTTGGAAGTAGCCCGTTTTCCCAGCACTATTTTCAGTCTGATTCACTGCGTAAATTGCGCACACAACTACAGTTGGAGCTGGAATAGGCTCAATTTGGCAAAAGGTGTTTTATCGACTGGCTCCCATACAGAACTGTCAAGTCCCTTTTCAAATGGCAATGTATTTCAATGCTACATGTATACATTTAAATGTTATTTTATTAAACCATTGAGTATCTTTAACATTTCTTTAACATTTAACAACAAAATATATAAAGTAATATATTCAGACATTTTAAATATTGTTCTTCTCAACAAACACAAAACTATTCAATGATATATCCTGCAAATATTTAGTTTGTTTGATTTCCCTGAAAGTACGACTTAAATAACGCCATATTTTACCCAATTGTGTAATATAAACATAAATTCATTGTAATGGCCATCATTTGCCTTGCAAAAAATTACATATATTGTAGAACAACATTTAAATTAGAAAGATGAGTCTCTGGTAAAAAATGATAATATATATACAATTATTATAAAAGGTATATGAATTAATGTTTATTTATAGCCCAATATCACAAATGTTACATTTGTCTCAGTGGACTTCACAGTTTGCACAGAATATCACAATACGACACCCTCTGTCCTTAGACCCTCACATCGTACAAGGAAAAACTTCCAGAGAAAAAACTCACAGTTTAAAGGGGAAAATGGGAGAAACCTCAGGGAGAGCAACAGAGGAGGATCCCTCTCCCAGGACGGACAGACGTGCACTAGATGCCGTGTGTAAATCGAAGAGATAATACATTTACAACATAGACCAAATCCATGAGGATGTCAACAATGCTGTGGGAGCCATCAGGGAAGTAGTATGATGAGAGTCAGGCAGGACCACAGTGACAGGTTCAGCCACAACTCGAAGTCCAGGACTCCGATCAGGACTCACTCAGGTTCAGCCACGACTCAGGATCCCAGCGTAGATAGACACCAAAAAGAAATTTGGGGGAAGCTGGGTTATTCGGAACATGAGAGTACTCAGGTACAGACAGAGAGAATCTGTCTGTACCTGAGGATCCTTTTTTCAAAATATGTGTTATGTGTTCAAGAAGGAAGGTGGACATGACGTTTCATTAACGCCATACTATCTATAAGATTCTTAAAACAATTAAAATACCCAACTTCTGTATTATACAAAGCACTTTTGAAAAGCAACATATCATCATATTTAATATCAGGGATTATCAAGGCCTGTATGTGTGATCACAACTTTACTTTGCTCAGATTGTTTTGAAATTCTTTGAGAGCCATCATCCCTTTTCTTACCATCTTCTGTCTTATGTCTTACCTGTGCTGAGTCTCTTGTTAGTCATATTAGCAGCTGGACATTGAAAGAAAAATAAATTACAGAGTGGGGATCAGCCTGGATGTTTACAAGCAAACTATGTGAGCCAGACAAGGTAGACATAATAGAGCTGATTTAACTGCTGAAACTTTATTGCCGATATAATAATAATCTTTATTCAAACAGCATAACAAGGTGCTTTAATTAGCAGGAACAACATTTACGGACTGTTTTGACATAGAATCAGTCAATTACAACAATACGAATGTAGGATATATAATACCTGAATCATAAGGACAGATAGGAATCCTCGTATATCACCTATATTGCCATGTATCAAGACTGTGTCCAGTCCAGCCTGGGCCATTTGCTGCTTGTCATCCCTTTTCTCTCTCCAAGATATCACTATCCAATAAAGCAGAGAAGCCAACAAATAGCTTGAAATAACAAACACAATAAATATAGCAATGTTCGACAACAAAACTGATTTGAGGCAATTTTAGAAGTACAAAGCAGCAAAAACATTATACTTAACTACAGTACTTGAGTAAATCTACTTAGTTACTTTACACCACTGCATACAAGTGTTGTCATTCCTGAAAATAATACAAAAAAGAGAGTAAAGACAGTCTTTGGTCAGTCAAAGTAAAACATAATGGTTAAAGTGGGCGGTGTCCTGAGTAGCATGAAGCTGCAGCGTCGGAGACAGCAGTTACCCAAAACTAAATTAACAGTGTTGTTTAATATACATATAAAAGACATAAAAGACTATCTTTTTTAAATTCTCAACTAAATTAACAGTGTTGTTTGTTTAATATACATATAAACATTCATGTGAACGTGCGTTGACCGTCACGTGCTCCGTCGACTCGGACCTGTGTGTGCGCCTGTGCGGTTCTACAAGTGCGGTCTCCGAGAGACTCCGACGCTGCAGCTTCATACTATTGTCCTCACGCTGCGCGCCATTTCGTGAACAGGCCAGCCCACTTTCATTAGCAGCAGTCAAGTGCTGTTGTTCAGTTAGCCAGAAAATACACAAAAATACTGAAATGGACACCAGTCATAAATGGACGTTAAAACGCTATGGGCGTTATATTCCGGGATCTAGAGTTGGAACGACTTTGAAGGTACGGCTTTTTAGTTAGCTTGTTATTAACATGATTTATGCTAGCTCACTAGTTAGTTACTTGCTAGTTTTCCGATTATGCTAACGTTAGCATCTCTTCAAATGCCGATATTAGCTGGTCTTTTAGTCACAACAATGAATCATATTCTGCAGCTATCATGTGTTTGCTTATTAAAACAGTATTGTGTGCACACATGAATTCAAACTCAATGCTTAAATCGTTGATAAAGTTTCAATGTAGACCCATACTTGAGAGGGGAGGGGGGGGGGGGCGCGGTTAGCCGGAGCTGTTAGATTAACAAACATGCTTCTTATTGTAGTTGTAAACGGAAAGGAGTGAGCTGAGGGTAGAGTTGTCCATTCTTGTTCTGTTTTCTGTGACTATCTTGAACACCCTCTCAGAAACAATGGTGTAGCTGTATTAAAGTCCGAGTGGAAACAGTCGTGAGTAAATTATTACAATTACCATTTTAATGACCCAAAACCAATGTTATTTTCCTTCGTGAAAACTAGCCAATATTAGTTAAAATGATGGTAAAATAATAAAAGTGTCTTTATTTTAGACTATTTTATTACTGATGTGTCATGAGTTGATTTTACAAAAATGCTCTTTTTTCAAGAGCATCCATGTCATGTGACCCATTGACTCCAAATCCATACCAATATTTTATTACCCTTGACAGATAAGACACACATATTTCCATTTGATTTTAGTTCTTGTTATTTTTTACAAGACATGTTTTGTTCTAAAAATGTCTGCAGTTTTTTATTGAAATAGTTACTATTGATGACATTTTCTTCACTAGCATTAAACAAATTAATACTTGTTCAATACTTATAAGTTAACAACTCTATTAGCTGCATTCCTTATGAAAGTGCAGATCTCTTCTTGGTCCAAACCACATGAAAAGTTTCACATGTATTAAAGGTAAATGTTAGCCTATAAAAAATATCATCAATTTGGAGCAAAAAACATTAGCTGAATATAATTTAAAGTATATTACAGCTACAGCTAAAGTATACAGCTCAGGGGTAGACATTAAGGGTAAAAAGCCACTGGCCCTCCGGGCCGGTGGAATTGTATTGTCACTGGCCCCACCATTGTAACCACTGGCCCGGAGCATTCGTCCAAATTTTTTTTTACTAATAATGAAGAAAGTTAACACATTTGTTGCAATAGTAATCTATGCACTAACTACATTACTGGCCTACTTGTACTACAACATTTGAACAATCAGTTCTTCCACATTTTCCTCAATTGTTCATATTTGGTTTATTAAAATAATGATATTGTGGTCATTGTTAAAACATGTCTGCTATTATTATGTATAATGCAGTTTCTGCCTTCCTGTCATTAGGAGTTAGAAATGTAATGGCTATAGATTAGATTAGATCCTTCATTATCCTAAACTGCTGGGACATTTCCCTATAGCCAATACCTTTATATTTTCTACTATTCACTTACTTGTCAGCATAGGTCAGCATTGATGTACAGAGCCGACAGAAGACCTTGTTTATATTGGCATCATATTGAGAGGTGCAGCCAGTGACGCGTCATAAAACCAGGAAGTAAGCTGTTGGTTCCCTCGACAAAAAGCAATGCGATTTCTCCACAGGGTTTTGGAAAATAACTGGAAATAAGGTCTGTGGAAAACAAATCTGTTTGATAAATGCACGTTTTGTTCAGCCGGATAATCTCCACATGTCTACCCTACTTTTATAATTTTCAAATCATAAATCTAATCGATAGATTATAAAAGGGTTTTAGGACGCGTCACTGCACCACTAGAAGCCAACTCCATCGATCGATCAAGCTGGCTGAAACTTTCTCTCCCTCTTCTTCTCATACTCCCTGTCACTCTCCTTTAACTCCTCCGGTGACTTTCTTTTATTTGAAGATAGTTTTTTGCCCGGCGCTTGACCGGTTACCGCTGGTATTAAAAACATTTTTGGCGAATGGTTGGTGGCGCGATAGTCTGTAGTGAAGGAGCGCGCTCCCGCTCACGGGAGCCTGCTCGCGCTGCTGCTCCGCAGCAAACAGCTGTTTGCTTTCACCCAACAACGACAAGCGGACTCACGGAAACGCTATGTTGTAGCGTGATAAACGAACAATTTAACTAAATTGCTAGTCAAAATACCAATACCACAGGAAACATTTTTTTTTTAAAGCAATATTTTTAGTGGCCCGAGCGGGGTAAGTGGAAAGTACGTTATGCTGGCCCGGGGTGTCTAAATAGTGCTTCCGGGCCAGCGGGCCATTTATAATGTCGAGCCCTGCAGCTACATGAAAACATATTTACATGAACAAATTCATAAATATATCAAAATACATATATGACAAATTAGAAATATAATTATTCACTGTTGCCTACACATTCATTTGGCAACTACTTTACTGTGTTAAAGACTTTGTTGTTCATCTTCAACTTGCCGTCCATCTGTTTTGAGTCTTTAGCCGTGAGCTGGGAATAAAGAGATTTAGGGATGTTTTTGTGTTGCTGAAACAAGTGTAAGAACTGTAGCTTTAAGGAGTTTGTCTCTCATTGACTGCATCTGACTCTAAATGGAGCAATATGTGTGGTGAGAACACAGAGATAGATGGCTGCGAAAAACAATATCTGCCTACATCATGTCGACTCTTGGTACAGAAATGCAGTAATAAGAATACATTCCTAAGTATTTGTGCCAAATTAGTTGAGGTACATTTATGGCGGATTTCCACTACAGCGCGGTCTGACGGAGCGTCCACACAGCAGCGTGCGTTGACGCTTGGCGGTGGGCGTGTCTGAAGCTTGGGGATTTTTTGCGAGCAACGCGACCAACAACCAATCACATGAATCTCCCGTCCCCGACATACAAAGCAATAGCAATGTTAAAACGAAGTAAACTGGATATAAAATCCCCAAACAGGCGAAAACCTACCAGTTTCATCCACTGTCTCTCCCACCTCCCTCCATGCCTCGCTCCTCCGGTTTGTATCCCGGTAGATGAACAGAGACTGATCAGCACCGGGTGATTCACTACCGCTATAATGAATTTTCCCTCCATTTTTTGGAATATGAGGAAATGACCTGTGTAGTCTCTCCCAGCATACACGCGGTTTGATTGGCTAGCGCTTGTACTGGCAGATTTGCATAAACGGGATTTCATTGGCTGACGTCACCCCATTCAAAGTGAATGGGCAGAAGCGTTGGAAGCTTCAACGCACGCTGCTGTGTGGACGGGCCGTAAGCGTGTCGTGTCGTGCCCGGCCCGTTTTTGGTTGCGTTTCCACTAGGGGTAGTTCAGGCTAGCGGGTACTGTTTCACAGTTTTTCTGGCTCTCCAAAATCGAGGTTCTTTCCGGGCCAACAACCGAGCTGAGTATGCTAAACTAGTGAGAGAATCACTGGCAGCTACAACAAAATGAACATATTTTACCGTGATTTAATTGTAATACACGTTTCAAAATGATGCCGAAGTAACAACATACTGATACCGGTTAGTAAAAACCATGAATGAATGCTTTGACTAGTCTGCAGACAGACGGCAGACGAAAAACCTTTTTAAAATGCGTGTTTTCTGAATGGAGATCGGCTAAGCTAACGCAGTATATGCTCCGACCGTCCACACTCACAACAACGGCCTACAGACATAAATAAACCAGCGACTGTATTCGCCTTGACAGACAGTCTGTGGTTTGTACTTGTTTAACTTTTGTCTAGTTTCTGAACAGATATGAGGAGCTGTGAGCTCTGTGTGCTAACAGCCAACGGCTGATGTTGGTTTTGTGGTTCGCATTGAAGATTACGTCACGGCTCCGCTTACACTGCGTTACTATAGTTACTGCCCCAGTTCCTAAACTAATGGAAACGCAGCATAAAGTGAGCCTGGCCTACCAAGGCCTACCTATACCGTACTAAGCCCTGCGAGGCCCTGCAGTGGAAATGCGCCATTACACTCCACCCACAAGACTCTACCACATTGCAGGATGTAATATACAGTTCAACTCAATTTGTGAGTCTAGGATTACAAGATTGTATCTGGCTGATATTAAATAAAAGTAATTATTCTAGACACTCGTGATCTTATAAAACACCTCAAGGAGCAGATAGAAATGTATAATTCAATGCTGATGAACTGTCTCTTATAGCCTACCATTTATTTCTTCTTGACAAAAAACCTCTCAAATGTATAGAAAGATCCATCATGAGTTAGGAATACACATTTTGCCCTAATATTTCCTTTTTTTTTCAACAGCTGTTCGAGGCAAATTCTGATAAACCTGAAATATTCATGACAATCGTGGCATCTGGACACTTGCTGATTTCCCAAGGACAGGAAAGCCTGGTAGGAACACTGTGTGCCTAGATTTAGGATTCTGTTTTTGTTTTCTGTTTCCATGCATTATGATTAGGGCTGTCAGTCGATTAAAATAGTTAATCGCGATTAATCGCAAATTAATCGCACATTTTTTATCTGTTCTAAATGTACCTTAGAGGAATATTTTTCAAGTTTTTAATACTCTTATCAACATATGAGTGGACAAATATGCTTTATATGTGTGTTTATTATCATTTGAAAAATGACAAATATTCTCATGAATATTAAACACAACAACCTCTGAACATTACAAATATTCGCCTCAATTCAACCTGGAACCTCTCTCATTCAATAATACAATATGAAGTGTGTGTGTGTGTGTGTGTGTGTTCGTTGGAGCTATGTGCAACTCAAGGCATATGCTCGAACGGGAGCTGCCTGGACGCTGCAATCATGTTACGCGCACTATCCGTGCTGAGTGTGCTGACTTTTCGTACAATGTCCCACTGTCTGGCTTCCTGCATAAAGTCAAGTGCTCGGCGAAATGTCGCTCCTCTGTTTTCATTTAAACAGCTCCTTATATCCGTTAGCGCAGTTAGCTAGCACCAGATGCTAACAACAACAATACACGTAAGGTCTCTCCCGGTCCTCCCGATGGCCAGTCGGTGCCTGCCGGTGAGCGTGGAAGTGTGGTCTGCCGCAAGCAGGCAGCAGGAGCGGGGCTGTCAGCATCAGCTTGTAGATGGTATTTTAAACTCGATGCGCTCTGAAACTACGGGGCGGCCGAGGAAAAAATATATACATGCGTTAATCGCGTTATTAACGCGTTAACTTGACAGCCCTAATTATGATATACAGACAATACCTGAAGGTTGGGCTTCTCTGACTGTATGTTTATATCCAGACCCAAGATAGATCGTTTTGCTTTATCTTTGAGGTTAGTTGTATTTATTCACAGCTTTCTGTAACTCTAGATTGTATTTTTATACCGTACATTTTGTCTAATTTCATTGGTGATTGCAGTTATAGTAATTCACTGTAGAGTCTTTTTGTCTTTCTGATTAATTTGGATTGTGCTTCCTTCCCTTTTGAGTAAAAGAACAACAAATACAAAAATTCCTTTTTTATTTTGGGTTTGCATTAAATATATGTTTTGAAACACAAGTCATTATATAGATTGCAAGGCTTATGGTTTAGAATAACATAAGCATAGGTTTTTCAAATGTTGATTAAAAAGGAAAATATACTCACCTTCAAGTAGGGCTGTACGATATATCGTGTCGTGACGATAATCGCGTTATGCGCATGCGCGATATTCACATCGCAGGACGTGCGATATTAAGTAGACAAATTAACTCAAACACGTCATGTTACAATTATTTTGCTGCTTGCTACAAAAGGAAAACTTGCGCGGCTTTCATGTCAGGGGTACTTGAGTGAGTGACATGCAGGCTCTGCATGCACAGCAAACCACCAATCACAATCATTCTTGATCAGATCACAGCAGGATAACCGAGCTAGCTCAGCTTGTTGCTCTGATAACTTAAGATCCAGAAGTCCGTGACTAAAATCCTTCATCCGGTTAAATATCGTTAAAAAAATACCAATTGTAAGGCAAGGCAAGGCAAGTTTATTTATATAGCACTTTTCAACACAAGGCAATTCAAAGTGCTTTACAAAAAATGAAAGACATTAAGAAAATGGCATTTAAAATCAGTCATTAAAAAGAAAAGCTAATAAAATAAACATTAAAAGATAAAAGTTACAGTGCAGTCTAAGATATGAATAGTTCAATTAAAAGCAGCGACAAAAAGAAAAGTCCAGCCTGGATTTAAAAGTAGTCAGAGTTGCAGCGGACCTGCAGGTTTCTGGGAGTTTGTTCCAGATATTTGGAGCATAATAACTGAACGCTGCTTCTCCATGTTTAGTTCTGACTCTGGTATAGCATTAAAGTTCAAGAAAGGATGGTTTGCGGACAAAAAAAAAACTGTCTTTTCTTCAATTCCTGTATTTTTCCATATCGCAATATATATATCGCAGGGGAAAAAATATATATCGCAATGTCAGTTTTTCCCAATATCGTGCAGCCCTACCTTCAAGATAGACTTTTCAATACAAAGTGAGCCAAATGCCTTTAGCAGTTAAATATTGTTTATCATCAAAATCAACTTTATTGTCCATCTTTCAGTTTGCGTGTACAGACAGATCAAAATACCGTTTCCCACAATCCCGAATACAAAAATACAAATATATATAAAAAGATGTATATCCTATATATACACAATCACCAGATACATTTATACATATGCGCACATTAAGATAAAAGCACAACAATCAATATATACAAAATAACACAAAATAACATTTACTTCAATATCTTTGGGAAATGTACATCAGTGCAAACATTTATTCAAGCTCTATTGACTCACGTGTGTCTACTCTGAAAATTGCAATTACTGTATATTATGTATTTGTTACCGTCACAAATGAGAGCACGTGACATCAGAGATTATCTTTAAGACTGTGAGTGTGAGGAGATAAACAGGTAGTCATTTTATTTTCACCAACCTGTATGAATGGATCTACAAAAGCCTCTTTTTGCTTTTACCTACAAGCGGTATGGGTGTGAGCATTTAATCATAGGAACAGAAACTCGTGAGGATTTCACAAAGACAAATCATGCTTTAAAAAATTGTGTTAATATTCAACGTCTAGCTCATAAGACCTTGACATGTTGCCTCTACTGTAGCAGAACAAGGAACACTGTTGCATAGGTTAGGCGTTGCAGTGTAGCTGTCCATGAAGCTCTTCAATTCAGAAAAAGTACTGCTGCTTTAACAAAAATGGCTTAAAATCGTTAAAGGATGAAGCTGCGGTTGTCATGCTCCGACACAGTTGTTATTACTTGTTGTGCTTCTCAATATAAATGGAGCATCCTGTATGAACTCAGTTAATTGTTAGCAACGCTACTTCAAAAGGACATTTTTGGATTGGACATGCTCTACCACTCTCTTCAAAGAGTAAATCATATTATTTACCTGTAGGGTTTGTGTTCATGTGTGTGCTTTGATTTTATTATAGCTTCTCTGTGAATATAAAACAATTACAACCTATATATAAAAAGCATTTTTCTTTCCCTCCTTTCATCGAAGCGCATTACACTTCCTCAAATGTAAATCTGTAACAGAAATCTGCTTTCCGGATAGCAATCTTCGATTAAGGGCATATGAAATATTCTGCTGAAGAGCTTGACATTTCCGCTCAAACCTTATGACATTTGACCGGATTGTGATGGTGGGGTCGCGCCAAATGTCACTCAGAAATGTATAATCCCACTTCAGACTTGGTTCAGATTTTGATATATTTTGTATGGTAGTCAGGTCGGGTGTGAATTTGCATGCCGTGATTCAATTTCATTTGATCTGCCTCATTGAACATGGACTTGGCACATGTACATATAAGTAGGCTAATAGCAAATGTGACCAATCTCACCTTCAATCAACTTTGTCAACAGATAACCTTTTATCTTTAGGTTGGCTACATTGCCAAAGTAAAGATGTTAAATGAATCTGGAGATTTTACCAGTTGTTGTGACCTTTTTAAAAGTTAACTTCCCGCCGTGCAGGCAACACAAATGTGAGGGACTACTCAATGTCTCATTAATGAAGTTCTGTCAGGTGACATAGCTATCTCGCTGCACCAGGGTGCCAGACAGGTATTCAGGTCAGACTGCACAGAGCTTTCACCCAGGATGATAGACTGGTCTTTTAAAGATTGGTGCAGGGAATGCTCTGGAAGCTTCAGCACAGAGAGCTTCGTTCTTTAGGTTACATTATACATTCTTAAGAGCATTTTGGGAATTGTCTTTGAACTCAACTGAAATGTACTTTATTTCAGGGTGTCCGCGGGGTCTTAAAAAGTATTAAAAGTTGATAAATGAATTTAGCGAAAATTAAGGCTATTAAAAACGGCATTTTCTAAGGTATTACATTTTGTAGCTTGTTTTCAATAAGTATATAAATTGTCCAAAGAGGTTGTATTCTACAGTCTGCCTGAATGTAGTCATTGCGTAGGTGTGTAGTGTGATTCTGTGTATTTATGGCATCCCGTTGGGTTTGACGTCATCTGAACAGGACATCGCACGCTCACTGCTTGATAGCGCGCGAAGCTCCGTTTACGCCGGTTGTTAAACAACATCGTTTTGGGGAAATGCAAGTCTGCGTCCAAATGGTTGGAAGATAAGGAGGAAGGACGATCAATACTGTATATAGTAAATGTGAGGTGAAGTGTGTCGCCAATGTAACCGGTTAGAACTCAAAGTGGCGATGAGGTCTTAAAATGTATGGAAAGGGTCTTTAAAAAAGGTCTTAAAAGGTATTACATTTGACTTCAGGATTCCTGCATATGAGGAGCTCCAGTCCAGAGCTTGCATTAAAATATAGATTCTTTCTGACTTCACACACATCGCCCTACATCGAAAAATAAGCTTAAATGCATCCTTCACACATTTACAATAACAATTTTAAAGGGAAAAACAACATTAACTGTAGTATACTGTCTGTTCGAGCCACCAGAGAAGATAAAGCAGTACATGGCATTGTTTTTAAAGGTACGAATAACTATTGTTTCAAAAGATTACATTATTACATTACATTTTACTTGTTAGACGCTTTTATCCAAAGTGACTCACATACTCAATACTGTCGACAATCCCCACAGGAGCAATTTGGGGTGAAGTGTCTCAGGGACACAACGACATGTTGACTGCAGTGGGGTTTGAACCTGTGCTCCCCTGATCCTAACACCAACGCTCTATCCACTGCGCCACACGCCTCCTAAAAAAAATATTCTGACTTTTGGTGTTTTGATGATGAAGGCCATTAGCACTGTCTCATCTGCTGATCCTGAATATCCTTTACTGTACGTCTTCCACTGGGATGGGAGGTGGCGACTGTGACCGCCATAAAATAAGATTCCCATCATTCTTCATCTAAATTTGTTAGATTTCCATACACCTTTATTAAGCCAGGAAGGTCCCATTCGGATACAAGATCTTGTTTTCAAGCGAGTCCTGGTCAAGAGGGCTGGTCAAGACAGTTAAACATAAAAACAATTCAACATGTGAGAATACAATACGTACGCAACAAGAGGGAAATGGAAGATATACAGGCCGTACCAGTAATCCATAATCTGATCTAATTCCACCTGAGTGAAGGATTATGTAAAACAGCAGTATGTTTCCATTCATCAGATTTTTCCTTTTTAATAATCCCAAATGATGTGTGCATTTAAATTGACATTACAATCCAATCATTTGTTTCCCTAATGAAATAAAGCATTTGAATATTGCATATTCACCAGCATTTCACCAAAAATGTAATTGTTAATTCCCTATTTTTATTTCTACAATTACAGTAATTTAGCGATGGTATTTTTGCAATGGACCCAGATACAATTAGGTGACCTTACTACTTAGTATTTACTTACTTAATTACTTAGCGCTATTGATGTGGAATGATAATGCTTCAGTACAGCCTCCCTGCTGGTGCAGTGCCATTGTTCAAATCAAAGCGTGTTGATATACCTATAATGTTATTATCAAAGTATAAAAAAAGGCACATTTAACAGAATAGGCTTATTTTAATATTTGGCTTTTGATGAATACATCTGCTATTTTGATTCCCTGTGTGAAAAGCTTATTATAAGCCTCAAAGCTTAGGCTCGGAGGTTACTGGGTAAATAGCGACCCCTGCAGACAGTTTGAGGTATCTGTTTTTGTCTCACTACAGAGTGAATGTGTGGAAATGGAGCTGCTTCACTTGGAATAGTACACCTGCATAATTTACCCCTCCACATTTAAATTAGCCTATGGATAATACTGTTTCCTGTCCAGGCTGCTAAGGACGTTTGTTGTCTTGTTGTGTTTCTCCCCAGGATGCAGTCAATTTGTTCGGTGGAACCACAGCTTTCAAAGTAAAACAGAAATCTGACAACCTGATGCTTCGATTTACAGATGAGGTGAGTCGTGAGATGAATTGCAATGGCTTGATAGGTAGTATTTTCTCAAGGTCTGTCCTAACACCATCACTCTCTTTCAAGATCAAGACCATTACTTTTATTCCACTATAACAAATTAAAATGGTAAACTAATGGTTTTCTGGGTTTTAATTTATAGTTTTTATTCGGGTTGCAGTGCTGCACAGCCTCCTTAAATTGAAATATTACCAAAAATATTTGACTAGTCAGCAGGGGCGGACTGGGACTAAAAATCAGCCTGGGACTATCGACCAGCCCACTTTGGTACCGCTAGTAAATACCGCTAGTAAATAGTCAACGGGGGGTGCTAGTGACTTATTCGACCGGCCCACATTGTCCGACCGGCCCACTTCAGTACCGGCCCACTTCAGTACCGGCCCCAGTAGGGCTGCAACAAACGACTAATTTGATAATCGATTAATCTATCGATTAATGAAACGATTAATCGACTATTATGCCTTGCACAATTTCTCAAACGCTCTTATTTAGCCATCAACTTTTAGATTTAGCTTGAGGTTGTTTTAGGCATGTGGAAACTAACAATGAAGACAATAAAGATGAATACTTGATTCAAAAATACATATAATATTAAATTAACTAAACAAATTGTGAACAAAATTAACATAGCTTTTTATTTAAATTAAATACATAATATTTAAATTAAATAAATAATATTTCAAAAGAAAACAAATGAAACAACAATGTTTTAACAAATCGTATTAAATAATCTGATGACAGAACTGTAAACAGAATAGCTTAAACTTTAACAAAATAAATAACTCTGTTACCTCTAATCATTAACCCATGTTTGTATAATGTAGTTAACTCGTGTGTTGCTGCTAGCATACATAACACCTGACGTGGAAACGTTACTCGTGGACGGGGCTACAGAGCTACTAGAAAGACAGTCGAACCCGGTCCATTCCTCCGTCTGAATGTGGAGCACTTTTGCTAAATGTTTAGACAAACTGCTCGTGTTACCGCCCTTACATGCTAAACTCTTATTGCACAATTGGCAAGGAGCATTGTCCACATCGAGACGGGTAACATTTAACCCCACCATGGAGCGCTTCTCTCCGCCATCCCTGCCGTGTGTTGCTGCATGTAGCAGCCGCGTGTGTGTGAACGGCCCCGCCCCCTCGCACACAGACCGAGGAGAGAGATCTCGTCTCGATTGGAAATATCGAAAATACACCATAGACGCATTTGTTTGTCTTTTTGCATTTTAGAAACGAGTTGGCGACACTAAGACTGCGATATAATGTTTATGTAGCAATAATACATATGACATATGTTTTAAATGTCTCCAGTACCGATAAAAACACAGATAACGTTGGAGCTTAACGGCGCGTAAAACACACGTGATGACGTCACCAACGAATCGACGACTGAATTAGTTGGCAACTAATTTGGTCACCGATTTTAATCGATTAAGTCGATTAGTTGTTGCACCCCTAGTACCCAGCTACTTTTACATTACCTTTAACAAGCTGTTGATTTAACAAAAGCAACACACAGGGCTTTCATGGGCACAGCTTGAATGTGTTTGTGTGTTTCCTGCAGGGAGAGAAGCGCATGATGAGGATGCAGTTTGATGGGAGTAGCAGGAAAGGCAATAAATGGTTGTTCCAGTGCTGTGAAAAAACTGATGGAGTACACGTCTGTCACCGCTCAGGAGGACGCCCCATTGCCCCCAAATCAGCCCCCTGCTGAGACCCCTGCACCAGTGATACAGGTTGCCCACTTTACAATTTAGGAAATTGTTTGTACTGTTAAAATGTGTTAGAAAATCCCTTCTGACATAGATGGCTTAGTCGGCTGTACAGTATTACAGACATACTGCTTTGCTTGACCTTTTATAGTCTTTGTTTGGTAGAAATCAGACGCTTACCTCATATGTCACCGTTGTACATTTTAAAATAAAATATCAGCTTCATTTTAAAGTGCCATCATTGATGTTATAAGCAGTACTGATTGCTTAAACTCAAGTTTTGTGCTGTGGTCAGTTTCATCAGCACTGGCTAAAGTATGTTCACTAGATGGTGCTATTTACAGTACGGTCTTAATGTTAGCCTCTGCAGCGACAGGAGGATGAGAGCATGTACTGTACATGAATCAGAAGCAAATCACAATACAATATATTGTGTAGAATACAGTGTGTCCCTCCATAACGAATATACACAAAATGATAAAATTAATTAATAAATACAAGCTTAAGGTGGCATACCTTTTAAGTCACTGGATGAATTCTTAAAATTGCCTTTAACAGTCAAATTGTTGATTATGAAACCGAGAACAATATAACGTGCTTTCAAAGCATTCAGTTAACGTTAAGACTCGATCTACCTCAAACAGTCTGTACTGCTTCATTTCAGTAGCAACATTT
>CM053242.1:55380616-55432478 GCA_028583405.1 Pogonophryne albipinna
GATCTTCAAGAGCTGTGCAAGAGAGATCCAGCAGATTGAGAAGGACCTGTGTAAACAGAGTAGGTATTTCACTGGAATATAATGATCATTATCGATATAATATTAATCCTTTCCTCCTTTTAGGCTGTCCTTTTGCCATGTCCTTGGAAGCATATGAGGGGCTGAAGGATTTATTGAAAAAAGGCTCCAGGAGATGGAGAAACAAATGGAGGAGGCCTTCAGCACATACAGGTGAGTATTTATTGGGAGAAATACGCTGAATTTAGTTTTGTTTTGAGTAGAATTAATTGAATTGATGATTGATTGATTGCAATCTATCTACACATGATGCGCATATAGATTGAATGGAAACAATGTCACATTAATAACTTCACATCAATATAAAACAACATTGATGTTACATATGTGTATTCTTATATGTAGATATCCTTCACTATTGCTTGTATATACGACTGAAAGAATATTCTTGATAATCCATCAAATGTCTGTAGACAGACTGCAAACTATTTATTGACATTTTTAAATGTATTGAACATTTTCTGGTACAGGACATAAATACTCCATACCAGACTCTACAACATAAAACAAACAGACCATATACAGTATATACATTGAGTTAATTGTACATACTTACTTACTGTACATATATCAGGTCCAACACTTACAGAACATTAGATGAAGATCTTAGTACTCTTGATATGTTTTTATTTTTTACATTTATGCAAGTTAATGTAATGTTTACCTCAACATTCCTTAATGTTACCTTGAAGGTATTTAAACAATTTAGATTTGTCTAATGTGAAACTTTCCAATGCTGTCAGTACATAAAGACTAAGAACCTGGATACTAACCATGACAATAAATAATGCTTTTATATGCAGGAATGTTTTGATGGACCCCACTGCCCTACAGGAGGAAGACAATGAAGGAGAGGAGGAAGTGTGGGATGCGGAGATCTGTCTCACCCTTGATGACACTGACTCCTCTGATGATGAGAAGCAAGATTAGCCTCTTCCACTACACTAGGATGCCGACGTCCTCGGCCGACTTTCCTATCTTGACAGGTTAAAAGGTTAAAGGTTGATGTTCCAGGCAAAAATGTGCATAGTAAAGTGTAATGGTTTGTTTGTTGTTGATGTAAACATTATGACTGAATAAACATAATTTGCTTCAAATATAACTCATAGCAATATGTTAACCATTAAAAAAGCCAACTGCATTAGTTAACAAACACTAGGTCAATTATTTTCCTTCAGTAATGAAGATGTAATTCCAATGTAGACACACCTGGGGTCGCTGTTCAGACTGTTAGGCTGAGCAATACATTGTCTGGACCGTAAAAGGGACGAAGAAGACGAAGTGAAGTGACGTACTTCCGGTTGAAGTGCAAAATCAAATCGCTAAAAAAAAGATAAAACACTGGCATGTAATTTACATTAGAATACATTTAATGGTTTTGAATAAGCCACAGTGCCTTATTGTACCAGCGAAAGAGGCAGTTTGGATGATAACAATTTAAAAGTGTGTAGTTATGACATGAAACGACTACAAAGAATATGGTGGTTATTTACCCATTAACCAGCATAATAACGGATTTGGTAAACTGAACAGTGAGCCGCCAGCCCGAAAATAAGTTTGCTCCAAAATGATATTAACAAATTACTATTATCATTATTATAAGCTAGAAAATAAATGGCAAAGATATGTAGAAAATAAACGTATTTAAGATACGTTCATAAGAAACGTAACGTGGGAGAAAATATGTTTCTAGAAGATATGTAGAAAATAAACGTATTTGAGATACGTTCATAAGAAACGTAACGTGGGAGAAAATATGTTTCTAGAAGATATGTAAAAAATAAACGTATTTGAGATACGTTCATAACAAACGTAACGTGGGAGAAAATACGTTTCTCGCTAAACGTAATTGAGAATGCAGTTTAGTTCTGTGGGAACGTAATTTTTAGGAGACAGGGTTGTCTGCTTTCACACCGAGCTGCAGTCGATACTCCAAGCTGTGGTCAGAGAGGTGAGTTATCGAAGAAAATTCTCTATCAAATAGCAATCTGTCCTTCGTCTCACCGAAAATACAAACAAACATATTCTCTTGTTTATAATGGAGCCATCCCAATGCTTTGTTGCATCTAAATGGATCTGAAAGTAAAGACAAATATGGACCAGGTGAGTTTTATGGGCTGTTCTACTTTATTTAATTTCTGTTAGCAACTGGAACTCATTTTCTCTGACACATCGGGGTTAATACTATAACTGTGGTACATTCAGCTGGTTGCAATAACAATGAAAATGGCATTAATACAGGGGGGTCAAACTCAAATACACAGTGGGCCAAAATAAAGAAATGGGTACTAGTGGAGGGCCGGACTGGTTCAATGTTTATTGCAGAACTTATTGAAATGAACTTATTGCACATTTTAAACCTGGAACTAACAAAGCTTAATTATTGCCTATAAAAACAACATTAAACATGAAATAATCAGTGCATTCATTTCTTATGGCTCTATCTGCAGCTTTTCCAGAGTCATTTCTTATGATACATTTTCCCACAGGCCAACAACAGCTTCAACAAAACTATTTCCCTCAAAGAACAAACCAAACATGCCCTGTTGTCGTGAGAGAGAAAGTGCAGAAGGAAACATCCATTGAACTCAGTGTGCTGCTCTGTGATGCTAGTTCAGATACTTGGCATCTCATCTTGGGTGCAAGGTCATCAATGTTTGGGCTCAGGCTCTGAGCGGAGGAGACCCTCAGGATGGAGTGAAGGTGCAATATACCGGCGGGCCAGATCTAATAGCAATTAGAAATGATCCTGCGGGCCGAAATGAAATCCACCACGGGCCTGATTTGGCCCCCGGGCCTTGAGTTTGACACAATACATTAATACATTTTAAATAAGCTTGTAAAAATAAAAACATTTAAGTTTAATTATCAAGAGACTTAAGTTCAAATAACTCAATGGATTTAGTACAGTACACTTTATTTACCAAAGTATCCATAACAATAAATTCTAGAGTTACTTGGATCGATTCAAATAATTTGTTTCATACTCAAGTTGTTTGAGTTTGTAAACTGAAATCTATTGACGCAATCAGTTTCTACAAACGCTTTGAGTTGAACTAACTTATCAGGTTTTACAGTGTAAGCTAACGTCAAATACAAATGTATAAGGCAAAAAAAAACAAGTGTGTCAAGATATGAATTTCTGGAAGTAGAATGATTGCATTAGGAGGATATGTTATGGTAATGTTCAGCTTCATGCTTACAAGCATCTCTCTAAGTCACACTCAATGACTCGTAACAACTATCATTCGGACAGGAAGCTCAGGTAAAGTAATGAAAGATGTTTTATTGATTTAAATCTGATGGTCTTTGCTGGATCACAGCCTGGTTTACAGAGATGCAAAAATGTACTTTTATCTTCATAAACGTAGATTCTTGCATGCTTTGTTATTAGTACACAGTATTTCACACATAAAGTGATCAGGTCACAACATTTCTCAGTATCTCATTAAATGCGTTGTTATTAACTAACAAACCACAACAAAAAATAAACACATGAACTTGTAATAACCACACATCTTGAGTGATTGTCATTAATGAAGTTTAAGTTCATGAGTTCAACTAAATTAATAATCATAATTATAAACGTGCGACAATTAATCGACTAATTGCCTGAATTGGTTGACCAGAAAAATGAGTGGAGGGCAGTTATAGTACACAGTTGGTGTTTCTCAATGTCGAGGAAGGATGCTCCAGAGCCACTATTTCAAGGATGCTACGTCATCGAGTCCCGCCGAAGGACTGTTCCAATGTCCAGGCTCCTTGGAATTCTACCGAGCCCGGCGTCCTTCGTTACAGGAAATTTCGAGGCTGCACATGTGTAGACTCCGGTCTTAAAATCCCCACAATGCTTTGCGCACGGACCAATTTCCCAATCTTTGGCGGAAATCGAGCTCCATTTAAGGCGGGGCCTCGCATATGACGCACACCTGCACCCCTGTTAGCCTGTTCCACCATTCTTCATTTTCCGAGGCAGGAAGGATTCTTGCCTCGCTTTTGAAGGACCTGACTCGGAGGGACATGTCCTACCAAGCAAGCGTCCTCGACATTGAGAAACACCCATTGTGTTCAGTTAGCAGTCATTTAGCTTTATTGTCACCAAAATATAATTTAACCATGTGTTCATACTCTATATGTTTAAGTAAGGTGGGGGGACATTCAACATAAACTGTTATAATTTTAATTACATTTTATTTGAAATGAAAGAAAAAACATATCTGAATTTAATGCCTGACTTTTTGAGCCTTGGCAATTAAATTCTACAAAATAAAAGAGCACTTTAAAAAGATAATTTGAAGATAGATAAGGGAGGGTGAGGTACATAGGAGGAGGATACAGTGGATGAAGTAAGGATTGAGGTAGATGGAGGAGAATTGAGAGATTAAGGAGGAAGGGGAGGTATGGAGGTGTATGGAGAGGTATGGAGGTATATGGAGAGGTATGGAGGTATATGGAGAGGTATGGAGGTATATGGAGAGGTATGGAGGTGTATGGAGAAATACGATAGAGAGGGTGATGAGGAAGGGTAGATGGATGTGGGGTGAGGAAGATGAAGGAGAAGAGAGATGAAGAGGGGGAACAAGAGGAAGCTGTCGTCGTAAACAACTAGCAGTGGCCTCTATTATACTCCTCTATTTTCTTCTCTTTTTTCTTATCCTTTCTTTCTGCTTTTCTTCCTCTGCATACTTCCTTCCACGGGGGTCTGCTTCAGGTCGGACCCTTCTTCCTTCACCTCTTCCCCCTCCGTCTGCTTCAGTCGGACCCTTCTTCTGGTCCTTCACCTCTTCCCCAGCTGCCTCCGTCTGCTTCAGGTCGGACCCTTCTTCTGGGTCCTTCACCTCTTCCCCAGCTGCTCCGTCTGCTTCAGGTCGGACCCTTCTTCTGGGTCCTTCACCTCTTCTCCTGAGCGCTTCTGGTCTTTATCCTGCAGCTGGTCTTTATTGGCCACCACTGCTGCCCAGCTAACTTTAATCTCCTCTCCGCTTTCCATTTCCTGGAGGCCTGCCTGTCCGGCTGGGAGTTCCCAGATAGATATTTCGGGGAACTTTTCTGGTTCTTTCTCCTCATCCTTTACCTCTGTGGTGTCGCAGAGCTGGTCTTTATTGGCCAGGTTGTCCTCTGTCGGTTTCACCTTCATCCATATCGGACTGACGTTAAACTCCCAGCAGTTTGGGGTCTCAACAACAAGGTCATTTATGGACTCCTCTGGTTTGATCAATTCCTCATCCAAGGCAAGCCATTTCTCAGCCTGGGCCTCAGGGAACTTCTCCTGCAGTTTGATATCCTTGACTCTTTTCTTCTGTTGTTTTTTCTTCTTTCTGCTTCTCTCTTTCAGCAGAACTACCTCCTCCGTCTTCTTTAAGAAGAAGAACTCTTCTGGTTCCTTCTTCTCAACCTCCACCTCTGTCATTTCACAGCGTTGGTCTTTGATGGCCACCGCTGCCACGAGGCTAAGTTCCTCTTCCTGCAGCTCTACCTCTGCTGCCTCGGTCTTCGGGAAGTCGGTGAACTCTTCTGGTTCTTTCTCGACATCCTCCACCTCTGGAGTCTCAACCAGGTCTTGTGTGGACGCCTTCTCGACATCCTCCACCTCTGGAGTCTCAACCAGGTCTTGTGTGGACTCTTCCTCTTCATCCTCCACCTCTGGAGTCTCAACCAGGTCTTGTGTGGACGCCTTCTCGACATCCTCCACCTCTGGAGTCTCAACCAGGTCTTGTGTGGACGCCTTCTCGACATCCTCCACCTCTGGAGTCTCAACCAGGTCTTGTGTGGACGCCTTCTCGACATCCTCCACCTCTGGAGTCTCAACCAGGTCTTGTGTGGACACTTCCTCTTCATCATCCACCTCTGGAGTCTCAACCAGGTCTTGTGTGGACTCCTTCTCTTCATCCTCCACCTCTGGAGTCTCAACCAGGTCTTGTGTGGACTCCTCCTCAATGAACTTCTCCTCCTGATCTTCTTTCATCTCCATCCAGATGACTTCCTCTGCCTGGCTGTGAAGTGTCTCAGCTAGGTCCTCAATGGATTTCTCTGGATTCTTAATTTCATCCTCCATCTTTTGGACTTCTGTCACCATCACTGTCTCCAGGTTGTGTTGTTCCTCAGCCGGGTCCTGAAGTAACTTTGCCTCCAGGATGTTTTCGACCTTGACTTCCACCTCCAGGATTTCTTGCTTCTCTGCAAGGTCCTTTGTGGACATTTCCTCCAGATGTGACTTCTTGTCCTCAATCTTCTGGAATTTCTCCTTGATCAGTTTGCTTAGAGAAGCCCAGCTCTGTATTTTCTCTGCAATTTCTTTTCTGACCTTCTCTGCCAGGGAATTGTTATCTTCCTCAACGCTGTCAACGTTTGTCGCCATTTTTGACTCTGGACACAGCTTGTTCTCTTCCAAGCTCTTTGAAGACTCTGCCAGTGCATTGTATTTCTCCTGCCAGTTTGTGGACACTGAGAGACTGTGAGAGAGAGACACCTTCTCCCGTTTCAGACCCATGATTTCAGTGTCCCTCTGGTGGATCAGTTCCTGCCAGACATTCACAACTTTCACAAATCCGGCATTTTCTTGCACCAGCGACTGGTTTGCTTGCGTCAGACCCTTGATCAGAACTTCCCTCTGCTCGATCCTGGTAATCACCATCTTCTGGTGATAAGGCCAACTCACCTCCCAGTGGTTGTTTTTCACTGCCAGGTCCTTTGAGTACTTGTCCAGAAGTTCATATTTGGACTCCCAGTGTTTGATAACCTCTACAAGTTCAGCTTTGCTGAAGCTATTTGTGACCTCTGTGAGCCTCTGAGCAGCTTCCTGCTCACACACTACTGGACTAATTATTCCTGCCATGGCACAGTTTGTTTTGACTTGAATTGTGCGTAGTTAGAATAATTGAAGTGTGTCTGTACGAAACCGTGTTTCTTTGTAGAAAACGGTAACTGTCTTTAGTAGATTTGTTCTCTGTAAAAGACTGTGTTGTTCGTATGTTGAATGTAGAAGTTACTGTATCTAGTAAATCCGAATGACGTGAAATTACCAAGAGCTGTTCCTGAGGAATACCAGAGCATAAATGAGTATTTCACTTGCATGTTTTGAAGGTTCCGAATTCCGATCCAACATCAAGGCCGTGATGTCATAATGTATTACATCATCAGCAGATGATCACATGACTTATCAGCTGATGAAGTTATGACATCACGGATGTTCTTTATCATGGATTCTAAATGGATTCCTAATTGAAGTGTAAAATAACAATACTCAACACCATGTTCACTTCAAGCATTTAAATATATTACTATTATGTTAATTATTAATTTGCTTTTTTTTCTATTTTCTACTGATTTCTCAAATGTTATGAATCACCTTCAGGTGCAGATTTTTGAGGTGTGCTTTTAAGCTAATTGAAATTAAAATGTGTTGATTATGACCGAAAGAACGAGATCGCGGATACAAGCGGTCGAGATGGGTTTTCTCCGCAGGGTGGCTGGCGTCTCCCTTAGGGATAAGGTGAGAAGTTCGGTCATCCGGGAGGGACTCGGAGTTGAACCGCTCCTCCTTCGCGTCGAAAGGAGCCAGTTGAGGTGGTTCTGGCACCTAGTTAGAATGCCACCTGGGCGCCTCCCTAGGGAGGTGTTCCAGGCACGTCCAGCTGGGAAGAGACCAAGGGGTAGACCTAGAACCAGGTGGAGGGATTATATCTCTTCGCTGGCCTGGGAGCGCCTTGGGACCCCAGTCAGAGCTGGTTGATGTGGCCAGGGAAAAGAAAGTTTGGGGCTCTCTGCTGGAACTGCTACCCCCGAGACCCGACCACGGATAAGCGGGAGAAGATGGATGGATGGATGTGTTGATTATGTACAATTTATATTTGCAGAAGGAAATTTAAATCAACAAAGAAGTCATGTTCTGGGAATCTCTGTTACGATACATTATCAACTTTTTAATCTGCTCAGTTACCTGGAACTAACAAAGCTTAAATTATTGCCTATAAAAACAACATTAAACATTAAATAATCAGCTGCATTCATTTCTTATGGCTCTATCTGCAGCTTTTCCAGAGTCATTTCTTATGATTACATTTTTCCACAGGCCAACAACAGCTTCAACAAAACTATTTCCCTCAAAGAACAAACCAAACATGCCCTGTTGTCGTGAGAGAGAAAAGCAGAAGGAAACATCCATTAAACTCAGTGTGCTGCTCTGTGATGCTAGTTCAGATACTTGGCATCTGATCTTGGGGGCAAGGTCATCAATGTTTGGGCTCTGAGCGGAGGAGACCCTCAGGATGGAGTGAAGGTGCAATATACCGGCGGGCCAGATCTAATAGTAATTAGAAATTATCCTGCGGGCCGAAATGAAATCCACCAAGGGCCTGATTTGGCCCCCGGGCCTTGAGTTTGACACAATACATTAATACATTTTAAATAAGCTTGTAAAAATAAAAACATTTAAGTTTAATTATCAAGAGACTTAAGTTCAAATAACTCAATGGATTTAGTACAGTACACTTTATTTACCAAAGTATCCATAACAATAATTCTAGAGTTACTTGGATCGATTCAAATAATTTGTTTCATACTCAAGTTGTTTGAGTTTGTAAACTGAAATCTATTGACGCAATCAGTTTCTACAAACGCTTTGAGTTGAACTAACTTATCAGGTTTTACAGTGTAAGCTAACGTCATAATACAAATGTATAAGGCAAAAACAACAAGTGTGTCAAGATATGAATTTCTGGAAGTAGAATGATTGCATTAGGAGGATATGTTATGGTAATGTTCAGCTTCATGCTTACAAGCATCTCTCTAAGTCACACTCAATGACTCGTAACAACTATCATTCGGACAGGAAGCTCAGGTAAAGTAATGAAAGATGTTTTATTGATTTAAATCTGATGGTCTTTGCTGGATCACAGCATGGTTTACAGAGATGCAAAAATGTACTTTTATCTTCATAAACGTAGATTCTTGCATGCTTTGTTATTAGTACACAGTATTTCACACATAAAGTGATCAGGTCACAACATTTCTCAGTATCTCATTAAATGCGTTTAACAAACCACAACAAAAAATAAACACATGAACTTGTAATAACCACACATCTTGAGTGATTGTCATTAATGAAGTTTAAGTTCATGAGTTCAACTAAATTAATAATCATAATTATAAACGTGCGACAATTAATCGACTAATTGCCTGAATTGGTTGACCAGAAAAATGAGTGGAGGGCAGTTATAGTACACAGTTGGTGTTTCTCAATGTCGAGGAAGGATGCTCCAGAGCCACTATTTCAAGGATGCTACGTCATCGAGTCCCGCCGAAGGACTGTTCCAATGTCCAGGCTCCTTGGAATTCTACCGAGCCCGGCGTCCTTCGTTACGGGAAATTTCGAGGCTGCACATGTGTAGACTCCGGTCTTAAAATCCCCACAATGCTTTGCGCACGGACCAATTTCCCAATCGAAATCGAGCTCCATTTAAGGCGGGGCCTCGCATATGACGCACACCTGCACCCCTGTTAGCCTGTTCCACCATTCTTCATTTTCCGAGGCTAGGAAGGATTCTTGCCTCGCTTCTGAAGGACCTGACTCGGAGGGACATGTCCTACCAAGCAAGCGTCCTCGACATTGAGAAACACCCATTGTGTTCAGTTAGCAGTAATTTTGCTGTATTGTCACCAAAATATAATTTAACCATGTGTTCATACTCTATATGTTTAAGTAAGGTGGGGGGACATTCAACATAAACTGTTATAATTTTAATTATTTTATTTGAAATGAAAGAAAAAACATATCTGAATTTAATGCCTGACTTTTTGAGCCTTGGCAATTAAATTCTACAAAATAAAAGAGCACTTTAAAAAGATAATTTGAAGATAGATAAGGGAGGGTGAGGTACATAGGAGGAGGATACAGTGGATGAAGTAAGGATTGAGGTAGATGGAGGAGAATTGAGAGATTAAGGAGGAAGGGGAGGTATGGAGTGTATGGAGAGGTATGGAGGTATGGAGAGGTATGGAGGTATATGGAGAGGTATGGAGGTATATGGAGAGGTATGGAGGTGTATGGAGAGGTATGGAGGTGTATGGAGAGGTATGGAGGTATATGGAGAGGTATGGAGGTGTATGGAGAGGTATGGAGGTGTGTGGAGAGGTATGGAGGTATATGGAGAGGTATGGAGGTATGGAGAGGTATGGAGGTGTATGGAGAAATACGATAGAGAGGGTGATGAGGAAGGGTAGATGGATGTGGGGTGAGGAAGATGAAGGAGAAGAGAGATGAAGAGGGGGAACAAGAGGAAGCTGTCGTCGTAAACAACTAGCAGTGGCCTCTATTATACTCCTCTATTTTCTTCTCTTTTTTCTTATCCTTTCTGCTTTTCTTCCTCTGCTACTTCCTTCCACGGGGGTCTGCTTCAGGTCGGACCCTTCTTCTGGGTCCTTCACCTCTTCCCCAGCTGCCTCCGTCTGCTTCAGGTCGGACCCTTCTTTTGGTCCTTCACCTCTTCCCCAGCTGCCTCCGTCTGCTTCAGGTCGGACCCTTCTTCTGGGTCCTTCACCTCTTCCTCCACCTTCTTCTCTCTGATCCTGCAGCTCTGGTCTTTCAGGACTGCCGCCCAGCTACGTTTTGTCTCCTCTCCCATTTCCATTTTCTGCAGAGCGACCTCTCCGACCTCGGTGTTCGGTAAGTCGGGGAACTGTTCCACTTCTTTCCTCTCTTCCGTCACCTCTGACGTTTCACAGCTCTGGCTTCTATTGTCCGGGTTGTCCATCTCCTTTACAATAATCCCCATCTGTGTTACTTTCAACGCCTTGACTCTTTTCCTCTCTTGTTTCTTCTCCTTTCTGCTTTTCTCTTTCAGCAGCACTTCCTCTCCTGCCTCGGTCTTTGACTCGGAGACTTCTTCTGGGTCCTTCACCTCTTCCTCCACCTTCTTCTCTTTGATCCTGCAGCGCTGGTCTTTATTGGCCACCACTGCTGCCCAGCTAAGTTTAATCTCCTCTCCGCTTTCCATTTCCTGGAGGCCTGCCTGTCCGGCTGGGAGTTCCCAGATAGATATTTCGGGGAACTTTTCTGGTTCTTTCTCCTCATCCTTTACCTCTGTGGTGTCGCAGAGCTGGTCTTTATTGGCCAGGTTGTCCTCTGTCGGTTTCACCTTCATCCATATCGGACTGACGTTAAACTCCCAGCAGTTTGGGGTCTCAACAACAAGGTCATTTATGGACTCCTCTGGTTTGATCAATTCCTCATCCAAGGCAAGCCATTTCTCAGCCTGGGCCTCAGGGAACTTCTCCTGCAGTTTGATATCCTTGACTCTTTTCTTCTGTTGTTTTTTTCTTTCTGCTTCTCTCTTTCAGCAGAACTACCTCCTCCGTCTTCTTTAAGAAGAAGAACTCTTCTGGTTCCTTCTTCTCAACCTCCACCTCTGTCATTTCACAGCGTTGGTCTTTGATGGCCACCGCTGCCACGAGGCTAAGTTCCTCTTCCTGCAGCTCTACCTCTGCTGCCTCGGTCTTCGGGAAGTCGGTGAACTCTTCTGGTTCTTTCTCGACATCCTCCACCTCTGGAGTCTCAACCAGGTCTTGTGTGGACGCCTTCTCGACATCCTCCACCTCTGGAATCTCAACCAGGTCTTGTGTGGACTCCTCCTCAATGAACTTCTCCTCCTGATCTTCTTTCATCTCCATCCAGATGACTTCCTCTGCCTGGCTGTGAAGTGTCTCAGCTAGGTCCTCAATGGATTTCTCTGGATTCTTAATTTCATCCTCCATCTTTTGGACTTCTGTCACCATCACTGTCTCCAGGTTGTGTTGTTCCTCAGCCGGGTCCTGAAGTAACTTTGCCTCCAGGATGTTTTCGACCTTGACTTCCACCTCCAGGATTTCTTGCTTCTCTGCAAGGTCCTTTGTGGACATTTCCTCCAGATGTGACTTCTTGTCCTCAATCTTCTGGAATTTCTCCTTGATCAGTTTGCTTAGAGAAGCCCAGCTCTGTATTTTCTCTGCAATTTCTTTTCTGACCTTCTCTGCCAGGGAATTGTTATCTTCCTCAACGCTGTCAACGTTTGTCGCCATTTTTGACTCTGGACACAGCTTGTTCTCTTCCAAGCTCTTTGAAGACTCTGCCAGTGCATTGTATTTCTCCTGCCAGTTTGTGGACACTGAGAGACTGTGAGAGAGAGACACCTTCTCCCGTTTCAGACCCATGATTTCAGTGTCCCTCTGGTGGATCAGTTCCTGCCAGACATTCACAACTTTCACAAATCCGGCATTTTCTTGCACCAGCGACTGGTTTGCTTGCGTCAGACCCTTGATCAGAACTTCCCTCTGCTCGATCCTGGTAATCACCATCTTCTGGTGATAAGGCCAACTCACCTCCCAGTGGTTGTTTTTCACTGCCAGGTCCTTTGAGTACTTGTCCAGAAGTTCATATTTGGACTCCCAGTGTTTGATAACCTCTACAAGTTCAGCTTTGCTGAAGCTATTTGTGACCTCTGTGAGCCTCTGAGCAGCTTCCTGCTCACACACTACTGGACTAATTATTCCTGCCATGGCACAGTTTGTTTTGACTTGAATTGTGCGTAGTTAGAATAATTGAAGTGTGTCTGTACGAAACCGTGTTTCTTTGTAGAAAACGGTAACTGTCTTTAGTAGATTTGTTCTCTGTAAAAGACTGTGTTGTTCGTATGTTGAATGTAGAAGTTACTGTATCTAGTAAATCCGAATGACGTGAAATTACCAAGAGCTGTTCCTGAGGAATACCAGAGCATAAATGAGTATTTCACTTGCATGTTTTGAAGGTTCCGAATTCCGATCCAACATCAAGGCCGATGATGTCATAATGTATTACATCAGCAGATGATGACTGATGAAGTTATGACATCACGGATGTTCTTTATCATGGATTCTAAATGGATTCCTAATTGAAGTGTAAAATAACAATACTCAACACCATGTTCACTTCAAGCATTTAAATATATTACTATTATGTTAATTATTAATTTGCTTTTTTTTCTATTTTCTACTGATTTCTCAAATGTTATGAATCACCTTCAGGTGCAGATTTTTGAGGTGTGCTTTTAAGCTAATTGAAATTAAAATGTGTTGATTATGACCGAAAGAACGAGATCGCGGATACAAGTGGTCGAGATGGGTTTTCTCCGCAGGGTGGCTGGTCTCCCTTAGGGATAAGGTGAGAAGTTCGGTCATCCGGGAGGGACTCGGAGTTGAACCGCTCCTCCTTCGCGTCGAAAGGAGCCAGTTGAGGTGGTTCTGGCACCTAGTTAGAATGCCACCTGGGCGCCTCCCTAGGGAGGTGTTCCAGGCACGTCCAGCTGGGAAGAGACCAAGGGGTAGACCTAGACCAGGTGGAGGGATTATATCTCTTCGCTGGCCTGGGAGCGCCTTGGGATCCCCAGTCAGAGCTGGTTGATGTGGCCAGGGAAAGAAAGTTTGGGGCTCTCTGCTGGAACTGCTACCCCCGAGACCCGACCACGGATAAGCGGGAGAAGATGGATGGATGGATGTGTTGATTATGTACAATTTATATTTGCAGAAGGAAATTTAAATCAACAAAGAAGTCATGTTCTGGGAATCTCTGTTACGATACATTATCAACTTTTTATCTGCTCAGTTAATTTATATTATCATTAGCATGTTTTCCTTTTCTCAGTGCATGCTGGTTGTTTTCAGTTGATCTGACCTGCTAAATATAAGCCTGCACATGTAAATATGTACATGTTTACAGGTAAGTGTATATGTATGATCACTAAAATACATTTCATTCAAGACAACGTTTAATTATTTTGAGTTTAGCGTGAAGTTACCATAAGAACAACATTGTCCGGCAGTGGCTCAGTCAGTAGGGGCTTGGACTGGGAGCTGTAGGGTCGCCGGTTCAAGTCCCCGACCAGACCTAAATATGGAGTTTGGACTGCTACTTGGAGAGGTGCCAGTTCACCTCCTTCCCTGCCGTGGTGCCCTTGAGCAAGGCACCGAACACCAACCCTTCCCCCCTCACTCCCATTGCTCCCTGGGTGCTGTACAATAGCTGCCCACTGCTCCTAGTACTAGACTCCTGGTACTAGGATGGGTTAAAAGCAGAGAACACATTTCACTGTGTGTGCTGTGTGCTCTGCATGCAACCCTGTCTCCTAAAAATTACGTTCCCACAGAACTAAACTGCATTCTCAATTACATTTAGCGAGAAACGTATTTTCTCCCACGTTACGTTTCTTATGAACGTATCTCAAATACGTTTATTTTACATATCTTCTAGAAACATATTTTCTCCCACGTTACGTTTCTTATGAACGTATCTCAAATACGTTTATTTTCTACATATCTTCTAGAAACATATTTTCTCCCACGTTACGTTTCTTATGAACGTATCTCAAATACGTTTATTTTCTACATATCTTCTAGAAACATATTTTATCCCACGTTACGTTTCTTATGAACGTATCTTAAATACGTTTATTTTCTACATATCTTTGCCATTTATTTTCTAGCTTATAATAATGATAATAGTAATTTGTTAATATCATTTTGGAGCAAACTTATTTTCGGGCTGGCGGCTCACTGTTCAGTTTACCAAATCCGTTATTATGCTGGTTAATGGGTAAATAACCACCATATTCTTTGTAGTCGTTTCATGTCATAACTACACACTTTTAAATTGTTATCATCCAAACTGCCTCTTTCGCTGGTACAATAAGGCACTGTGGCTTATTCAAAACCATTAAATGTATTCTAATGTAAATTACATGCCAGTGTTTTATCTTTTTATTTAGCGATTTGATTTTGCACTGGGAATATTTTCATTTTCAACCGGAAGTACGTCACTTCACTTCGTCTTCTTCGTCCTTTTACGGTCCAGACAATGTATTGCTCAGCCTAACAGTCTGAACAGCGACCCCAGGTGTGTCTACATTGGAATTACATCTTCATTACTGAAGGAAATACTTTACCTAGTGTTTGTTAACTAATGCAGTTGGCTTTTTAATGGTTAACATATTGCTATGAGTTATATCTGAAGCAAATTATGTTTCTGAAGATGTGTAGTCAATTCCACCCTTCAATGTAGCATAAATGTGAACTCTCAATACAGGAACAGCCTTCTCTTAAACAAACCTTCACCATTTTCCAGAAATAATTCTGGCTGTTAAAGGATATACTATGTAAAACAATAGCAATACTTATTCTGACAGAAGATAAAAACAAATACATAATCAAACGGTGTGCTTTTATTCAGAACCGAAAAGGTCTTGGACGAGGGGTGGTGTTCAAAAGGGCTCATCATGGATGTATCTGTGGAACAACAAAACAGACACTTAAGCATTCTATATGGTGTTAAATATTCAAAAACATTTGTCAGCATTTCATCACTATTCAAGAAGTCAGAGGAATGATTAATGTAATCCAACTGACTTGTATGTCTGCCTTGGTTTGAGATACTTGGAGATATAATCACTGGGTACTGTAGGTGATATTATGTATATTATGTCAACATTGCAAAGGTATTTTAAGTACTTTTTTCAAGAACAGCTAAATTAGTATGGGATACTTTATGGATACAAAGTTATGCATCTGAATAGTCTGGCTTTCATCATGTTCTGTGACATGAGAGGAATTTTTGTTGTTTTGCCTTCTTTTTCATCCTTCTTTACCACATACTAAATGTTGATAGGTAGGCCTATTTGCAAAAGTAGTAGTTCAATAGTATTTATACAGGGTAACACATTCAGATTTTTGTTGACCAAAAATGTTACCTATATGTTCAGATATTAGATCTGAAAACGTTGACATCACAAACTTTAGAGACACTTTTGACTCTTTAATATATTTGATGATCTGTCTCCGAATCCACTGGCTCCCTAAACACAGAATACTGACTTTCCCTATTGCTAGAGGGCTTATTCTTCAAGATATTCATTTACCTCAGTTGCTGATTCAAGGCTTGAGATGGGCTCCCATGTATTCTTCCATCGTGTTCCACTGGTTTAAGGGATAAGACACAAATACAAAAAAACACTAATGTTATCTTCTTACTTTGCGTTAACAGCCTAATAACATCAAGCTCATCCACAATAAATGGGCTTGTAAAATCTGTCTTTTTAAAAAGAGCACAGCATCATCCAAATATCTCAGAAGGAATAACTATAAATACATCTATTTGAATTGCTGTCATACCACATTTTACTGGTGCAAAGAATAAATCTACATCGTTAAGAGTTTTAACAAATGCATTTCAACAGTGGAAATACAGAGTACTCCTGCCAGTAAAGGGAAGCGCGCTGGAAAGCTTTTTCGGATGAAGCATTTTTTTGTATTCTTAAGTAAACTGTGCTCCATTGTAAAATTGGACATCTGCTTCATCTATACATTGTTGAGGTGACAAGCCTATACAAGGAAGCCAAATCTATAATGGTAACCAGTCCAACACCATTCATTTTGGGTTAGAAATGCTGATTGTTTAACAATGTTTTTCTCTCACCACAAATGTAGGTAGAACATTATTGGATATTTACCATGCTCTGCAGGGACGCCACTGAAGAAGTACCTGCAATACAACCATTGTATGGGTGATTGTTGACCTAGTGCAAGATATGTTGTTTTAAAACTGCCACAAGTTACCACACATTTACATCAAATGTATGCATGTTGATTTTAAAAAGCGATATATTGACAACAGCACCATTCATTCACAATGTGTAAAAATGAACAATCTGCTGAAACAGAAGCATATTAACATCATATGTTTTTTCAGCATATGTAATTTGTTTGGAGGAAAACTGGCAACCTTTTGGTACCTGAACCGGAATTGTAACAGTGCACATGTTGACTTACCAGTCATATAGGCAATTTCATTTTTATCAAGACTTAAATACATTCATTCGTTTTTAAGCATAGTGAATGCAATAACTTTTGCCTAGGCCACAAGCCCAGTGGACAAATTGTTGTGTACATCATAGTACTATTCAAATAAGATAAACTATATTGTTTGTTCCAAGCAAAGCCAATGTTGAAATATTGACATCAAGTGGCAATTAGTTCCTTTTGTTAATTTCCTGTATTTTCTAACTCTATTATACTAGTCAGTTCTATAAGAATGCACTCCAAAATTAACACATGCATATTTAAAATAAACATGTTATGACATCAGTTGTGTGGAGCATCAGTAAAGGGCTATGGGAACACAAGATCCAGATATTATTATAATAAGATATTATTCCAGGGGTTCAAAAGTGACCACCTGAGGTTTCACCAGGTGATGAGTTTCCAGAAGGGTTAAAAGTGAATGTATTCAGACCAACTTATTCCTTGCACTTTCCAAAGAGCTTTTGTAAAATCTAACATTAAATTCAAGATTATGTGAGATTATAGATGATATCAGTAGAACATAAAGAGCTGTTTGCTGAAACTTACTTGGTCTTCTGTCCGTCGTATGACTTTAGAAAAAAGAAACGACCCTGTAGTGGATCTGTCGGAGCATTCTTCACATTCTTTACCTATGTAAATACAAAATGGTGATAGTTTGTCATTATTGTAAGTGAAATGGCTAAACACATGACTTGTTTAAGACATCCTTTGTTTTAATGTCATTTTATACAGGGAATTGTAGTGTCAGTGTAACACACCTTAGCTATGAATGAATGAATGGGTTTATTTCGGGTCTGGCCATTTAAATCCCTCAGGGATCCCATTTTCAGCATTATTATTATTACACTATTATATATTTACAATATACATATTTCTTATCTGTATTTTTCCATATGTATTGTTGTTATTTGTTGCTATATATTGTAGTACAATTCTCACATACTTAATTCTTATTTCCTATGTTTCTTTTAACTTTTCTATGTTTATATATTTATGTATTATTGTAAAAGGGAGCAACTGTAATGTAACCCAATAAAATATTTCTGATTCTGGTTTGCAAGACAATTTTTCCACTTTCACAATTATATGTGTAACACACATGGTAAATATCCAACTCCACATAATTATTACAAAAAGGTTTTGTAATAATTCACATTCTATATTACACTGCATTATAAAGAGTTCTCACAGTCAGACTACACTTTTGAGAAGACACAATGTCTTTCAAAGAACATGTTTTTGTTTTAAAAAATATACAAATATTAAACCACCTTTCTCAACCGGTGTTGGTTTAATAAATGCATAGTTAAATTATAAAATGTTTAACAAATATATTTTTAATTCAGGTTAAATTAAAATTAAATTGATTTTCAAAACATACCTGTATTTTGAGGTTTTCTTTTGCCTCGTCTCTTTGAGCTCATGCTCCCATCCTTGTTGAAGTCTCCCAGAGTCAGGGTTTCAGGGTTCTTTGAGACAGCTACACCTGAGAGAGCAAAGTTTTGTAGGGTAAGTGTCAAAAGTGTGTGCTGTATCATTGATTAAATGTAAATCTAGAGTTAGAAATTTAAAAGCAAAATATCTCAGTGGATTTTAACAACGTATTATTTAATATACCTAGGCTGACAGACAGGCATGTAGGAGATAAAGACACATCCTAATGCACACGGTCAACTAACTAACACTGGCAAGACTTATGGTGAATAGTGGTGTCATTTCATTTCATTACATTTCATTTAGCTGACGCTTTTATCCAAAGCGACTTACAATGACCAACAATTACAGGGACATTCTCCCTGGAGTAACTAAGGGCTAAGTGCCTTACTCAAGGGCACACTAGTGGTGGTGTTTCCAGGCGGGATTTGAACTCACACCTTCCAATCTTCACCCCACTATCCATTAGACCACCACTACCCCTATTTCATTGCCTTTAATGTTCTGCGACAATCGAATCTTCATCAAGTCGGAAATCATTAGTCAGTGTCATATAAGACGGTAACATTACCCAAACATATGTGAGAAATCAGGACAATTATTTAAAAAACCTACATTTTTTTTCCACCCTGCACCTTTGACCTCTTGCTCCCTGTGCCATGATCTGGCCTTGTGCCTCCCAAAGAGAGGCTTTCCTTGTCTTCTGTGACACCTGCACCATATGGGGCCCAGATTTGTAGAGCACAATTAGAGTACAGTTGAAGTGTCAACAATATAAATGCTGTGTCAGTCATAAAAGGAGCATACAGATAGTCATCAGCAATTAAGAAATATTGCTATTATAGTGGATTTTGAAAACTGCTTAAATACTGAAGCAAATGTGGAATAAAATGCATTCCAAATATTAGTGACCTGAATTTACATGAATCGCTACAAACCTTGTGCAGCTTCCTCCACAGAAGTTGATGCTGGCTCTCCCCCATTCACCACTTCCACATCATGGCTTTGAGATTCTACATATCAGAGCCACAAGAGCAAATTGAATTTGACCATACATATTTTACGATAGTCAAATAATTACAATAATTACGTTTTGAAATCATTGTGTCAGTGCCAATATCACTAAGTACCTTGCTCTCCCTGTCCCTCTGCATTGGATCTGTAATCCCCCTCTTCGACCACATCAGTAGCCTCCACGACCACATCAGTAGCCTCCACGACCACATCAGTAGCCTCCACGACCACATCAGTAGCCTCCACGACCACATCAGTAGCCTCCACGACCACATCAGTAGCCTCCACGACCAAATCAGTAGCCTCCACGACCACATCAGTAGCCTCCACGACCAAATCAGTAGCCTCCACGACCACATCAGTAGCCTCCACGACCAAATCAGTAGCCTCCACGACCAAATCAGTAGCCTCCACGACCACATCAGTAGCCTCCACGACCACATCAGTAGCCTCCACGACCACATCAGTAGCCTCCACGACCACATCAGTAGCCTCCACGACCAAATCAGTAGCCTCCACGACCACATCAGTAGCCTCCACGACCACATCAGTAGCCTCCACGACCACATCAGTAGCCTCCACGACCACATCAGTAGCCTCCACGACCAAATCAGTAGCCTCCACGACCACATCAGTAGCCTCCACGACCACATCAGTAGCCTCCACGACCAAATCAGTAGCCTCCACGACCAAATCAGTAGCCTCCACGACCACATCAGTAGCCTCCACGACCACATCAGTAGCCTCCACGACCACATCAGTAGCCTCCACGACCACATCAGTAGCCTCCACGACCACATCAGTAGCCTCCACGACCACATCAGTAGCCTCCACGACCACATCAGTAGCCTCCACGACCACATCAGTAGCCTCCACGACCACATCAGTAGCCTCCACGACCAAATCAGTAGCCTCCACGACCACATCAGTAGCCTCCACGACCACATCAGTAGCCTCCACGACCAAATCAGTAGCCTCCACGACCACATCAGTAGCCTCCACGACCACATCAGTAGCCTCCACGACCAATCAGTAGCCTCCACGACCAAATCATTAGCCTCCACGACCAAATCAGTAGCCTCCACGACCACATCAGTAGCCTCCACGACCACATCAGTAGCCTCCACGACCACATCAGTAGCCTTCCACGACCAACATCAGTAGCCTCCACGACCAAATCAGTAGCCTCCACGACCACATCAGTAGCCTCCACGACCACATCAGTAGCCTCCACGACCACATCAGTAGCCTCCACGACCAAATCAGTAGCCTCCACGACCACATCAGTAGCCTCCACGACCACATCAGTAGCCTCCACGACCAAATCAGTAGCCTCCACGACCACATCAGTAGCCTCCACGACCACATCAGTAGCCTCCACGACCACATCAGTAGCCTCCACGACCACATCAGTAGCCTCCACGACCACATCAGTAGCCTCCACGACCACATCAGTAGCCTCACGACCACATCAGTAGCCTCCACGACCACATCAGTACCATCCACAGGACAGAGATCAAGCACCACAAATTCAGTTTCTGTTGGAGATTTGGAGAGAAAAAAATTCTCAAATTAAAGGTAAACACATGGCTGTGCATTACAATGTATTTAGACATGCTTCTGCCCCACATAGCTACTCGTGGAATAGTCATACGTAGTTGAATGCAAATCTAGATCACAATAATAATACTAGTAGAAGAAGGAGTGGTGGGCAAGACTCCTGTAAAGCGCACACAAATGCCAATTTATTCAAGGCTCAATATTACTGAATTAAGGGCATCATTGGTTAATAAGCAAATTACCTTTAATCTAAATCAGGGGTAGACATTAAGGGTAAAATGCCACTGGCCCTCCGGGCCGGTGGAATTGTATTATCACTGGCCCCACCATTGTAACCACTGGCCCGGAGCATTCGTCCACCAAAAAAAAAATCGACTAATAATGAAGAAAATTAACACATTTGTTGCAATATAGCCTAATGTATGCACTAACTACATTACTACTTGTACTACAACATTTGAATCATCAGTTCTTCCTCATTTTCCTCAATTGTTCATATTTGGTTTATTAAAAATAATGATATTGTTAAAAAATGTCTGCTATTATGAGTATTATTATTTGTATAATGCACTTTCTGCCTTCCTGTCATTAGGAGTTAGAAATGTAATGGCTATGTAATTGATTTGATTAGAACCTTCATTATCCTAAACTGCTGGGACATTTCCCTAAAGCCAATACCTTTATATTGTCTACTCTTCACTTACTTGTCAGCATAGGTCGGCATTGATGTACAGAGCCGACAGAAGACCTTGTTTATATTGGCATCATATTGAGAGGTGCAGTGACGCGTCCTAAAACCAGGAAGTAAGCTGCTGGTTCCCTCGACAAAAAGCAATGGCATTTCTCCACAGGTTTTGGAAAATAGCTGGAAATAAGGTCTGTGGAAAACAAACCTGTTTGATAAATGCACGTTTTGTTCAGCCGGATAATCTCCACATGTCTACCCTACTTTTATAATTTTCGAATCATAAATCTAATCGATAGATTATAAAAGGGTTTTTGGACGCGTCACTGTACCAGAAGCCAACCCCATCGATCAAGCGGGCTGAAACGTTCTCTCCCTCTTCTTCTCATGCTCCCTGTCACTCTTCTTTAACTCCTCCGGTGACTTTCTTTTATTTGAAGATTGTTTTTTGCCCGGCTACCGCTAGTATTAAAAACATTTTTGGCGAATGGTTAGGAAAAACACACGAATGACATGGAAAACAAATCACTTTTTTAATATCAATAATGTCAAACATGATATCATCATATAGGCCTATGCCTCCTTAGTATTACCGTATATAAAATAAAATAATTTACTTTGAATAATTAGTGTTTGGTATGTTTTCCATCTACTACTTCTCCAATTTCACAAATCAAAATCAAATCAAAAAATCTAAAAATGCTATTAATATGTAACAAATATATTCCATTTCAGAGCAGAAGTAACAGCCTTCAAGGGACAAACTATGCACATACATCATTCAGCAGTGTGTGCGTGTGTGTGTGTGCGTGTGTACGAGAGCATCTTTAATCAACTCCTCACAGCTCTGGTCAGAAACTGGACAAAAGTTAAACATGTACAAACCACAGACTGTCATGGCGAATACAATCGCTGCTTTAATTCTGTCTTTAGGACGTTGTTGTGAGTGTGGACGGAGCAGCTACAGGTTAGTTTAGCCTGATTGATCCATTCAGAAAACACGCATTTTAAAAGGTTTCTCGCTTGCCGTCTTATCTGCAGACTTGTCAAAGCATTAATTCATGTTTTTTACTAACCGGTATCAGTATTTAGTTACTTCGGCATCATTTTTGAAACGTGTATTACAATAAATCACGGTCAAATATGTTCATTTTGTCGCAGTTGGTTTCCACCACAGTATTTACATGGAAATAAGCCCCGCCCCCTCTCCAGCGCGTTCTGTTTGAATGACAGGGGTAAACAGCTGACAGCCGCGGTGAAACTCCAGCGGTTAGAGCGATGAGAACGCAGCATAATGCAGTTCAGAAAACACTGTTCTGTCGCTTTTAAAGCAACTTTGAGATTTTAACAGTATCAGGGGCACACAGGCCATGGTGGCCGTAGGACGTACAATTATTTATGGGGCATAACGGCCAGACCGAGGGGCTACGACGGCCATGGCCGTCGTGGCCGCCGTGAAAATCCTACCCTGGTCTGTAGTGAAGGAGCGCGCTCCCGCTCACGGGAGCCTGCTCGCGCTGTGCTCCGCAGCAAACAGCTGTTTGCTTTTCACCCAACAACGACAACCGACTCACGGAACGCTATGTTGTAGCGTTGATAAACGAAACAATTTAACTAAATTGCTAGTCAAAATACCAATACCACAGGAAACATTTTTTTTAAAGCAATATTTTTAGTGGCCCGAGCGGGCAAGTGGAAAGTACGTTATGCTGGCCCGGGGTGTCTAAATAGTGCTTCCGGGCCAGCGGGCCATTTATAATGTCGAGCCCTGTAAATGCTTGCTTCCAATACATGGAGACAATAGTCATGAAGTCAAATTTTCCCCATCACCTAAACTGTCCAACAAAACAGGTCAAGTTGAAAAATGTCAACACTTACCCAGATCTGTCCCACAATCTTCAATGGTTCCTTTTTGATTCTGAAACCTTCTGAAGTGCACTGCGGTATGAAAACATGAAAGAATATAATCTTTTAAAAAAATGTAAGCTCTAATATCAGATTTTAAATTACTTTCAAAGAAATCATCAATACAGTAAAAGATACTCACACTTTAATACTTTCGCATACACTGATTTGATATCTTCTTCCAAGCAGTCATCCAGCTTCATCTGTATGCTACTGAAGACATCTGCTGTGTAGCCATTCTTATTCTTTTTCCCCAAAAGCAAAAGTGGAAAATACCCCAGAGCAGCAAGCCGGTCCAACTAAAATGGTAATAAGTAAATGCAAGTCATAAAGCCTGAATTTCACATCAGAAAAGTATATGATCCATGTTTTTAAATGTCCCATGTCATGGCCATTTCTACTGATCATAGTTCCTTTGTTCAGGTCTACTAAAATAGATTTATATTGTTCAATGTTCCAAACTAACATTGGTTTCTCAAACAGCATCTCTGTATAGTCTGTGTATTCACTCTCTGTCCTGAACGGCTTGTTGGAGCTCCTGTGAGCCCAGTGGCCTTCTGCGAGACAGCGAGACACAGCGAAACTCAGCCCGAAACCAGCCCGAACACACACACACACCCGCAGCCTGGCTGGGAGTTTGTGTGTGTACTCAAACACCGACTCACAGCCTCGCTGCGTCCCGCCTTCTCAGGGAGGAGAAATTGGCGGAGCTGCAGCTGAGAAAAGATTGAGTGTGTGTGAGGAAGTCTGCAGATTGGTCCATTTGGACCAATCTGCAGACTTAACGTAACGGCTCCGAGGATTGTTCCATTTGGGTATGGGCACGTCACCATACCCAGGAAGAAAACAATGGAAAAAGAGAAATCTCCAACGAGGCGTTCTGGGGCAGCATAGACAGGTATTTTCTGTGTTAGAGTTGTACTCGCTACAGGGTGTACTTTGAGGGGTTTGTGACTCTGCAGACGGTTTACATGCAGAAACACCTTCATAACACACAAGGGGAAGGGTAATAACCAGAAAAGCATGACATGGGACCTTTAAGAAAATATTATGAAGTATGTTTTATTCACCAGTAGATTCAACGTAAATTAATAGGAAGTATATCACTCTTTCAAATATCAATAGTTCTGAGTCCTTTATAAGTTTTACGAGCATTTTAGCCTGTGTTTCTTTCTCTAGCAGGACACTAAATAAAGAAGAAGCCTTAAATTGATGAAACACTAAATATGGGGCCGATCAGTGGGCTGCTTTCCGACTATTTAAAGATGTATGTAGTCAACAAAGGTCCAGTGTATAACGTTTAAGTAAAAGTTAAAATATTTAAAGTTGTGTTACCACTTGTGCTTACCATTTTGAAGCTGGAGTCTAGGACATGTCCGCCGTTGCAGTTTTTCTTTATTCTTTCTGTCCACTCCTTTTCCTCAGCTGCAAACCTTTTTCTTTCTTTAACCAGTCTGTCCTTGTGTGGCTGTTGGGCCTCACATTTAGGACATTTCTTGCATGCAACAAAAATCTTGTCCTGGCATGCCACACATTTCTTGACATTGCGTATCCCCGACATGTCTGCAACAATAGGATGAAGTTCACAGTTAGCTAGTTCTTGATAGTGACTTTAAAACATGAATGTTAGACTGTGTATTTTGTGCAATATGGTGCTGGTCAAGTGTTAGGAGAGCTATTTCTTGTATAGCCTATAATATTGCATGTACAAATGTACAGTTTTTGTGGGTAGCCTAGCAACAAGTTATATTTACAGGTAACATAAATGTACATAACCCTTCTCTGTAAAATCTTCTCATGAAACGTCTGTATCAAGATGGACCGATTGCAAACACAACTAATGTTACTATCTAGCTCACATTACGTTCATACAATAAATGTCTTACCCGTTGCGGTTCTGCAGAGTCTGGACATGTACAACAGCCCGCCAAAACTTACCGCACTCCGCCGAAAAGTTACCGCAGACTGCCAAAAATGAGTCCAGCACGCTCGTCACCGCAACGACTGTATAAATCCCGCGTTGTTATTTATTTTTTCCTGCGGCTCTTAGAGAATTGTAGTCTTTAAAATATATTTGCGTTTTTAAGTAGCATACTGAATTGAGAGTATTCTGACAAATGTAAGGGGATGGTTAAAACATTTGCAAATCACATTTTAAATGTCCTATTGTAAAATGGGGGATATTGAATTGTAATCATATTTGTGTTCTTTGTCTCCCTGTGGTTGCTGTGTGTCTCCTTGTAGTCATTGTGTGTCTCTTTGCAGTTGTTAACCATCTCTCTATAGTTGTGCATCTCTTTGTGATCGCTGTGTGTCTCTGTGGTCTCTTATTGTCTCTTAGCAATCATCTTAGATACAGGAAGCGCTCAAACGTTTGTGTGAGTTTATCTAATTTAGCAGTGATTCCATGTCAGCCACAGCTTGTTACAAAAAACCTGACTGGTGGTGTGTTTAACGAACTTAAACTAGCTTTATTAAATGTCAGGTCTTTGGCAGGAAAAACATTTTTAATCAATGATTTTATCACTGAGCACAATCTCGATTTTATGTTTTTAACAGAAACTTGGATTGAACAAAATAACAGTGCAGCTGTTCTTATCGAATCAACCCCTCCCAACTTTAGTTTTATGAGTCAGGAAAGAATGCATAAGAAAGGGGGTGGAGTTGCTATTCTGTTCAATGATTCCCTTTAATGCAGGAAGACATCTTATGGGAACTTTGCTTCTTTTGAATATGTGGCCCTTCAGCTGAAATGCTCCTCTCGAGCTCTGTTCCTAAATATCTATAGACCACCCAAATACTGTGCAAGCTTTTTTGATGATTTTACCGAACTGCTGTCTATAGTGTGTATTGACTTTGACCGTCTAGTCATTGTTGGTGATTTTAACATCCATGTTGACAACCCCCAGGACAGAGGGGCAAAAGAACTGTTTTGTGTTCTTGATAGCTATGGACTGACTCAGCATGTGACGGAGCCCACGCACAATAAGGGGCACACTCTGGACTTAATTATCTCAAAGGGTCTGAATATCTCTACGGTTGTGGTGACTGATGTTGCACTCTCTGACCATTCCTGTGTTTTCTTTGAGAGCTCTATTTCTGTTCACAAAAATGTTCAGAAAGAGGTAACCACAAAGCGATATTTAACTGAAAACGCTAGGGAAATGTTTACTCAGAATTTTTCTTCCACACTTGCCCCTGCTAACATCTCAGTAAATGAGCTAGTAGATCATTTTAATTCAAAAATTAAAAATGTTATAGATGCCATTGCTCCAACTAAGGTAAAGGAAGTGTCTGTTAAGAAAATATCTCCATGGAGAAAGGCCATGACCGTGAAAACAGAAAAAAGAGAATGTCGAAAGGCTGAACGCAGGTGGCGAAAAACAAATCTCCAGGTTCACTTTGAAATCTATAAAGAGAGACTTGGCCTTTATAATTTGGAATTGAAAAACGCACGACAATCGTTCTTCTCTGACATCATTACCAAAAACAAAAACAACGCACGTGCCTTATTTGCTACCGTCGACAGACTAACTAACCCCCCAGTGTCAGTAGCCTCTGAATTTCTATCCACCAGGGCGTGCAATGATTTTGCCTCCTTTTTCACTGACAAAATTCAGAAAATCAGACAAGCAGTCAGTGCCTCTGCATCAGGAACAGCAAATGTGTTGTCTCTGTGTCCACTTAACATCAATTCAAACACCATGACACAATTCCATCAGATTAATGATAAAAACCTAGAGGACATTATACAACTTCTGAAATCCTCCTCCTGCTGCCTTGATATTATTCCAACAGGATTTTTCAAAGATGTTTTTCCTTGCATGGCCTCAGATCTACTTCATATAGTAAACAAATCTCTTCACACAGGTATTTTTCCACAGGCCCTGAAAACTGCAGTCATTAAACCGCTCTTAAAAAAGAATAATCTAGATGCTTCAGTAATGAACAATTACAGGCCCATATCAAACTTCCCATTTCTAGGTAAAATCATTGAAAAAGTTGTTTTTCAACAGTTGAGTAATTTCTTGCATTTAAATAACTGTTTGGATGTGTTCCAGTCAGGCTTTCGTCCAAACCACAGCACTGAGACTGCTCTTGTAAAGGTCTTTAATGACATCCACTTAAACACAGACAGTGGCAGAACTTCAGTGTTAGTATTATTAGATCTCAGTGCTGCGTTTGACACTGTTGACCACAACATATTACTAGACCGACTGGAAAACTGGGTGGGACTTTCGGAAACAGTTCTAAATTGGTTTGAATCCTACTTAAAGGACAGAAACAACTTTGTTTCTATAGGTAAATACACATCTGAGTTGACAAATATGACATGTGGGGTACCTCAAGGCTCCATCTTGGGGCCTCTTCTCTTTAACGTCTACATGCTACCACTGGCTCAGATAATGAAGAACAACAAAATAAGTTACCATAGCTATGCGGATGACACTCAAATTTATGTAACAATTTCACCAGGAGACTATGCTCCAATTCAAACACTGAGTAAGTGCATTGAACAAATCAATGACTGGATGTGTCAGAACTTTCTCCAATTAAACAAAGATAAAACTGAGGTAATGGTTTTTGGAGCCAAGGCAGAACGTATAAAAGTTAGCGCTGAGCTTCAGTCTGCAATGTTCAAAACAACAGATAAAGCCAGAAATCTAGGTGTAGTCATGGACTCTGACCTGAGTTTCAACAGTCATATTAAAACAGTTACTAAATCAGCCTACTATCACCTAAAGAATATATCTAGGGTTAAAAGACTAATGTCACAGCAGGATTTGGAAAAACTTGTCCATGCTTTTATCTTCAGTAGACTCGACTACTGTAATGGTGTCTTCACAGGTCTCACTAAAAAATCTATTAGAAAGCTGCAGCTGATTCAGAACGCCGCTGCTCGAGTCCTCACTAACACTAAGAAAGTGGATCACTCCTGTTCTGAAGTCTTTACACTGGCTTCCTGTGTGTCAAAGAATAGATTTCAAAATACTGCTGCTGGTTTATAAAGCACTGAATGGTTTAGGCCCAAAATACATTTCTGACCTCCTGCTAAATTATGAACCATCCAGATCTCTCAGGTCTTCAGGGACTGGTCAGCTTTCTGTCCCCAGAGTCAGAACTAAACATGGAGAAGCAGCGTTTAGTTATTATGCTCCAAATATCTGGAACAAACTCCCAGAAACCTGCAGGTCCGCTGCAACTCTGACTACTTTTAAATCCAGGCTGAAGACTTTTCTTTTTGTCGCTGCTTTTAATTGAACTATTCACATCTTAGACTGCACTGTAACTTTTATCCATGTATTTTTTTCTTTTAATATTTCTTTTATTAGCTTTTCTTTTTAATGACTGTTTTTAAATGCCTTTGTCTTAATGTCTTTCGTTTTTTGTAAAGCACTTTGAATTGCCCTGTGTTGAAAAGTGCTATATAAATAAACTTGCCTTGCCTTGCCTTGCCTTGCCTTAGCAGATGTTTTGCATTTATTTTTTGTTCATTTGGTCTCTATGTAATGTTTTTGTGTCTCTTTGTAGTTGTTTGCTATAAATTGAAGCATTGATATTTAAAATGTATTCTGTTATTGATAAAAGTGTAATATAGAAAAAACTCAGGCAAACAATAGTAGCACAAACGGACAAGATATAAGTGATATCAATTATTATTCATGTTTTTGATCACCACAAATCATTATTTAAATGTGTATTTCTTAACTTAATTAAAACAGTTTTTGGTTTACTACATCGGTTTACAGACATGGGTAAAACATGACCCATGTATGCAAGTGTGATAAAAATGAATTAAAAAAATATATATAATAATTATTTTGGTAAAAATAATTATTTTATCAGTGATTTGGACCAAACAATATATTTTATAATTGCAATATTTGTCACTTTGTCACACTCACACTATCATCATACAACCGATAACACTGATATTTAACTGTAATTGTTTCTGTAGTGTAACTATTGATCTGTGGTGAATGTATAAAATGATTGAATAAAAGGAAAGAAAACTGATTGTGCTAATTGCATCTCAGTGCAGATGAGTAGAACTTTTCTTGAAGAAATGTTCAGTATAATACTTGGTATAATACAGTATAATAATAATATAGTGTAATGTTAGGGTGTGGACACTGTCAGAACAGTATTTCAATCTGAATAAGTGTGTAACTAATGTAATGTAACTTCATGTGGAGGAGAGTAGTGGACTCTGCTGCTACTGTAAGGCTAGTGTGCATGTCTGTATATGGGTCCCACTCTCTCTCTCTCTCTCTCTCTGAGTGTGTACTGTGTGTATGTGTGTGTGTCAGGTTGAACGAAAATGCCACTTTTAGGTTAAGGTTAATTATTTTTCACATTGCCTGAAGCTAATGAGATGCGAGGTTACAACTGGGAAAGAGACCAGTCTCTCCTCACTTGATAATGAACTTTGGTGAAGGTCAAGAAGCGGTCAATGAGACGTAACGCCTCCAGGGCACGTGTGTGGAAGTATGATCCCGGGGTCTGATAGATATTAATATGAGGATGTACAAAACAGACAAACTAATAAGGCTTAATTTAAACATTAAAGAATACTTTAGGTCAAGGTCTTCTTTTGAATAAGAAAAAAGCTTTGGGGGTATAGAAGAAGAATATGGAGGGATGAAACCCTCTTTAATGGTCACACAGAGCACACAGCACACACAGTGACATTTGTATCTACAGATAAATATTAAGCCTGACAAAGTACTTAACGTCTAATATATTGCTTTCCTGCAATGTTAACTATGTTGAAGCACTTATTTTAACTGATATTATACATATGTATTATACTCTTATAAGATGTATATAGATAGTATAAGAAATGTGCAGAATATGACAGTTTAATGGTGGAGGTATACACACATATTGATAGATGTCTTGTGGACTGTTGAGGAACCTGCAAGTTTTTCATTCTGCACTGTAGTTGTGTATAATATGATATGTCAATAAACCTTAGAAAATCTTGAAATCTTGAAAGGGATGTGCAAAATAGTCATTATATACAGTCTTTAACTAACTATTAGTAGAGAATAACGAATAATGAATATACTTTATAGGGATCCTATTAATATCTAATAATACAAAGAATACAATTCAATAACATGCTTTAACCACTAGGTGTCCCTTTCTATCAGCTGTGCACCGTTATGGTGTAAATACAGCCTATCTACCAATTGGATCAAATATAAAAGTCAGCTGAATTAGTGTTGATACTGCAAGGAGACGTATTGTGTGAAAATAAATCTAAGATGTTGTTTAATGGCTGATATATTTATGATCCACGTCACGTTTTCAGTTTTGGCGGCAATTGTTCCTGTTTGTCTAGAAGTCTTCTCATCAGGGCTCTATAAATAGAGAACTACAGCAGATATGTAATATTTAATGCAGCCGAACCGTGTATTACAATGCCGTTATGTGATGACTTTCAAAGAGAAAAGCAATCACACTCGGAATAAAGTATTATTTTATTTTTTTTAAATATTTTTGGATTTCACATCGTATAAACACCAAACATGTTAACATGGGTTACCAATACCGTGTAACTGTGACGTTTGAAGGGACGAAATCGTGACAGCATGGTAAATCGTCACATGTTCACTTCTTGCCGTGATGCCGGGTTGATTTCGACATAGACATGAAGTATCTCCCTCACCAGTAATGGATGACATGGTCAAGTAATGTTCACATTTTATGTAGGCCTACTGTTATATTTCACAAGATATCAAAGTAATTTGTTGTAAAGATAATTACAATTAAAACTCACTCGGATCACTTTTGACCCATGTTGTGTATCAAAGGGTTAAAAGACAATTATATGCAAATTATGTGTGAAAAAACCGGGCTACATATGCCCAGAAAATAAACATATTTAGTCAGAGGTTTCAGGGGGAAAACAATCCATAGTTGTATTACTTATCAGAAGTGTACGTATGTGGGATTGCTATGGTTACTACGTTATACACGCGTGACGTATTTCCTCATCCTGAAGGTTCCCGCCCCGTTGGAGGTGAATCGGACTGTAGAAGCAATATTTTCGCGGTTTATCTTCTTGGATATATTCCGAACTGTCTTTATCAGAAGTAAGTATGTATGTTAACAATTCTGTCATTCAAACCAACGTTAAAGGACGGTGTAATCAGCATTAAATGTGTTGTCTTTGAAGCTAACCTACCTGTTATATTGTTCAAGGTAAAGTTAACGAAAAGAGAAAGGAAACATAATGTTGTTACCGTTAGATTTCTCTTTTTTGTTTTGTTTTACTTTGTACAAACATACTAATAATACAACTGTTTGAAATGCAGTTTCTGTTTGTGCTACCAACAGATACCACAGACCAAGCTTGATTTGTGTCTTCCTCAACGAAACCATGGCTGGGCGACAGGCACCTCGAAGGACCTCTCTAAACTGGGATGAATCTGATACTGATGAAGACAAGGAAGAAATCGACAAAGTTAAAGCTAAACTGAGTGAAACACTACAAGCTAAAGAGGTAAAGTAATCCTTGAATTGATTGTTTATAAGATACATTCTTGGGTTTATGCAGCAGATACTTTATGTAATATGTCTTCAATAATGTTTTAATAAATGCTTTTAAATCCGTTGTGTAATGTCTGAATGTACAGTACTGCTCTAACTAGCTTTTATTGTAACCCCTGCACACACACAGTACATTACATTATTACATTATTGCATTTAGCTGACGCTTTTATCCAAAGCGACTTACAATAAGTGCGTTCGACCAACAAAATAGAAACTTGAAGAAAACAGAATCATATAAGTACATCAGGTTTCATAGAGCTAAAACATTTCAAGTACTACTTGATACGGAAACTTCAGAGCGGCGCAGGAAAGATGGAGAATCTGGACTCAGTTTGTACAGTCAAACACCTTGAGGTTTATTTAGAGATTCACAGAAATACAGCCGGAGAGCTTCGCTATGATTATTTACAGTTGTTCACTGCAGATCACCACGCGGAACTCTGAATCACACAAAGGATAGATTCTGAATATATGGGAAAGTGGGTTGGTCCGATTCTAACTCTGCCTAATCAATGCCAGATAGTCAGAACAAAGGCTCCTCTGTGTCCACCATATTCATCATCCAGCAGACAAGAAGATAAACCTTTGACCTGTTACCCCGGTCAAGTTGCGAGCAAGCATATTGCAATTTAATGAGAAACAGATGGTTGTAATAAAGACAGGTTTCTCAGGAGCACTAAGAAACTCAATATTACAAACATAATCAGGTTAAAATATTCTCTGACAGTTCCATTCTTTTTATCAATCTATTGATAACCAATTAACATTAGTCTAAGAATATTTCAGTCACTACTTAAATCCATAAGCGTCTTAGAGTTCTGTGGGCCCACTTACATCAATTACATCAAAAGTAGAACAAGATTGAAAACATTTCAATCACAAAGATTGATCAGCAGTCAATCATAATAGAAAAATCATCTCTCCTCGGTGTTTGGCATCATTTGTCAAAAGCACAATAATAAGCACACATGAAATACAAAAATATAATAGCAAAATATATGTTTCAAAAATAAGATCTTTTATCATTTATCACTCAGTTAATCTCATTCATCAAACACAAATTCTAAATCAGCTTACATCTTTAAAGATTTACTTCAAGGCAATTACTTATTAAAACACAATTAGAATTTAGGATTATAAGAAATCCAATTGAGGTATAAAATCAGAATCATGAGAGATCCAGCTAAAATTCATATTTAAGGTATAAATTCACAGTTAAGGTATAAATTCACAGTTAAGGTATAAATTCACAGTGATGAATAGATCAATCTGTAACCTGCAAAGTTGCAGTGTCCTCAATCTTTAACATTACTTTACGTTTACTTCATTACGCTTTATTCAAGAGTAAGGCACTTAGTAATACATATATTTCATTCAAATACATTTGTTCAAAAATCTGAAAAGGAAAAGTCAGACATTTATTATAACAACCTGAAAAGAGAAAAATCCAACATATCTGTTCTTTATTTTGAGTGTCAACTTTAATCATTTATCAATCGCTGAATGGCGGTACCCATGGAGCAGAAACCGCAATGGAGACCCATGGATCTGGAAGCTCGGCGTCGTACATTAACATTGTCTCACCTACAGTTGAATATCCGACTAGCCTCTGTGGGGCTTGGAGGGCGGTCTTGGCAACCCTGCGTATGGCTAATTTAACTACAGTTATCAAACAGATCACTAGGATTAGCACAACCAAGATAAACACTGAAACAGTAACAACAAATTTAACCAACCCCGCTCCCCAGGATCCAATGGTTCCACTTAAATCCCCTAATGTAAATCCATGAGTTTCATGCAATTTTGTTATTCCCCTTGCCGTGTCATGCGCCATGTCCATTACTTTCCGGTGTAGCGTCAGAGATGAAAGAACAACACTCAGACCCAATTACCTTACATGTGCCCCCCTGAGCAGCTAGGAGAAGATCCAGCGCCATACGATTCTGTAATGCTACTGTCCTTACTTCCTGCAATTCTTTGTGTTCAGCTAACATCGCTGTGTTAGATACATTTAGATGGTGCTCCACTACGTTGGATAGTGCCACTATTTCCTGCTGAGTAACATAAATACCGTACCAAGGCAAAAATAGGCTAGCTATCTGTTGTCCTTGTGTAATGGACCTGCTGTTCCTGTGTAAAGAAGGAAGTATCGCTGCAATCTCATTAGGCTCTACTTTACGGATTAAAGGGATTAGGTAGGCTAGATAACAGGTGCCATCAAAAATGTCATATGGCACACAGCCATAGGCCCTGTCGCCGCAAACTAAGTACACTCTCTGTGGGAGGGGAATTCTGGCTAATTTTACCCTCACTATGGTATTACAGTCGCTGTGTCCCACATCTGGAGAGGCGTGAGATCCTGCTTCATTCTGGAAACAGATAGACACATTTTTCCACTCGTGCACCACCACTGGGGGAACATATACTGAACAATCACGTGTAGGAGGCTTGCCTAAGGGTATTGGCTGCGTACAGTCATGTATTTTAACTTTAACGGAGTCCACTGTTCTGGAGCCAAACCAGGGCACAACGGTTACCAAAGCTTCAACCAACAAAGATGGTGTGTGGGGTTGCATTGTACATGTTGGACTCGTAGAATTAGCTGAGCAATTAGTCTGGACTAGAGCTAATTGGAATCTGTATTCAAAAGCTAGGTGGATGTATTTCTTGACATATATAAGTCTTAGCATCATTAATCGTTTGAAACCATCTGGCAGGTAATCTTTATTTACTGTATCAACAATAAGAGAGACTAAGCCCTCGTACTGTAAATGTTGCGGATATGAAGGAGTATAACAGTCATCTGCCTCGTCGCTAATTCTGGATGCTATATCATTCCAGCTCACTAGACCGTAGTCAGCTTTCGTGAAAGGAATTGGACTGAACATTGGGGAATGCATAGATTCTGGCATATTTTGGCACAGCCAACAGTTGCTAACATTGCGTTCATGTGCGTAGTCTAACATTAAACTTATCGCAGAATTAGATTTGGTTCGTTTAGAAGGAGTGATTAAGGCCTTTTGTAAAGAATCTACATCACCTCCTGATTGTTTAAGTGGAGTGGATAGAACATTTGTTTCGCTATTTGGTCCAGTAAATGTGCATGCATTGACACCTGGATTGGGAACCTGGTAATCTGGTTTCCTCATTGTACATTTTACCTCATCTTTTATCAGAGTCTGTAACTGTTCTAAAGTGCTACACCACAGTTCTGGGGGCATATTGTCAATTGTGTTGAGAGCTATTCTTACCACCTCTGACGACTCCCTGAACCAATGGTACTGGTTCTTTGGATACATCTCCCACGTTGAGTAAACTAAAAACACAGGAAACACAATAATACAGTTAGATGAGTTACATATTGAAGTTGGACAGTTGAAAGAAATAGTCTCTGATTTATGTCCAGGGAGGGAGACAATCCTCCTTATTCTTCCTCCTTTCCTCTCTCTTTGTGTCTCTCGCACCATACTGAATGTCTGTGTGGTGATCTGATACAACCTGTCCTTGTCGCTAGACACTGATTTGCCCGTTGGTGTTGTTTTGCCCTCAGGGTCTGGACCCTGAGTAATCAAGTCGTCTGTGCTCTCAGATAAGGGCACCTTATTTTCTCCCTCAGAGGGGCGAGAGCCCTCGCCTCCTGTCATTGGGATTTCCACAGCTTCATCTAGCAGGGCGTCCTTGGCCAGGTACAGTAGACTCAGAACGACGATGATGATGACTGCCTTCACACGCCAGCATCCAGTAGAGGAGAGAGACGACATCTGGAAGCGTGAATCCACTCCGCTCTACCTTGTACTCTCAGGGCTGTTCTGGTCACTATTAACACTTGATAGGGATGTTTTCCTGAGTGAAGACAACTCAAGGTGATGGATTAGCACATTATCATTCAATTACAAAAATAGGATAGGCCCCTCAGAATTATTTGGGAGCCTTCCTGACACATGCACATTATAAATGTAAGGTTTGTGTTAGTCATTTAACATGCAATAATCATATTTTCATCAGTCCATAGCAGAGAAATGTTATTTTAAGTTAAATGTGAGCTAGTCCCTATGGATATAACCCCTTCTCAATGATTCTAAATGTTATATTAATTCACCATTTACCGTTTGATAAAATATTAGTTTATCAAAAATACATTTGAAATAAATGTTCCAATATGAAATCAATTACTCAATATAATTGACTCTCCCCTCCCTTTTCTTACATATGTCACATGTGTAAGAACAAGTAGGAGTCTATTCAAACATGGTATTGTCTATAAGCTATCAATCGATAAGACTCAGTATCAGTATGCCCTCGCAAATATCTCATCTCTCTTTCCTATCCCCTCTATTCTCTCTACCACATCTCTCTTACATCTTCTCCACGTCTTTCGTCTCTCACTTCTGTTAGATAAGAAATACAACATGCGAGTCCATGTAGCATGGTAGAGATCATAAGCCATTACTCGAGAAGACTCAGTATCACCTATGCGCAGCTAACAAAAAACAATTGTGAGAAGCATATATCATGCAGGAAATGCACACCGTTGTTGAAAAAAACAAAAACAAAGCATAGCCGATTCGGGGGGGAAAAAAAACTTCAACCCCCTTAACATCTGAGTTTATCACTGAAGGCATAGCATGAATGATAGTGGGCGTTCGAGGGTGTCATTACTGAGAAATGTTAAACAAATTCAAAACCTTACGTTTGAAAACAGGTTTGCATCCCTCCACTTAAGGTGACGTTATCATTGGAAACAATAAAAACGAATTGTTTAGATGTAGAATCTATAAATTGAATCGTTAGAGCAGAACAAAATGGTTGTATTGTAGCCTGAGCTCCGTGCAGCCTCTAGTTTCACCAGGTGGAAACATGGTCCATATAATGCGAATACATGTAGAAGTAGACAGTAAGAGGCCCCTGACATGAGGCCTATACTAAACCTAGTAGGGTTTTTTTAACAGCTTGCCAACTTACAGGCATCCTCTGCATAGCAGTAGGAATAGCCTTAAAACAACCCACTCTGCGGTAACGAGAGTCATGTGCCTGACCCAAATGCCCCAAGTGAAGCCGTTAGTCCCATCTGACTGACCCAAGGTTTGGTGCTGGCGTGGCAATGAGGCTTCCAAGTGTTCAAAGCAGAGGTCAAGCTTTCAGTTCATGGCTCCATGGGGGGGAGCAGACCCATGTGAGACAGTATCAATCCACGGCTGCAATGTTCAGTTTTGAGGAGCGTCATTCACTCTGGGAGCAGGAAATGGTGTCCATTCTCGGATCAGACCATTAATGTCATTTCATGTAGAGCAGCCATAGCATCTCTGTGACTGCACTCAGCCGGACTGTAGCAGGGCAGAACTGGGTGACTCTCAGTGAAACCGTCCAAGGCCACAGACAAAATGGAACCACGTACTAACAAAAAGGACAAAGGGCCATCAATGTCTCTCTTTACTATTGGCGTAATTGCACAACAAATGAGTGGGGGAAAAATGTGGAACACTAATCCATCATGTGAAATGTTGAGTTAATTCAAATAATTACGTATGGGTTGAAATCAAATTAACATTAACATTAGAGCTAAAGTCAGTTAAAATTGGACTTGCACGGATCAGAATCTAATCAATACACCATTTTCCCAGCTCTGTGATGAAAAGGATAACAAGCAGGGGTGCAAACTTGTCACATTTCTGCGAAATTCGCAGTTATGAATCCAAAATAGGTCGTTTGTGTGATCCATGTAGATCTGCAATAAAAATATCATTGGGGTATGGGGTTCTGGGAACCGGAGTAATCTGCAGCCGCGAGCTGTTATGTGCCATCATGACACGCACGGTGCTCTTTTATATATGACAATGAAGCGCGAGCTGTGTGCTCGAGTCCTCCTTTCTGTCGGCTCTGCTCAAGGATGTAAAATAAGGCTCTGCTATTTTCGCGAAGATGGTCTAGCTTCAGCACCACATTCTCTACGGGTACGTTCGTTAAAATGAGCTGTGTGGTCCGGAGTCACTGTGGCACAGACTGGACCGCTGGTGAACAGCTGTTAGAACGGGGCGTTCAGGTGTTCAGAGCAGAGCTCCCTGTCGGAGCGGCAGAGCGTAATGTGAACTTAAAAGTTTTTCTCTGTCGCAATAATATTTAAGGAATCGTTGAGCTAGCTAACCAGCATACAGTGTCACTATCTGCTAACGTTAGCTTTAGTACTCAGATCTTGTACTTGAGTAAAAGTAGAAGTGCCAGAGCGTAGGAATACTATGTTACAGTAAAAGTACTGCATTCAAAATGTTACTCAGGTAAAAGTATAAAAGTATTCCCATCAAAATATAGTGGAAATAGCGACAATAAAAGAAATCATTGTGCAGATTGGTTCATTTCAGAATAATATATATAGATACGTTTTATAATGATTGATCATAAAAGTGTTCTCAAAGCTGGTAAAAGTGCAGCCAGTCTGAATGACTTTGTATTACTGCAGGGTAGCTTGTGGATTTACTCCAGGTGGAACTAAAGTCTGATTCAACACTTGATTAGATTTCACATCATTCATCCACATCTGTAAAGTAACTAAAGATATTAAATACATGTAGTGGAGTAGAAATACACCATGTAGGCTACCTCTGAACTGTAGTGGAGTAGAAGAATACGTAGCAAAACATTTAAATACTTAAATAAAATACAAGTATCTCAAAATTGTACCCAAGTATAGTACTAGTTGAGTTTATGAACTTAGTTACTTAACAGCACTGGTTATACAGATAGAAAGACTAAGCCTTGCACAGAGGCATGAAAATACATTTATTTTTTCTCAAAATGCTCAACAGTGCTGCCAAAATTATAAACTGACTGCTACACAATTAAAATGAATGGTTCTATATATTTCTATTAAATGTGACTCTGTAGCGTTTCTGTTATTATTAACGCTGCTGCTTCAGTTGTTCTGACTGCTAAAATCATCTGTTATTCCTCATTTTAAAGCCGATACTCCGTGGGGTCGGGGCTCGGATCCTTTTTTTTTTTCCATACCTGATGAGTCTGTATCCCTGACAAGACTAGGTACATTACAGGAGTGTTAAAACACCAAACATGCACACGTATCTTATTTTATAAGAGATGAGAGGACTCTCTCCATTAGGTCTAATGTTGTGAACGAAATGATCAAGTCAAAGCTTCAGTATTTTATCTTATGTAGCACATACAATTCAACAATTAATCCTGAATTACTAATAACTCTAAAGGAGGCAAAAAGTGGATAAGGCAAATACTCATCCAAAATGTGTGTGTGTGTGTGTGTGGGGGGGGGGGGGTGCATGCGCGTGTGTGTGTGTGCTTGGGTGTGTGTGTGTGTGGGGGGGGGTGTGTGTGTGTGTGTGTATGTGTGTGTGAGCAGCTTGTCTGCTCAAGGATTAAAACCAACAGTGCGAATGTTTATGAGAAACAATTGTAGCTTAGACTGAACTCGAAGGAAACTAGACTAGAATTTTTTAAGAAATCAAAACAGCTGGGTGAATACTCTCTTTATGGTATTTTAAATTGGGCCAAGTAGAACCCCTTCATGGATTTGTCATACTGATCTCCGTCAGTTCGGATTTGGAAGTCTCATGATTTATGGGCCTTTGAAGGAGAGGCCCAGGGAAAACAACATCTATCTTGGAACTGCAATTACTTATCCCAAAGAGATTGCAACATTATAGTCCTTTAAAATTGCTCAATTCATTTAAACACATTTATTATGCACATAAGAAAAACCTCAACAAATATATTGATCCTGGCTTCACCAGCGACCTTTACTCTATTGTTCATAAGCTCAGTAGTTCAACAACTATTAGAATTGTAGTAATGTCTGTAGACCATTTGTACTAGAAATAATTTGAAACAGTTTAATAAAAAATGTTAAACTATATTTAAAAAAACTGTAATTGAACTTCAACTTATATTAATTATCTGATTCCAGTGGCCAGTTGGAACAGGCAATCAATAAGTTTCCACTTTGCAGCAACAGCGCAAAAAGGTTTCAATCACAATTAGCATTATATCTGAGTCTAGTTCTGTCTCATCTGCTTTGTTTCGGAATGTGTTAAATACATTACATTTTTTATTCACTATTACCATACAATACATAGATTAAGAATAAATGAAACAAATAATACAACATTAACCCAATTGAGCAGACAGATTTTTTTCTAAACCCTGACCTCCTCAGGCCGGTATTATGACCAGCAGTCATGCCTTTGAGGGTCTCATGATATGAGACAGATGCAGGACATAAAAACACTCCTTTGCTATTTATTTTCATTTTGCAGCACCTTTATACCATAATATATAATTTTGCTTTACATCTTCACATTATTTATTTTTCTCAAGTCATTTACTTTTGGTGAGATAACTAAAGTTTAGTTCATTTAACCCTGGCTATGGACTGATTCATCATTAGTTGTTACAAAGCATACACAAGACGGCGGGACAAACCAATATAGAAACAATTAGACAAACAAACATGAACTCGCAATAAACACCAGCGTGACTGCAAAAAACTCATCCAGCTTAATTTTTTAATCCGAATTAGGGAGATCTCAGTGGGTAGGGAAATATCTATTTTAATCATGAGTGCCTTCTTACTCATATAACTTGTACAAGTGCTAAGAACGGAATCTGTTGAAGAGCAATAATTAATTTATTCTCAATCAGCAACCACTATGCGAATTTAGTGGTGCTCCGCCCTCGCCGTCCGCGGAGAGCGGAGGCTTTTTTTTAATTTACCCTGTTCTTCCAAACAACAGCCAAATTCCACAACCCATCTGTTATGAAACGCAGCTCGATGTCACACATTCCCGCATACCACTTTTCCATTTCTCAGCGTTTAAGTTTAGTTCCGAAAACGCAAATGGTGTGATTGAAGAGAATTGTGTGTCATTCCACGCTTCACCCTCTCTGTGCTTTCAGCCCCGCAGGGGGGGTGAAATCTCACACAGACACTCCCTGCAGCAGCTGCAGGCAGATCCAGGAGATGCCTGCTATGAAATTAACCAGTTAACCGCTGAAATCTCCAGAATTTGGCGATCTGTTTCAATACAGATGCATGACATTTTTCTAATGCAGAAGTCTACCCAAAAAAAAAATGTGCAGCCGCTCAGTTTCACAGGTAATTTTATGATACCGTCAATCACAGATTCTGGTAAGGCAATGTCCAAATATAGATTTGAAATTACACTTACCAGTTCTGAAGATCTTTTGGTATCCTTGTTCGCGACGCCAATCTGATACGGAAACTTTAGAGCGGCGCAGGAAAGATGGACACTCTGGACTCAGTTTGTACAGTCAAACACCTTGAGGTTTATTAAGAGATTCACAGAAATACAGCCGGAGAGCTTCGCTATGACTATTTACAGTTGTTCACTGCAGATCATCACGCGGAACTCTGGAGAACACAAAGAATAGATTCTGAATATATAAGAAAGTGGGTTGGTCCGATTCTAGCTCTGCCTAATCAATGCCAGATAAGTCAGAACAAAGGCTCCTCTGTGTCCACCATATTCATCATCCAGCAGACAAGAAAATAAACCTTTGACCTGTTACCCCGGTCAAGTTGCGAGCAAGCATATTGCAATTTAATGAGAAACAGATGGTTGTAATAAAGACAGGTTTCTCAGGAGCACTGAGAAACTCAATATTACAAACATAATCAGGTTAAAATATTCTCTGACACTACTATAACAACTCAAATTGAACAGCCTACTTTAGTGACAAAGAAAACACTAGTGGTAGGTGTTGTTTTCTGACAATGATACAAATGTAATGTATAACATTTTCAGACCAAGAAAAGGACAGATGAAATGGACAAGGACATTCAAAACCTGCAAACAAAACTGCAGACAACAGAGGAGGGAATGAAGCAGTGGGTGAAGGAGGTTGAGGAGTGGGCTGCATCAAGTAAGATTTTTCCTGTAGCTACAAAATATGAACTGTCAACTGTTAGTTGACATTTTACATTTAAGGAAATTGTGGTCATTGACAATTGAATGTTTACATTAAGGTCCAAAGTCCACCAACTGCCAGGTTCAACAGGGGCTGCAGCGGGTCATGGAGGGCCTCGCCCTCAAAATCAAACAGCGGAAAATTGAGCTGTACAGAACCATAGGTGTGTTATTATTATTATTGTTATTGTATTATTTTTGAAATAACGCTTCTCTTGTCACTTTCACGGTTACAGTCATTTGTGGCATGTTCGGAGTAAGAGAACAAATTATTTTGATATTTTTTACGTTTGCACTTCCTGTCATTTATAGACAATAACAAAGACCGCAAGCCCAAACGGGATATCATTGCAAAGAACAAGCGGAAACTGGAGGAGGCGATTGCAGTTTACAACAACCTTGTGCCAGACACAGAGGCTGTTGATACAGCAGATGCAGTCCTAAGTCAAGACTTCCCTATTTGGCCATGGGATTCTGGTATATGCATTTTTCTGCACTTAACAAAGCGGGTATTTTTATATCTTTGCTGTTTTTTATACTGTTTTTGTTTGACATGATCAGTCATGCAGTCTATTTAAATCTTCTACACAATTTTCCATATGCTATTTTGTCACTTGTTCTTAAGGAGTAATATAAGTTTTAATTTATTAACAACGATGGAAGTTTGTTTTCATTACTGTTAAAGAAACTCAACATAATCACTTCGTTATAGCATCCACAGTCCCCCTCGAGACAAAAAAAATGGCCTTTGACAAAGTCATGCTGCTCTCTCGACTTCGAGAAGAGGATGGGATTCTCATCAAAGAGATGAAGAACCATTGCCGCTACCTGACAGGATCTTCAAGAGCTGTGCAAAGAGAGATCCAGCAGATTGAGAAGGACCTGTGTAAACAGAGTAGGTATTTCACTGGAATATAATGATCATTATCGATATAATATTAATCCTTTCCTCCTTTTAGGCTGTCCTTTTGCCATGTCCTTGGAAGCATATGAGGGGCTGAAGGATTTATTGAAAAAAAGGCTCCAGGAGATGGAGAAACAAATGGAGGAGGCCTTCAGCACATACAGGTGAGTATTTATTTGGGAGAAATACGCTGAATTTAGTTTTTGTTTTGAGTAGAATTAATTGAATTGATGATTGATTGATTGCAATCTATCTACACATGATGCGCATATAGATTGAATGGAAACAATGTCACATTAATAACTTCACATCAATATAAAACAACATTGATGTTACATATGTGTATTCTTATATGTAGATATCCTTCACTATTGCTTGTATATACGACTGAAAGAATATTCTTGATAATCCATCAAATGTCTGTAGACAGACTGCAAACTATTTATTGACATTTTTAAATGTATTGAACATTTTCTGGTACAGGACATAAATACTCCATACCAGACTACAACATAAAACAAACAGACCATATACAGTATATACATTGAGTTAATTGTACATACTTACTTACTGTACATATATCAGGTCCAACACTTACAGAACATTAGATGAAGATCTTAGTACTCTTGATATGTTTTTATTTTTTACATTTATGCAAGTTAATGTAATGTTTACCTCAACATTCCTTAATGTTACCTTGAAGGTATTTAAACAATTTAGATTTGTCTAATGTGAAACTTTCCAATGCTGTCAGTACATAAAGACTAAGAACCTGGATACTAACCATGACAATAAATAATGCTTTTATATGCAGGAATGTTTTGATGGACCCCACTGCCCTACAGGAGGAAGACAATGAAGGAGAGGAGGAAGTGTGGGATGCGGAGATCTGTCTCACCCTTGATGACACTGACTCCTCTGATGATGAGAAGCAAGATTAGCCTCTTCCACTACACTAGGATGCCGACGTCCTCGGCCGACTTTCCTATCTTGACAGGTTAAAAGGTTAAAGGTTGATGTTCCAGGCAAAAATGTGCATAGTAAAGTGTAATGGTTTGTTTGTTGTTGATGTAAACATTATGACTGAATAAACATAATTTGCTTCAAATATAACTCATAGCAATATGTTAACCATTAAAAAAGCCAACTGCATTAGTTAACAAACACTAGGTCAATTATTTTCCTTCAGTAATGAAGATGTAATTCCAATGTAGACACACCTGGGGTCGCTGTTCAGACTGTTAGGCTGAGCAATACATTGTCTGGACCGTAAAAGGGACGAAGAAGACGAAGTGAAGTGACGTACTTCCGGTTGAAAATGAAAATATTCCCAGTGCAAAATCAAATCGCTAAATAAAAAGATAAAAACACTGGCATGTAATTTACAGTTAGAATACATTTAATGGTTTTGAATAAGCCACAGTGCCTTATTGTACCAGCGAAAGAGGCAGTTTGGATGATAACAATTTAAAAGTGTGTAGTTATGACATGAAACGACTACAAAGAATATGGTGGTTATTTACCCATTAACCAGCATAATAACGGATTTGGTAAACTGAACAGTGAGCCGCCAGCCCGAAAATAAGTTTGCTCCAAATGATATTAACAAATTACTATTATCATTATTATAAGCTAGAAAATAAATGGCAAAGATATGTAGAAAATAAACGTATTTAAGATACGTTCATAAGAAACGTAACGTGGGAGAAAAATATGCTTCAAGAAGTTATGTAGAAAATAACGTATTTGAGATACGTTCATAGAAACGTAACGTGGGAGAAAATATGTTTCTAGAAGATATGTAGAAAATAAACGTATTTGAGATACGTTCATAAGAAACGTAACGTAGGAGAAAATATGCCTTCAAGAAGTTATGTAGAAAATAAAACGTATTTGAGATACGTTCATAAGAAACGTAACGTGGGAGAAAATATGTAGAAAAATAAACGTATTTGAGATACGTTCATAAGAAACGTAACGTGGGAGAAAATATGTAGAAAATAAACGTATTTGAGATACGTTCATAAGAAACGTAACGTGGGATAAAATATGTTTCTAGAAGATATGTAGAAAATAAACGTATTTGAGATACGTTCATAAGAAACGTAACGTGGGATAAAATATGTTTCTAGAAGATATGTAGAAAATAAACGTATTTGAGATACGTTCATAAGAAACGTAACGTAGGAGAAAATATGCTTCAAGAAGTTATGTAGAAAATAAACGTATTTGAGATACGTTCATAAGAAACGTAACGTGGGAGAAAATAGTGTAGAAAATAAACGTATTTGAGATACGTTCATAAGAAACGTAACGTGGGAGAAAATATGTAGAAAATAAACGTATTTTGAGATACGTTCATAAGAAACGTAACGTGGGATAAAAATATGTTTTCTAGAAGATATGTAGAAAATAAACGTATTTGAGATACGTTCATAAGAAACGTAACGTGGGATAAAAATATGTTTCTAGAAGATATGTTAAAAATAAACGTATTTGAGATACGTTCATAACAAACGTAACGTGGGAGAAAATACGTTTCTCGCTAAACGTAATTGAGAATGCAGTTTAGTTCTGTGGGAACGTAATTTTTAGGAGACAGGGTTGTCTGCTTTCACACCGAGCTGCAGTCGATACTCCAAGCTGTGGTCAGAGAGGTGAGTTATCGAAGAAAATTCTCTATCAAATAGCAATCTGTTCCTTCGTCTCACCGAAAATACCAAACAAACATATTCTCATGTTTATAATGGAGCCATCCCAATGCTTTGTTGCATCTAAATGGATCTGAAAGTAAAGACAAATATGGACCAGTGAGTTTTATGGGCTTGTTCTACTTTATTTAATTTCTGTTAGCAACTGGAACTCATTTTCTCTGACACATCGGGGTTAATACTATAACTGTGGTACATTCAGCTGGTTGCAATAACAATGAAAATGGCATTATACAGGGGGTCAAACTCAAATACACAGTGGGCCAAAATAAAGAAATGGGTACTAGTGGAGGGTTCAATGTTTATTGCAGAACTTATTGAAATGAAACTTATTGCACATATTAAACCTGGAACTAACAAAGCTTAAATTATTGCCTATAAAAACAACATTAAAGATAAAATAATCAGCTGCATTCATTTCTTATGGCTCTATCTGCAGCTTTTCCAGAGTCATTTCTTATGATTACATTTTCCCACAGGCCAACAACAGCTTCAACAAAACTATTCCCCTCAAAGAACAAACATGCCCTGTTGTCGTGAGAGAAAAAGTGCAGAAGGAAACATCCATTAAACTCAGTGTGCTGCTCTGTGATGCTAGTTCAGATACTTGGCATCTCATCTTGGGTGCAAGGTCATCAATGTTTGGGCTCAGGCTCTGAGCGGAGGAGACCCTCAGGATGGAGTGAAGGTGCAATATACCGGCGGGCCAGATCTAATAGTAATTAGAAATTATCCTGCGGGCCGAAATGAAATCCACCAAGGGCCTGATTTGGCCCCCGGGCCTTGAGTTTGACACAATACATTAATACATTTTAAATAAGCTTGTAAAAATAAAAACATTTAAGTTTAATTATCAAGAGACTTAAGTTCAAATAACTCAATGGATTTAGTACAGTACACTTTATTTACCAAAGTATCCATAACAATAAATACTAGAGTTACTTGGATCGATTCAAATCATTTGTTTCATACTCAAGTTGTTTGAGTTTGTAAACTGAAATCTATTGACGCAATCAGTTTCTACAAACGCTTTGAGTTGAACTAACTTATCAGGTTTTACAGTGTAAGCTAACGTCATAATACAAATGTATAAGGCAAAAACAACAAGTGTGTCAAGATGTGAATTTCTAGAAGTAGAATGATTGCATTAGGAGGATATGTTATGGTAATGTTCAGCTTCATGCTTACAAGCATCTCTCTAAGTCACACTCAATGACTCGTAACAACTATCATTCGGACAGGAAGCTCAGGTAAAGTAATGAAAGATGTTTTATTGATTTAAATCTGATGGTCTTTGCTGGATCACAGCATGGTTTACAGAGATGCAAAAATGTACTTTTATCTTCATAAACGTAGATTCTTGCATGCTTTGTTATTAGTACACAGTATTTCACACATAAAGTGATCAGGTCACAACATTTCTCAGTATCTCATTAAATGCGTTGTTATTAACTAACAAACCACAACAAAAAATAAACACATGAACTTGTAATAACCACACATCTTGAGTGATTGTCATTAATGAAGTTTAAGTTCATGAGTTCAACTAAATTAATAATCATAATTATAAACGTGCGATAATTAATCGACTAATTGCCTGAATTGGTTGACCAGAAAAATGAGTGGAGGGCAGTTATAGTACACAGTTGGTGTTTCTCAATGTCGAGGAAGGATGCTCCAGAGCCACTATTTCAAGGATGCTACGTCATCGAGTCCCGCCGAAGGACTGTTCCAATGTCCAGGCTCCTTGGAATTCTACCGAGCCCGGCGTCCTTCGTTACGGGAAATTTCGAGGCTGCACATGTGTCGACTCCGGTCTTAAAATCCCCACAATGCTTTGCGCACGGACCAATTTCCCAATCTTTGGCGGAAATCGAGCTCCATTTAAGGCGGGGCCTCGCATATGACGCACACCTGCACCCCTGTTAGCCTGTTCCACCATTCTTCGTTTTCCGAGGCTAGGAAGGATTCTTGCCTCGCTTCTGAAGGACCTGACTCGGAGGGACATGTCCTACCAAGCAAGCGTCCTCGACATTGAGAAACACCCATTGTGTTACCTCTTCAGTTAGCAGTCATTTAGCTTTATTGTCACCAAAATATAATTTAACAATGTGTTCATACTCTATATGTTTAAGTAAGGGTGGGGGGACATTCAACATAAACTGTTATAATTTTAATTAAATTTATTTGAAATGAAAGAAAAAACATATCTGAATTTAATGCCTGACTTTTTGAGCCTTGGCAATTAAATTCTACAAAATAAAGAGCACTTTAAAAAGATAATTTGAAGATAGATTAAGGGAGGGTGAGGTACATAGGAGGAGGATACAGTGGATGAAGTAAGGATTGAGGTAGATGGAGGAGAATTGAGAGATTAAGGAGGAAGGGGAGGTATGGAGGTGTATGGAGAGGTATGGAGGTATATGGGAGAGGTATGGAGGTGTATGGAGAGGTATGGAGGTATATGGAGAGGTATGGAGGTATATGGAGAGGTATGGAGGTATATGGAGAGGTATGGAGGTATATGGAGAGGTATGGAGGTATATGGAGAGGTATGGAGGTGTATGGAGAAATACGATAGAGAGGGTGATGAGGAAAGGGTAGATGGATGTGGGGTGAGGAAGATGAAGGAGAAGAGAGATGAAGAGGGGGAACAAGAGGAAGCTGTCGTCGTAAAACAACTAGCAGTGGCCTCTATTATACTCCTCTATTTTCTTCTCTTTTTTCTATCCTTTCTGCTTTTCTTCCTCTGCATACTTCCTTCCACGGAGGTCTGCTTCAGGTCGGACCCTTCTTCTGGGTCCTTCACCTCTTCCCCAGCTGCCTCCGTCTGCTTCAGGTCGGACCCTTCTTCTGTCCTTCACCTCTTCCCCAGCTGCCTCCGTCTGCTTCAGGTCGGACCCTTCTTCTGGGTCCTTCACCTCTTCCTCCACCTTCTTCTCTCTGATCCTGCAGCTATGGTCTTTCAGGACTGCCGCCCAAGCTACGTTTTTGTCTCCTCTACCATTTCCATTTTCTGCAGAGCGAGCTCTCCGACCTCGGTGTTCGGTAAGTCGGGGAAACTGTTCCACTTCTTTCCTCTCTTCCGTCACCCTCTGACGTTTCACAGCTCTGGCTTCTATTGTCCGGGTTGTCCATCTCCTTTACAATAATCCCCATCTGTGTTACTTTCAACGCCCTTGACTCTTTTCCTCTCTTGTTTCTTCTCCTTTCTGCTTTTCTCTTTCAGCAGCACTTCCTCTCCTGCCTCGGTCTTTGACTCGGAGACTTCTTCTGGGTCCTTCACCCTCTTCCTCCACCTTCTTCTCTTTGATCCTGCAGCGCTGGTCTTTATTGGCCACCACTGCTGCCCAGCTAAGTTTAATCTCCTCTCCGCTTTCCATTTCCTGGAGGCCTGCCTGTCCGGCTGGGAGTTCCCAGATAGATATTTCGGGGAACTTTTCTGGTTCTTTCTCCTCATCCTTTACCTCTGTGGTGTCGCAGAGCTGGTCTTTATTGGCCAGGTTTGTCCTCTGTCGGTTTCACCTTCATCCATATCGGACTGACGTTAAACTCCCAGCAGTTTGGGGTCTCAACAACAAGGTCATTTATGGACTCCTCTGGTTTGATCAATTCCTCATCAAGGCAAGCCATTTCTCAGCCTGGGCCTCAGGGAACTTCTCCTGCAGTTTGATATCCTTGACTCTTTTCTTCTGTTGTTTTTTCTTCTTTCTGCTTCTCTCTTTCAGCAGAACTACCTCCTCCGTCTTCTTTAAGAAGAAGAACTCTTCTGGTTCCTTCTTCTCAACCTCCACCTCTGTCATTTCACAGCGTTGGTCTTTGATGGCCACCGCTGCCACGAGGCTAAGTTCCTCTTCCTGCAGCTCTACCTCTGCTGCCTCGGTCTTCGGGAAGTCGGTGAACTCTTCTGGTTCTTTCTCGACATCCTCCACCTCTGGAGTCTCAACCAGGTCTTGTGTGGACCTTCTCTTCATCCTCCACCTCTGGAGTCTCAACCAGGTCTTGTGTGGACGCCTTCTCGACATCCTCCACCTCTGGAGTCTCAACCAGGTCTTGTGTGGACGCCTTCTCGACATCCTCCACCTCTGGAGTCTCAACCAGGTCTTGTGTGGACGCCTTCTCGACATCCTCCACCTCTGGAGTCTCAACCAGGTCTTGTGTGGACACTTCCTCTTCATCATCCACCTCTGGAGTCTCAACCAGGTCTTGTGTGGACTCCTTCTCTTCATCCTCCACCTCTGGAGTCTCAACCAGGTCTTGTGTGGACGCCTTCTCGACATCCTCCACCTCTGGAGTCTCAACCAGGTCTTGTGTGGACGCCTTCTCTTCATCCTCCACCTCTGGAGTCTCAACCAGGTCTTGTGTGGACTCCTCAATGAACTTCTCCTCCTGATCTTCTTTCATCTCCATCCAGATGACTTCCTCTGCCTGGCTGTGAAGTGTCTCAGCTAGGTCCTCAATGGATTTCTCTGGATTCTTAATTTCATCCTCCATCTTTTGGACTTCTGTCACCATCACTGTCTCCAGGTTGTGTTGTTCCTCAGCCGGGTCCTGAAGTAACTTTGCCTCCAGGATGTTTTCGACCTTGACTTCCACCTCCAGGATTTCTTGCTTCTCTGCAAGGTCCTTTGTGGACATTTCCTCCAGATGTGACTTCTTGTCCTCAATCTTCTGGAATTTCTCCTTGATCAGTTTGCTTAGAGAAGCCCAGCTCTGTATTTTCTCTGCAATTTCTTTTCTGACCTTCTCTGCCAGGGAATTGTTAGCTTCCTCAACGCTGTCAACGTTTGTCGCCATTTTTGACTCTGGACACAGCTTGTTCTCTTCCAAGCTCTTTGAAGACTCTGCCAGTGCATTGTATTTCTCCTGCCAGTTTGTGGACACTGAGAGACTGTGAGAGAGAGACACCTTCTCCCGTTTCAGACCCATGATTTCAGTGTCCCTCTGGTGGATCAGTTCCTGCCAGACATTCACAACTTTCACAAATCCGGCATTTTCTTGCACCAGCGACTGGTTTGCTTGCGTCAGACCCTTGATCAGAACTTCCCTCTGCTCGATCCTGGTAATCACCATCTTCTGGTGATAAGGCCAACTCACCTCCCAGTGGTTGTTTTTCACTGCCAGGTCCTTTGAGTACTTGTCCAGAAGTTCATATTTGGACTCCCAGTGTTTGATAACCTCTACAAGTTCAGCTTTGCTGAAGCTATTTGTGACCTCTGTGAGCCTCTGAGCAGCTTCCTGCTCACACACTACTGGACTAATTATTCCTGCCATGGCACAGTTTGTTTTGACTTGAATTGTGCGTAGTTAGAATAATTGAAGTGTGTCTGTACGAAACCGTGTTTCTTTGTAGAAAACGGTAACTGTCTTTAGTAGATTTGTTCTCTGTAAAAGACTGTGTTGTTCGTATGTTGAATGTAGAAGTTACTGTATCTAGTAAATCCGAATGACGTGAAATTACCAAGAGCTGTTCCTGAGGAATACCAGAGCATAAATGAGTATTTCACTTGCATGTTTTGAAGGTTCCGAATTCCGATCCAACATCAAGGCCCGTGATGTCATAATGTATTACATCAGCAGATGATCACATGACTTATCAGCTGATGAAGTTATGACATCACGGATGTTCTTTATCATGGATTCTAAATGGATTCCTAATTGAAGTGTAAAATAACAATACTCAACACCATGTTCACTTCAAGCATTTAAATATATTACTATTATGTTAATTATTAATTTGCTTTTTTTTCTATTTTCTACTGATTTCTCAAATGTTATGAATCACCTTCAGGTGCAGATTTTTGAGGTGTGCTTTTAAGCTAATTGAAATTAAAATGTGTTGATTATGACCGAAAGAACGAGATCGCGGATACAAGTGGTCGAGATGGGTTTTCTCCGCAGGGTGGCTGGCGTCTCCCTTAGGGATAAGGTGAGAAGTTCGGTCATCCGGGAGGGACTCGGAGTTGAACCGCTCCTCCTTCGCGTCGAAAGGAGCCAGTTGAGGTGGTTCTGGCACCTAGTTAGAATGCCACCTGGGCGCCTCACTAGGGAGGTGTTCCAGGCACGTCCAGCTGGGAAGAGACCAAGGGGTAGACCTAGAACCAGGTGGAGGGATTATATCTCTTCGCTGGCCTGGGAGCGCCTTGGGATCCCCAGTCAGAGCTGGTTGATGTGGCCAGGGAAAGGAAAGTTTGGGGCT
>CM053242.1:55432978-55460478 GCA_028583405.1 Pogonophryne albipinna
ATTTCAAAGAGGTGACACTTACTGAGAAGAAATTGGCTAATTTAAGAAATGGGAGATTTTGAAAGGGTATTTGGTAATGTGAGAGTTTGAGTGACAGCAGCCCCGGTGCACCGGATTATCTTCAATATATTACAGATATACAGATGAACTTTGAGTAATGATTTTAGGCCGGAATGGGAATGGAAGTGAGGAAATGTCTGCATGCCATTAAAGTCTGAGATTTGAGGTGTCTGTTAGACAGTGACAGGTGGCTTACATTAGTCATCTCAACGTGCTCTTTCATATCCCCTTCACTATTCAGTCTATTTCCACCCTATGCATGAGTGAGGAAAGAGACAGAGGTCAGTGTGTGTGTGTGTGTGTGTGCGCATGTGCAGAGAGGTACAGGAACAGTGAGACAGAAAGAGAAACTAATTGGTAGTGAATGTACTGACTGTCGGAGAGAAATACACCTCAGAGAGACAGATGAAATAAAAAGACAGACAGACAGATGCAGACTGACCACACTCCTATGCAATTATATGTATTATATGTTAACATGCACACTCACAAAGGCCATTCTCAGGCCATTTATCAGTCTTATACTGCCATCTAGTGGTGAAGAGAGATGAAAGATTTAAAAAAGGCATTTACAGTTTCAGCATTGTTGCAGCATCTTAAATCGAAGGCAACAATTCAACATACTAAAATATGAAGTTGTACAAAACAAAAAAAGATATGAGACAAAATGGGTGCTTTTGTTTTTGCTCCCATCTTCCATGAGCTGAAATCAAAGATCCAAGACGTTTTCCAAGTACACAAAAAGCCTATTTCTCTCACATATTGTTCACAAATGTGTCTAAATCTGTGTTAGTGAGCGCTTCTCCTTTGCCGAGATAACCCATCCACCTCACAGGTTTGGCATAGCAAGATGCTGAGTAGACGGCATGATTATTGCACAGGTGTTCCTTTGGCTGCTCACAGTTAAAGGCCACTCTAAAATTGGCAGGAACTGGAACACGCTGTCGTATACGTCGATCCAGAGAATCCCAAACATGCTCAATGGGTGACATCCGGTGAGTATGCAGGCCGTGCGAGAGCTGGGATGTGTTCAGGGATCGTGTGCAGATCCTTGCAACATGGGGCCGTGCATCATTATTTTTGAACACTTGGTGGAGGGGGTTAGCTTCACAGGGTGTGTAAAATGGGTCCTAGGTTACCGGAAACAGACAGGACACAGAAAGAGGAACAGCATACCGATCAAACCGGACCCAGCTGATTTTCACATAAACAACAACTCATTCAACCCTGGTAATGAACAACTATCACAATAAACAGACAAACTGCATTCAGCGACCATCTGTTTTGTCTCCGTCTGCGTAAAAATCACTCTAAACGTCATCTGTGTATAATGGCAACCCGAATAAAGATCAATGGACCACTCAAAATTACCATTACACTTATCATTATTCAGTTGTTAACAACATACCAATATTTGATGAAGATACTGGGTACTTCAATACAGACGACACTGAATAATGACGGGAGTAGGACATTTTCTCTAACGTGACCTCTGGCAGGGTGGTGTGTGTGTGTGTGTGTGTGTGTGTGTGTGTGTGTGTGTGTGTGTGTGTGTGTGTGCTCAGTGTCAGCCCTCAGCTGTCCTCCTGTCTGCCTCTCTGTCTCACTAATATATTGGAAAACTTTATTTAAAAATGGTTGAGGAAATTGGGTTTTGGCACAGTTGATCCACTTTAGAATAACATGAAATAAGGATAAATACATTTTTTTTTTAATTATATAATTATTTTAAGATAAACCAAAAGTATGAATGTGCAATTAAAGATAGAATCAAATATCTTTATAATGAAATAAGACGTTAAAATCTTCAATAAAACGATAAAATGGATTAAAGTATTTGTTTGACCATAAATATTCCAATATATACAGTGGGTGTATTTTTAGGTGCTATCCTCGAGTCATTACTGGAAGAAAAACTTGTATGAGAAATGAGACAAGTGTTGATTCACGTTAATTCAACAGACACACACACACATTCTCTCACCAACACACACACTCCCAGCTGTCCTGCAGTGTGCTGAGAGGTGGGGGAGGAGGAGCAGAGAAACCAGCTCAGGTTCTCTTTCTGGTCTCCCCACCGTCCCAAACTGTCCACAGCTCAGTGCTGCTGCTGCTGCGTGAAGCCCGTTAGCATTAGCTTAGCATTAACACCTCATTATCAAACAGATGCTGTAGAGTTCAGGGATTCTTCACAAACATCTGCTGGAGACATGAACCTCTCTAAGGTGCAGATCTGGTGGATGTGGATCCTGGGTGTATTCGCTGGTAAGTGTGTGTGTGTGTGTGTGTGTGTGTGTGTGTGTGTGTGTGTGTGTGTGTGTGTGTGTGTGGACTAGCATTACTATACTTGTGGGGACCTAAATCTGTCTACATAGTCACGTGTGGGGACTCGCCTCCCTTATGGGGACAAAATGGAGGTCCCCATGAGGGGAATCATTAATTTTAGGGTGAAGACTTGGTTAGGTTTAGGATTAGGGTAAGGGTAAGGGTAAGGTTGAGGGTAAGGGTTAGGGTAAGGGTAAGGTTGAGGGTAAGGGTTAGGGTTAGGCATGTGTTGGTTATGGTTAAGGTTAGGATAAGTCTCCAGGAAATGCATGAAAGTCAATGTAATGTCCCCTGAAGTGATGTATACATGGTGTGTGTGTGTGTGTGTGTGTGTGTGTGTGTGTGTGTGTGTGTGTGTGTGTGTGTACAATACTACCAAAACATATGATTCCAAGCTATCACAGAGTTGAAGTTCATGTCTCTCCAGCTTCTGCTATTCCGAAAACAACCTCCCAGTTGTCTTTTACGAAATACAACATCAATTTTCAACAGATATTGTAAAGGTTAAATGTATTAAAGCGTGCATTATGCTAAGGTGTGATTGGGGTTAGGGAGGGGGTGCAGGGTGTTGTTATATTTTAACCTTTGATATGTTTGCGGATTTTCTGTAGCAGTGAAGGTCCTAAAAAAGTATGAATAAAAGAGGGAAATGTATAGAAATACAACCAACATCAATGATAGTTTCAAGTTACCACAGAGTTGTTCACTCTCACCTAATCCAACTTTGTTGGAAAACACAAACCAGACGTCTTTCTAATCATGCCTTTTTATGTTTAGGTATATTGAGATTGTATATGATATACATAATTGCACAAGCAACTTTCTAAATGCATGTTCATTGTGTAAAAAGTACTGATCTCTCCAGAGACTGCTGTGTATGGAGCTCAGAAACAGCTGACAGCCTCTCGACTCATGGCCTGAAAACCCAAAATAAAGCTACGATACGACTAGGGTTGCAAAATTCAGGGAATTTTCAAAGATGGAAACTTTCCACAGGAATTAACGTGAATAAACGGAAATGTATGGGAATAAACTGGGAATTTTCAAAATTGAAGGTTGGCTCTTCATAGGGAACTTAAATATAGTTGGGGAAAGTATATTTTAGCATAATCCTGACTAAAACAAACAGATGCCATTCAAGTACACTTGAATATCCATGCCATAGCACACTGCTTACTGCATGGCTATTGAGACCACACAAAGGTTCGCACCAGGCTCACAAATGTGAGAGTGGAAAAACTGGTTGGCATTCGGGCAAACCTAAAGGCCCTGACACACCTACCCGATTTTGGGAGTCAGAGGCCGTCGGGCATTCGCGGCACCCTACTCAGGTTGGTGTGTCCCGCACCGTCGTTGCTTTACGGCACATCACACCTCCCGCGGCCGATTCAACATGTTGAATCGTCCAAAGAAAGTCGGCCAAAGAAATCACTCTGATTGGCTGTTGCCTCTTTTGAATGACGAATACACACTACCGCTTTCTGCTGGTAAGGACAGTTATTGCCACTCGTCGACTGAAGTCTTTGCGGTGTGTTTGTAGGCGGGCGGCGTAGCCGACGCAGGCGACGTAGCGGACGTAAAAGTCGGGATGCCTTCGGTACGCGTTCTTTGGTCTCAGGTTGGTGTGTAGCGGCCTTTAGGCTCTTTGAGCCGGACACAGAGCCATCCTCAACAAGGACAGTGACACTGAAGAGGACGACTCAGAGTTGGATGTTGATGAGGCCCAGGAAGAGCCCGTTGACTGAAAGGGTTTAGCAAAAATGCAGAGGATCGCTTGAAGGAAGATTTGCATGTTTAATGGGACTTGTTGGAGGGAGAGGGCTCTTTTCATTTAACATTTAGAATGGGACTTTGTGGGGATTTTTGGATGGAGGTGCATTTTTGTTCATTTTTTAATGAGTGGGGTTGGGGGGGGATGAGTAACATTTAACTCAACATTCCTGTTTTCGTTCTTCAATGAAACAAATAATTGTTCAATAAAATAATTAAAACTTGTTCTGTTCTACTATTGAAATGTCATGTTTTTTTGTTTAATTTTGCATCGAATATTTCCAAAATTCCCCAGCTCAACTTCCCATGGAAACTTTCCGCCCCTTTGCAACCCTAGATACGACACAGTATTGATCAATCCTGTCACAAAATATGCATATATTGTACATTGTTGATGAAGAGTTTTTAAGGGTCTTTGGTTTTCTAAAATGGTATTTCAATTAGCCGAAACCAAAGTGAACTGCTGAAATAAAAAGACTGAAAAGGTAACAGTTGCTGTGACATTGGAGTGGAATCCAGTTAGAAGTCAAGGAGATGCTTCGAGTCCCTTTCAAGTGGGGAAACTGCATCAAAAACGGAGAAGACTTGACAATCACATCGATGCAAAAAGCATAAACACAGCCATAAGGTGGAACTGCTGATTGATTTGCAGCATTTCCCACAACAACCTGACACAGCCACAGTTATTTTAGGGGTCGTTATCAATATTAACAAGGGAAAAGTATTGGTAATATTATATCTCGTCATCATATCTCAATGTCGCCCTATTGCTTCACGCATTCCCGAATAAATATCTATCTTAATCTTAGAACTTCACATGATCTTTCACCGTAAGAAACGGGAGTGTCTTGGCATCTGTCGCTCAGCCTCGCTAAAAAGCGGAGGCTCGGCATTGTTAGCATTCCTCTCTGCATTCAGATGTAAGGCATTTACCGTAGCTGCTGCCCTCTTCAAGAGAGATTTATATTTACCAGAGAGACGGGACAGGGGTCTCTGTTCAAGGACAATTGGACGGGACACATGCTAGTTAATGGACATGCTGTCTCTTGAAGGGGGGATTAAACCTGTGACCGTCCAAATACAGGAAACAGTAGAACAACAAGCCTCTGACGGTAAATCATAGGTCCCTTTACAGATTTAAAACTTGCTTGATCTTGTTAGAAACGTTATTTCGATCTCTCTGTCTGTACAAACACACAGAAAAATTGACAGTAAAGTTGACGTTGAGATGAATTATGCCAGATTTGAGCTAATAGCTCATTTCCATCTGCAGTCCTTAGGACCTAGTCTTCATCATGTTATGAAATGTGTTGGCAATAAAATGCATCGTTTTCCCCATATACATTTCTCAAAACATCAACATAACACCAACGCGTTACTGTAATAATATTACTTTTGTCGGTAACGGAGTAGTGTAACGCGCTACTTTTATAATTCAGTAATCACACTACAGTTACTAACATTGCCCCGACACGCGTTACTTCGTTACTTACTAAAATCAGTCATAATCAAACCTCAACAAACACCTGCAAAGAACACATGCTAAGGTGAAGCTAACGCACAGCTATTTGTTGTTTGTTTATATCACAGTCTGTTCTTCTTCTCTGTTTTCCGGTTGTTGCTTGTTTTGAATGACGAATACACACTACCGCCGCCTGCTGGTAAGGAGAGTTATTGCCACTCACGCATGCGCAGTTCGTACGTGCTCGGCTGAAGTCTTTGCGGTGTCTGGTTCCAGTGCAACACATGGCCAACACGCAGGAGAACACGCCGACGCAACAGCGTGAGCAGAGATAGACTGCGCAAAATATACAGATAGCAGGAGACCGAGGACAGCCATGGTCAGATAGGAAAACATTCAGGATCTGGATCAGTCTTATCAATGGAAACTGAACTAAAGAGAACATTTGAAACTTTAGCAGTCTGCGTGATCTGCCTGCAGGGAGGGGCGGGCCGGCCCTGCGAGTAAAGTAATGAGTTACTTTATGTAGAGAGTAACGAAGTAGTGTAATATATTACTTTTTTTTAATGTAATATGTAATATATTACTTTTTTTTAGTAACGACCCCATCTCTGAACATGACGCACCCTTTGAGTTACTGCAACGACATGTCGGGAAACCCCCTCAAGGCGGCCCCATGCATAGCACGCCGTAAAATGCTGCTTCTTATTTTAAGTTTTGCTCCGCTCTGTGGGAGAGCAGGGGCGGACTGGGACTAAAAATCAGCCCGGGACTCTCAACCGGCCCACTTCGGTACCGCAAGTAAATACCGCAAGAAACGTATTGACGGGGGGGGGGTGCTAGTGACTTATCCGACCAGCCCACTTCATTACCGGCCCATCGGGATTCATCCCGATGGCCAGTCCGCCTGGGGAAGAGTGTGATGAAAGCTGGTTCGAGGGGCCCCAGTGAATTTTTTCCTAGGGCCCCCACAGACTCTAGGATCGCCACTGCTCACATGGCAGTATCTCAAATTGAACATTTGAATTGCAAAAGGACAGTGGGGGAAAAAAGCAGAAACATGTCACTGTGCTGATCTCATGTTTATTCTATAAAACAAATGCTTATTCCAGCTCTGAAAAGGCTTGAAGGTGGAGCAGAATATATCATTTGAGTGGATTAAATACATTTATCCTAAAATGGCTCACAGGTTTTTAGAAAGCTCTGTAACTGCTTTACCAATGTTTTATGAATACTAATGTTTTATCACATCTGCAAATGTATTTTACATCATGGTAGCAAAGCTGATTTTACCTTGTTTTTCCCTTTAGCATTTATTGTTTTAGTTTTCCTATAATAGCATTCAGGCCAGATCACCAGTCCATTAAATCCAAATAGAATTACTTTTATTCATCCTTTCCAATTCAGTGATTTCGTTGCGGGATGTTTTATGAAACCCACTTGTGAAGAATAGATAGAGGATGTGTGTGAGGATGAATGGATGCAGCCTGTTGGACATTATCTGCATCGCTGCAGATGTGCAATAAAAGACGCTCTCATTCACTTAAATCATCTTTATAGCGGCACATCCACTTTAAAAAATATCTACGAGCTGGAGATTGTTTGTCATTATCAGACGGATCATTCCCCGCCTCCAAACAGGACCTTTTTTATTTGTGTTTTGTTAGAAAACTCTCACTGGCTTCAGCTTCAGTCTCAGGATCCATGTATCTGTGATCCTCTCCAGAAGGGAAGGAGTCATCACATACAGAGACTAGTTCCTGAGCAGTGTCCTTCACATGCTGATATCCAAGAGAGGGAGTTACACAGTCACAAGATGGAGGAACAGAAAGCAGTATTCAATGTTTACTTCAGATTAGCTCCACGTCAGAAATGAGCATGCTTGATGTCTCTCTCCATAGAGGCTGAATCATCATGTTAATCACATAGCTATCACATGCCTCAAACAGTCCTGATGCTCTTCTAGGTAATCACACATCCTGTCATGTTCACAGCTACAGTTGGGATACCTTTGTTATCATGTTACTCTGATATTGGAAGAGGACATTCGGTATTTCCCCAACATGTTTACATATAGTATGAGGGCAATACTGTGGCGCTGTGCTTGTATATAAGATGTAAATTATCGGGAGAACATGGCACCCGTATACAAGATGGCCACTGACGTTAACAACAACGTGACATCGAAGCTCCGTAAAAACCAAGCTGTCTCTGCCGTCTGACGCTCTATTCGACACGATTTCATATTTTTGCAGTTATACAGTTTTTGATGAACAGAAATAGTGTTTTCTGGCATCACTTTAACATTCCGCGGGGAAAATCTGCATTTTTGGTATGAGGGCGCACGCCGAGAGTAAGAGTTGTTACCCGGTTCAGACAAAACCCTGTTATTAAAGATCCAGTTACAGTAGATGCATTTATGATGTTATCTAGATTTGATCCTTTGCAGACAATTCACATGAACAACAACCTATAACAAAAAGGGCTTCTTAAAAGTATGTGCACTTCTTTTAGGTTGTATTTAGTGATGGTTACCCAAGCATTATTCCTCAGAAAAGATCTCTCATTAATAAATCTCCTGTACAAGAACTACGGGACAGTTTGAGATTTATACAAGATATTACAACCAGATATAAATACACACAGAAGCTGAATTTATTGGGCTTTACTCTGCATGTTCATACAGTTTACATGTATGAGTACCTCTTTTTTAGAATAGAACAATTCACTATCAATAATAATTATTAATAATAATAATAATAGGAAAGCAATCTGGAGATATGTTGTGTTTAGAGCGAGGCTAACACACAATGCAATGATCAGACTGAACAACACTCCTCCTTTGAGTGAATGCAACAAGTCAAGCTCATTTTCTGGAGGTTAGAGATTCACATTGAAGGCAGACAGACAAGGCCATTTTAGGGAGAGTGGCAGCCTCCTTTTATTTGATATCCACGCTCAAATGCATTGTTACAGTCGGAGCGATTCACTGTCCTTCACGGCATTTCCCCAGCCTGTCACGAGACGTTTGCTCAAATGCTTCCTTCATGGCAGAAATATCATCATATGCAATTTTACTGTAGATAGTGACAGAAAATAAATAGAGCCTTTGAAATAAGGGCTGCAAAATTCACAGAAATTGTATCGAAATCTCAATATGCGCTAATGCAACAAATAGCAGTAAGCAAAACATTTGTAAATGATGTGAAAATATCTGAAAGGAGCTGCAATTCACGGAGAATTCCTGGCATACAAACAATGACAATTTTCATATCGTGAATCATATCACATCAAAATCACGCGGTCTTTTTCAAACCGTGCAGGCCTTTTAGCCGTTATCGTTTGCACTTATGGTTCAGTGTTACGTGGGAATTGGAGCAGAGAGTGGGCAATGATTGACAGCTCCAAGTGGCTCCTCTGTCCAGCCTCCCCTGCGTCTATTTTAGTCGTTGGCCAGATCAAAGCGTGCTACAGGACAACAGACAGAGAGCAGGAAGTGACAGACATGATGGCAGACAGAGAAATTAACAACGGCACGTAACTCCTCATCCACACAGCACTGAGGAAGATGCCAAAAGAAGCCATGAAACTAAATCCCAACAATACGTGCATCAGGAGTGTGTGTGTGTGTGTGTGTGTGTGTGTGTGTGTGTGTGTGTGTGTGTGTGTGTGTGTGTGTGTGTGTGTGTGTGTGTGTGTGTGTCGGGGAAATGAAATGAGATCCCAGCTTTGGATGGCCGACAGATTCCAGAAATAACTGGCAGAGGATGTAACGTATGTCCAGCCTGGCTAGCAGTGCTATGCTAATCAGCTGTGTCATATTATGAACACATGCACTAAAGTCAGGGGATGGTCAACTTGTAGAACAAAGACAAGCCTGCTGCAGTTATAGTGTGCAAGATGAAGTAAAGTACCTCTGCCATAAGAGTTGGTAAAAGACTAGGATGTTGTAAAATATCAAGGAAAGTCTTCTTGTAAAACCAGGCTTCAAATGAGTGAAATCGTTGTTTGGCAGCTGTATACGTTTCCAGATATTTAGGCATCAGCTTCAAGAATTCAGAACAATTAAGGTTTCCTTTTATTTTCATTTATATTAAGATAACCTCACCAGGTCTAAAAAATAACTCATATGAAGTATTGTTAATAAAGTAGATTAAGGTTTTGAATGCAAACATCTAGTGTGCTGCTGTTTAGATGATAAATATATAAAAATAGGTTTTTCCCGTTACAAAAAAATACCAAACCCAGTCATTTATAACATTTTGTTGCTGTGAATAATTAGTGTAAAGTTGCACAAAATGGAAGTAAGAAGAAATATATCAATAGTACTGCCAAACAGGAGAGTATACAATTGTATGGTTTCTTGGCGCTACTAAAAGGAAGTTATAATGACATGAGAACGCTGTCAAATGAACACCAACTTAAGCAGCATGAGGCCAGAATTTAACCAACAACGAAAAATGACTTGCTCTACAAACAAATCTGGAACAAAATCAGTTTGATAGAAGCTCTTCACACAGCATACAGCTTTAAACAAATGCTCTTCAATGTCTCCAGAAAGCCTGTGTTGGACAGACCGACTAAAATTAAACAAATACTAAGAAATAAATTAAGTTAAGATATGTTGAAATCCTGTCTCTAGTTCACTAGACAGTGGATGATTGTTGGTGTTGTTGTTAATGATGTCAGGACTTGTGTCTTGAATGTTGTTGTGTTGAGTTGTATTGTTTTAAGTGTCGGACCCCAGGAAGAGTAGCTTTTGTCAAGAGCAAAAGCTAATGGGGATCCTAAATAAACAAACATAGTAGTAGGCTCTAGTATGTTTTCATTTAACATAATTCATGGACTCTGTTACACCTGTAGCATGACGAGTTGTTGAATGCAGGTTCTGAGCTCTAACCGATCCAGACTTCCTGTGAAGTGGATTGGCCGCTGCTGGTTTTCCTCTTAACACTCGGCTTAAGTTCCTGTCTGATGACTTCCAAAGAAACACATCTGATCTGTGAGCTCAGACGCTCAGGGACCTTTAGTTCGGAGGCTTTTCACTGCTGTTGCTGTTGATCTGTCTGCATGTGCTGCTAACTCAGGGGTGGGAAGTAGTGGAGTACAAATACTTTGTTACTGTTCTTAAGTACATGTTTCTGGTATCAGTACTTTACTCTACTACTTGTTTTTCTGATCACTTTTTACTTTTACTTCTTACATGTTGAACCCAAATACCTGTACTTTCTACTTCTTACATGTTGAATACAAATACCTGTACTTTCTACTTCTTACATGTTGAACACAAATACCTGTACTTTCTACTTCTTACATGTTGAACACAAATACCTGTACTTTCTACTTCTTACATGTTGAACACAAATACCTGTACTTTCTACTTCTTACATGTTGAACACAAATACCTGTACTTTCTACTTCTTACATGTTGAACCCAAATACGTGTACTTTCTACTTCTTACATGTTGAACACAAATACCTGTACTTTCTACTTCTTACATGTTGAACACAAATACCTGTACTTTCTACTTCTTACATGTTGAACACAAATACCTGTACTTTCTACTTCTTCCATGTTGAACACAAATAACTGTACTTTCTACTTCTTACATGTTGAACCCAAATACCTGTACTTTCTACTTCTTACGTCGAACACAAATACCTGTACTTTCTACTTCTTACATGTTGAACACAAATACCTGTACTTTCTACTTCTTACGTCGAACACAAATACCTGTACTTTCTACTTCTTACGTCGAACACAAACACCTGTACTTTCTACTTCTTACATGTTGAACCCAAATACCTGTACTTTCTACTTCTTACATGTTGAACCCAAATACCTGTACTTTCTACTTCTTACATGTTGAACCCAAATACCTGTACTTTCTACTTCTTACATGTTGAACCCAAATACCTGTACTTTCTACTTCTTACGTCGAACACAAATACCTGTACTTTCTACTTCTTACGTCGAACACAAACACCTGTACTTTCTACTTCTTACATGTTGAACCCAAATACCTGTACTTTCTACTTCTTACATGTTGAACTCAAATACCTGTACTTTCTACTTCTCACATTTCCCAAACAGCTGGTTCCTTTAGTCTGAATGTGTGTTTGGTGGCGTGATCATTATTCTTTAGAGTCATTGCGTGCCTATTGATTTGAGCACGATCCGTGTATCCATCATTTCCTGGTCTTCTCTAAAGAAGAGGGACCAATGGAAACGTTGTCATGTTGCCGTTGTTCAGCATGGAAACATTCATTAGCTCACAATGACATTATTGTTCTATTAATATAAAGGGAGGTCAGGTACTCTTTAAAGCAGCTGCTAGTTATGGGTACTTTTTACTGAAGTACATTTCAAAGCCTCTTTACTTTTACTTGAGTAAAGAAGTTTAGTCAGTACTTCTACTTTTACCAGAGTATTTTTAAACACGAGTATCTGTACTTCTACTTGAGTAAAGGATGTGTGTACTTTTGCACCCCCCTCATATTTCCTCTCTTCACATGCTCTCCAACTCTCTGAGTCACGTTGAAAGGTTTCAGGTTGCTGCTTGAAGCCTGGGAAATGTTTGCTGTGTGAATCACGGTTAAAAGCGACCGGCGGGCTTCAGCTGTGGTTTGAGGTCCGGTGTGAAAACATTCAGGGCGACATGGCCGTCAGCTGGAGCATTTCATGATCTGAACCTCAGCCGACGTGAGACCAAAATTAGATTTGTTATGAATGTGTGAAGCACAGTATGTGTCGAGAACAAATCAGACATTACTGACAAAGTTCCAAGTTCAGTTTAAGGGTGTTAAAGAGGTGTTTCTAAATGTTTTTAATGTCGGGATAAGAGGACATTTCCTCTCATTGCCAAAAGAAAGACATGGAAAATTAATGCTCACTGCTTTTCTGTAATCATTTGAAGCATCTAGTGTGATTATATAATTAATAATTCTTAATATTGGGAGGGATGAAACCCTCTTTAATGGTCACACAGCACACACAGTGAAATGTGTTCTCTGCTTTTAACCCATCCTAGTACCAGGAGTCTAGTACTAGGAGCAGTGGGCAGCTATTGCACAGCGCCTGGGGAGCAATGGGAGTGAGGGGGGAAGGGGGTTGTCCGGTGCCTTGCTCAAGGGCACCACGGCAGAGCAGGAGGTGAACTGGGACCTCTCCAAGGAGCAGTCCACACTCCATATTTAGGTCTGTTCGGGGACTTGAACCGGCGACCCTACACAGTTGACAGTAAAACACCACAAAGTCACTCCCTTAAAACACAACCTGATCTTCATCCTCCAAAAAGATCAGAAGATGAGGCTCAATAAAGTCGATTAAGTATTCAAATAAATATAAAATGTATTGTGTGGTGTGTCTGTGTCGTAGGTCCGGTGCTTTGCTCAGAGGTTGAGACTCAATAAAGAAGATTATGTATTCAAATCTATCCTAAATGTAATATGTCTGTGTATATCTGTGTGTCGTAGGTCCGGTGCTTTGCTCGGAGGATGAGACTCGTCTGGTCAAAGATCTTTTCGTCGGCTACAACAAGGTGGTGCGTCCGGTGGAGCACTTCAGTGAAGCTGTGGTCGTCACCGTGGGCCTGCAGCTCATCCAGCTCATCAGCGTGGTGAGAGCAATAACTGGAGTGGACATATCGAATGCTCACAACACTTGAAATGATCAAATACGATTAAAAAAAAAACCTGCATAAATGTATATTATTAAACTGCAGAAATGATACGTAAAGTTGAATAAATTACGCAAATTAAAGATATATATTACACTGCACCAGATATAAATACAACTTATTAAACTGTACCAATTATACATATATATATTATTAAACTGCACAAATTATTATAGATATTTCTTTAAATGTCCACAATTTGTATCTGTATTTACAAGGGATATTATAAGTGCAAAACAGGGCGGTACTTAAAACTATTTGATGAATTGGAGATGAGGCTCTGCTTTATACCATGTTCAATGATGCTATGTTAATAATATTCACTATTGGGCATCAAGGTTACTAATCTGTATAGAAAGTTATTTGAGGAAAATGTTACCCCCCTTCTTGAACGTACTAAGAAAGATTTTCAGAGATGGGGCAATCTCCCATTATCGCTAATTGGACGCATTAATGTAGTAAAAATGAACACCCTACCTAAATTCTTATATCTGTTTCAATGTATTCCAACTTGTATACCAAAAAAGTATTTTAATACTCTGGACAAATATATTTCTGCATTTATTTGGAATAATAAAACCCTTAGGATTCGTAAAGATATCCTTCAGAGAACAAAACAATCAGGAGGGCTAGCCCTACCCAATTTCCAATTCTATTATTGGGCGGCGAATGTACGGAGTATGCTCTATTGGCTAAGTGCTCCTTCTACAGAGACACCAGCTTGGATTCTTATTGAATCGGCCTACTGCGGTAGAACTTCATTGCCGGCTTTGCTTGGATCAGCTCTTCCATTGGAATTGTGTACCTACAAGAGTAATCCATTAGTATATCATTCTCTTAGAATCTGGGTACAGTGTAGGAAACGGTTTGGATTACATATGATGTCTATACGATCACCGATTTACTCTAACCATATGTTCCCACCCTCTGTGATGGATTCTGATTTTAAGATCTGGAATAATGGGGGAATACGTAGTTTTGAAGATCTGTATATAAACAAGGTATTTGCCTCATTTAGTCAGTTGACAGAAACATTTTGTATTCCACCCGGCCATCTTTTCAGATATTTCCAAATTCGAAATTTCACACGTAGCAAATACCCGCAGTTTCCAAATAAACCAGCGGAAACAACCTTAGACAGAATTCTTGAAGTAAATGTGCAGAATAGAGGAGTAATTAGGGTGTTGTATAATGTACTTTCCTCCCTGCATTCTCCCTCTCTTTCGACAATCAGATCTCAGTGGGAAGATGATTTAGCATTTGAAATAACAGATGATAATTGGCAGTCCATCCTTCAAAGAGTTCACTCTTCCTCAATTTGTGCCAGACATGGCCTTCTCCAATTCAAGGTATTACACCGCCTTCATTTATCAAAGGAAAAACTAGCAAAGATGTATCCAGGGGTAGATCCCTTATGCAACAGATGGAAGTCAGTAACAGGGTCCCTCATCCATACTTTCTGGACATGTCCAAATCTTCAGAATTATTGGACATCCATATTTGATACGTTTTCTAAGATCTTTAAAGTAAAATTTACCCCTTCTCCTCTTACTGCAATTTTTGGAGTCGTCCCGGACGACATTGTCCTTTCCAGACATTATTCAAACGCTGTTGCTTTTGCTTCCCTAATTGCGAGGCGACTTGTACTTATGAGGTGGAAGCAGGAGGCGTCTCCCACTCATGTCCACTGGGTGACAGAACTTATGATGTATCTACACATGGAGAATATAAAGTGTACTTTGGGTGGCTCCACTTGTAAATTCTGTAGGACCTGGCAACCATTTTTAACGTACATGGAAAGTTTGAAACAAAAACAAACAAAAAAATGAATTAGAACACAGATTCTCTGTAGTCAACCATGACTAACATGTATCTCGACCGTGTCATATATTTTATTTTTATGTGTGCTGTGTTTTCAACCATCTGTTTGTTTATTATTTCAAAAATATGTTTGTACAATTAATCTTGTCTTATTCTGTAGGGGGGTGGAGGGGTTAACAAAAAATGGACAACCTGCAATTTTTTGTCACTGAAACTGAAACTGTATGTGTTGTTTAAGAAAAAGGAAAATAAAGTTTATTAAAAAAATAAATAATAATAATAATAAATCGCATGATCCAATACAAGCAAAAAGTCCTATTGATCAGAGAAAAACACCAAGAGAGAGCTAAGTCTCTGTCCTTGGTCCTGCAATCAACGATGAAGGTATACCAAACACGTCAGTAAACGCAGAAAGGGTGAATTTCTGCATGCACTGAGTGGAAAATATCCATCTCTTTTAAACGTTCATTTGCAATACAATCACAGCAAGAAAGTCACAAAGGTCTACACCACTTGATGGCATGGCAACCAAAACAATGCAAAAATGGGAAAAGGAATCAGAGCACATTGCAAATGCAAGGCTACTTCCTCGTGAATCCAGCTACAGCGTAAATAACAACACATTGCAACAAGGTGAGGAGACTTTATGACATTAGTGCCTCTCATTCTGCAGAACCACAAACTCATAACAAGCTGATGGCACGGCGGCAATGAAAGATAAAAACACAAGCAGCAAATAACATATAAACAGCTCTTACTTTGGTAGCTCTCCTTCTGCGTCCAGAAGAAGGGGGTCAACGCACTTCAAAAAGCATGAAGTGATTGTCATTTTAGTGTAAATAACAACAACACTGCAGGCATGGCCCGGCGGCCATAAAAGCACAAAACAAGCACATTGCACAAATTAAAAAGCTTATATTCTCAGATGGAAAAATAACAATCAAGCTCAGCTTTTTCAGCAAGACCAAAGCAGACCAAATGAAACAAAGTCTTCCAAATTTCACCTCAGTAGAAAATAATGCATGATAACAACCGAATCCCTCGAAACCAATGAAGGCCTAAGCTTGGGCCACAACAAGCATATCATCACACTGAAGCATAAAACAAGCACAGCATGTACAGACAAATAAACAGCTCTTCCTTCTCTCATACTGCTCAAAAAGTTTAGACCATTCTCAGGTAATCACTATCAGCAAGTTAGTTCAACAACTGATCTAAATGTACAATGCTCACCACAGTAAAGTGTAGGCTACACAATGTAAGAATTATACAGGACTTGTTATCAGTTGAATAATTCTCAATTAGAGATAGAACAACCAATCTTAGCTTTATCAACAAACCAGTAGACCAAATTCCACTTTTTTCAAGTTAACAAGAAATGGAGGCATTTTAAATTAAAAGTGTCTCTTCTTCAACACTTTTTGCTCCAGGCCTCCTACTCCTCCTCCTCCTCGCAGTTTTCCCCACAACATGTCGATGATGGATATCAATAAAGCCCCTGTCACACTGTCCCGAAGTTGACACCCGATGGACACACGAATATGGAATTGTGAATTTCGCACGAAGATGGCCCCGAACCACACACGAAGGCAACATTTACATTACATTTAAGACATACAACTGCAACGAAAGTACCAAAAACAATTATGTTACAGTACTATGATACTGTACTGATATCTTCAGACTTTGTTCTTTACTTTCTCCGTCTTTATATGTAGAAAATATTACGTTTTCTCCATCATGTTGTTGTTTCCATAGCAACAACAACTTCCTGTCAACTCGCCTTCAAAATAATATATTATATCCTTTTCAGTTTCACAGAACACAAATTGGGTTATTTACATAATATGTTTACATGATTTTGTTGTGCAATAAAAAACCAGATGGACCCACGATAAAGGAAATGTTCAAATTCGGTTCTGATCGTAGCAACATCGGGCCATTCGTGAGGGCATCTTAAGCCTTCGTATGACCGCCGGTGGAGTTTCTCAGGCTCCGGCAGCAACTTCGTGAGCGGTGGCAAAATCTTTGGCATGCCAAAAAATAGCCGAAGGACCTTGAGAAGGTTCATTTTCGTGTTGAATTCGTGTGTCAATTTTTCCCTTCGTAAGGCCATCGTTAGGGCATCTTGTTATCATCGGGCATTCGCCCCGATCAGAGTGAAGGCGAATGCCCCGATGATAACACAAAGATGACACGACTTGACAAGATGCCCTCACGAGTGCCTTACGAAGTTGCCGCTCACGAAGTTGCTGCCGGTGTCGGTACCATGGCCCTTTCTCATTTCATCAAATCCCCCTCCTCGACTCCTCGACTCCTCGGTCCTCCGGTAGTGACCCGGAAATGAATTTCAGCGCGCCATGTTGATGGACATCTCATTTCTCTAAATGCACTTCGAGGACCGAGCATCGAGTATCGAGGAGGCTCTCTGGAGGAGCTCTAACCGAGGATACACTGATGGGTCCTCCACGGTCCTCCACGGCTCCTTCGTGGATGCATTTCTGGCAACAGAGATGTTTCAAAGAGTCGTGACGCACGGCCGGACTGATCTCAGCCAATGACAGCTCTGCATGCATCCCCTGGATATTATTTTATTAACTGCTCTCATCGCGACGCGATGTTTCCAGAGACAACAGCTGTGAGGTCCGTGCAGAAAGCAGAGCAGTGTGTATAATATATATCACTCAGTATAACAGGCCTACTCTCTTTATTTGCTGTAGTTTAGTAGATATCTACAAACAAAGAGTCGATATTTTTAGTGCTTCACATAATAAAATACACAACGGCTGTAGCCTGTTTTAGGAGCTGTAGGTGCGTGTGTGTGGTGTCTGTGTGTGTGTGTGTGGTACAGTGTGTGCGTAGATGCAGCGGACAGACAGGTCTCAGTTGGTTTGGTGTCCTCTGCTTACTTTTAATACTTGTAAATAAAACTTTTGGCCCGTAATTTATTTTCCTCATTGTAGCGACCCAGAGAGGGGGGGGGGATATATCCAGTCTCTGATAGTGTTACATTATTATGAGAGTGCTCTGTTTGATTCTGAAATTGTATATATATGTATATAAATGTATATATACATATATATATGTGTGTATGTGTGTGTGTGTGTCCGCATCTGTAGCCTGTTATTGTCTCATTATACCGCACTGTGAATGAATCAAAGTAAATATATAAGTCATCATGAACACATCTGTCCATCAGACAGAGGGCTGCTGTGCCTCCTGTCATCATTAATGGACGTCTCTTTAAAATGACCTCTCAGAGGAGAGGAGTTCTCATTTCTCTAACCGCCTGCTGCTTCCCCTCCTCTCTCCTCGGTTCCCCTCCTCGGCTCCTCGGCTCGCATCTCCTGTGGGCAGGACTAAGTCTCGAGGATAGGAGTCGAGGAGGGGAGTCGAGGAGGGGAGTTAGAGAAATGAGAAAGGGCCCCTATCTGCTCGGGTGTATTTCCGTCGCATCCGTCATCCGTCATATGACGGATTGTACGGCAACTCAAGAGGGCCATCATACACGGTCAAATTCCGAACATTTAAACATAGCCTACACTTCATTCTTTACTTTGTCCGTTATTATATGTAGAAGATTATACTTTTTCTCCGTCATGTTGTTTCCATAGCAACAACTTCAAACAGGCATAGCCTACACTTCATTCATTACTTTGTCCGTTATTATCATGGTTATTATATGTAGAAGATATTAATTTTTTCTCAGTCATGTTGTTTCCATAGCAACAACTTCAAACAATAACAACTAACCGCTAGCCGCAAAGCTAGCATCACAGCCACTGCTCCGTTTTCGGAGACTTTGCACACGTTTTTCACAAACATTTTCACACGCTAGGAGTACTTCCATTCGCTTCGTCTTGATCTGTAGATGTGATTTGATGTGTCGTGTGTCCCCCAACACCTCTCCAAAGTTCAGATATTTAATAAAATACTCAGGGGAGTTTCCTGAATTTTCATGCCCAAAGCCAAGCACTAGGCCCTGGGTAAATTAAGAGGCTGATCTCGGGCACTTTTGTCCACTTTCCCTGGTGGTAGAAACTCAAGCCAGACATCCCTGGAATCGTCTCAGAGAGTAGATGATCAGTGGGGCCTTGTTTTTACTGAATGATGTGTTTTTTTATGGGGAATTCAAATATGAGCTTATTTTTAGGATTTTCGGAGACTTTGCACACGTTTTCACAAACATTTTCACGCTAGGAGTATGGGAGTACTTCCATTCGCTTCGTCTTGATTTGATGTGTCGTGTGTCTCCCAACTCCTCTCCAAAGTTCAGATACTATATAAAAAGGTAAATAAAACATTAAACATAATGACAAAATAACCTGAAAGATATGTATTCTATCTACACATTTCGTAATTATCTAATCTAGTGGCCTTATAAAAGTGTTGGCTAAAGTAACGCAGAATATATATTTTTTTTAATTGTAAATAATTAGAAACATTATTTACGTGCACAAGTACATGGGACCCCACCATAGCACCCCACACATAACAAGCTGTCCCGAGTTCCTCCGGCTGCAGTTCCGCAGACGGCCGATGTGTGGCAGCAGAGCGTTAGGAGCAGACTCAGAGGGAGGTGAGTTGCCGTACAATATAACGGATATGACGGATGCGACGGAAATACACCCGAGCAGATATTAGAGATGGCAAATCCGGATCATTTTATGGACTCGGAGTCTTCTGAGTCAATCATTGAAGAGATCCGGATCATACGAGTCATTTGAGTCATATGAGTCAGCATGACCAAGACCGTAGAAATCCTACCGGTGAAACCGAAAAGTTGTTGCATTTAACCAGCATATTAAACTAACGTTACATTAACCTCCGCTACACAGTGTCTTTTGCTTTAATAAAACATGTGTGTGTGTGTGCATTTAAAAAAATAAGTGTTTTGCATTATATGTATATAGTTATTTTAATATGTTCCTGTACTTAAGCTAATTTTGCACAATTGTGTTTTCATTTAATAATAATAATAATAATAATAATAATAATAATAATTGTATAATTACATTTTATATATTCTAACTGTTTTGCAATTTTCTATCATTTGTTTCTTTTTGTGTGCCATGTTCAAAATAAACGAGTTTCCAAGTAAGATCCTTATTGGAAATGCAGCTATTATTACAGGAGACTGTTGCACAACATGACCATTTTGTTAGAAGTCTACACTGAAACTTAATTTAGAGCCGGAAAAATCGCGGGATCCGTGAATCCAGGTCAATGATCGAGAGAGACCAGTAGCCTACGAGGACTCAGAGCCGTAACATATAGCAGGCAGCAGATCCAGAGATCCAGCAGACTCGTCCCTATGCACGAATCTACAGCAGACTCAGCCCCTCCTCCGGCTCGCACGGCTCCCGCGAGTCCCACGGCTCCCGCGAGTCCCACGGCTCCCTCGACGAGTCGCAGGCAGACTCAGAGATTTGCGGACTCACGGCTCACTCACGGCTCACGGCTCACTCACGGCTCCCGCGAGTCCAACGGCTCCCGCGAGTCCCACGGCTCCCTCGACGAGTCGCAGCAGACTCAGAGATTTGCGGACTCACGGCTCACTCACGGCTCACGGGACTCTCGCGGGAGCCGGAGGAGGGGCTGAATCTGCTGTTGATTCGTGCATGGCGACGAGTCTGCTGGATCTCTGGATACAACAACGTTGTAATGTGATTTTACACGTTATAAAGAGAGTAAAGAGTGACGCAATTTATAGTTTTAATTTTTACGTCACATCAGGTGTAGGACTCAAAGGACTCGGGTTAATCGAGAGGGAGACTCGTCACGACCGGCTCATTACTAGGATCCGGGTTAATGATCCGGATGAATCATGACTCGCCCATCTCTAGCAGATATGGTACCTACACCAGAGCCTGAGAAACTCCACCGGCGGTCATACGATGGCTTAAGATGCCCTCACGAATGGCCCGATGTTGCTACGATCACAGCCGATTTTGAACATTTCCTTTATCGTGTGTCCATCGGGTGTCAATTTCTGGACAGTGTGACAGGGGCTTTAGCGATGTTAACAAACTTTCTTCTACTAGGAAAACCAGAACAATGATATCCTTTCGTTTTCATGTTTGGTAATCTTCTCAGAAAGTCCGTTAAGATCCCCAACGTCCATTTTCCCGACCGGGTAACACAGGTGCAAACAATTAGCCACTTTCTCCAGGGATAAAGCCTCAGCGTCAAACGTGTTTTTTTTCCCACAAGTTGTTTGGTTTAAAACATTTTCTCCGACTTGTTGGACACCGAGGTGATTTTGAAATCAAGTTTTTCTCCATAAAGTAGACTTTCAGACGATAATCCACCTGTTTCACGCGGACCACAGTTCCCATGGAGTTTCAAATCTGCCTGCCAATCACGACGTGCGTTCTGAGCATAGGTTCTGAGCTATGGTTCTGAGCCATCAGCCAAATGCAAAGCGAATTAGCTCCGCGCATTGTAGTTTGGGGGTGCATTGACATTATCATTAAAGGTCCCATGTCATGGCCATTTCTACTGATCATAATTCCATTGTTGAGGTCTACTAGAATAGATTTACATTGTTCAATGTTCCAAACTCACATTGGTTTCTCATACAGCATCTCTGTATAGCATGTGTATTCACTCTCTGTCCTAAATGGCTTGTTGGAGCTCCTGCCCTTCCCCCCCCCCCCCCCCCCCCCCCCCCCCCCTATGAGCCCACTGTGCTCTGATTGGTCAGCTCGCCCACTCTGTTCTGATGAGTCCACCACCGTTACAGCGGAACATCAGTGTTTATGTGTTACAATGGCGTTTGTTAGCAACCAGAAAATGACACCAGTAACGACAAACAGATGAGAATGCTGCGTGGGGTCTGGGTGCCGTGTTGGCGGGACGTTGCGCGGCTCACTGCTGCGGGGAGCGGACAGTGTGAGCTGGGTTCATTTCCTGGTTGCTGCAATAAAAAATGTTTTTAAAGGAATGTTATACAATAAAAAAAAATCAGATTTACAAGAAATACTAATTCTACTAAAGTATGACAAATGACCATGAACAAAAAATGTAATGTTCTGAAAGCTTCTGACTGTTTTCTGTGTTTTCTCTGCCTCTCAGGATGAAGTGAACCAGATTGTGACCAGTAACGTCCGTCTGAAACAGGTAAATGTGAAAACAAAAACATATGGTAAATATGTTAACAATGTATTTAGACTTTTAGCTGTAAATAAAACAACTGAATACAGCTTTTATCAGTGCGTTAATAGACTTAAATGCTTAATTGTTCCTATTTTCCCCCAGCAATGGTTAGATGTGAATCTGAAGTGGAATCCGGCTGATTACGGAGGCATCAGGAAGATCAGAGTCCCTTCAGCAGACATATGGAAACCTGACCTGGTGCTATACAACAAGTAAACACACACACACACACACACTCTGTTTTTTATATCCTCACACACACTCTCTGTTTTTTATATCCTCATACACACTCGTATATTCTCACACACACTCTGTCTCTTATAACCTCACACACACTTGTATATTCTCACACACTCTGTCTCTTATATCCTCACACACACACTCGTATATCCTCACACACACTCTCTCTCTCTCTTATATCCTACCACACACTCTCTGTCTCTCGCTCTCTCTCTCTCCTCACACACACTTTCTTTCTCATATCTTCACACACACTCTCATATTCAATGTATTCTCCTGAACCCCCTCTCATCTTCCTCCTCTTCCTCCTCTGTAGTGCTGATGGAGACTTTGCCATCATCCAATTCACTAAAGTCCTGCTGGACCACACGGGGATCATCATCTGGAACCCTCCGGCCATCTTTAAGAGTTACTGCGAGATCATCGTGCTGCACTTCCCCTTCGACCTGCAGAACTGCAGCATGAAGCTGGGGACCTGGACCTACGACGGGCTGCTGGTGGTCATCAACCAGGTCAGTGACACCCAGAAACACACAGGGGTATTCAGAGATGGAAAAGGTACACACATCCTTTACTCAAGTAGAAGTGCAGATACTCGTGTTTAAAGTAGAAGTACTGACTAAACTAAAAGTAAAAATGTACTCATTGGTAATGCCTTGTAATCATGCGGTATTTCTAATCTTTACCCAAAACCTTTTACCTTTTGTTCCTCCTCCCCTGCGTTGTAGGACAGCGGTCATCCGGATAAATGTACAAACAATGAAAAACAATAATTTACTTTTGGGTATATTTAAACACCTGGTAAACATTTATGTTTTCCTTATTCTATAAGAGTTTTTAAAATATGTTAAAGTATTTTTTACAACTTACTGTGTTTATGAATGCCCTAGTACATCAATCAATAAAATATATCTATCCAATTCAATCCAACTTTACGTATAGCACATTTAAAAACAACAGAGTTGACCAAAGTGTACATCAATAAATATATTCAAAAAGCAGCATAAATACATTTAGACAAAAATAAACTAATGTAAAAGCATGAGACAATAACACATATATAATAATACACCAGATATACCCTATCCTTTAACATCCTCGTGTGTTGTCCCTCCTCTCCTGTGTGCAGGACAGCGACCGTCCGGACCTCAGTAACTTCATGGAGTCAGGGGAGTGGGTGTTGAAGGACTACAGGAGCTGGAAGCACTGGGTTTACTACACCTGCTGCCCCGACACGCCCTACCTGGACATCACGTATCACTTCCTGATGCTGCGGCTGCCGCTCTACTTCATCGTCAACGTCATCATCCCCTGCATGCTGTTCTCCTTCCTCACCGGACTCGTCTTCTACCTGCCCACTGACTCCGGTACCATACCATACAGACTTATTTATAACGCACTTTAAAACCTCCAGACCAAAGTGCTGTGCAGTCAAACAAACAAAACATCACACAGCTCAGCTCACACACCATTAAGCCCCTGTCACACTGTCCCGAAATTGACACCCGATGGACACACGATAAAGGAAATGTTCAAATTCGGCTGTGATCGTAGCAACATCGGGCCATTCGTGAGGGCATCTTAAGCCATCGTATGACCGCTGGTGGAGTTTCTCAGGCTCCGGCAGCAACTTCGTGAGCGGCAACTTCGTAAGGCACTCGTGAGGGCATCTTGTCAAGTCGTGTCATCTTCGTGTTATCATCGGGGCATTCGCCTTCACTCTGATCGGGGCGAATGCCCGATGGCACCGATGATAACAAGATGCCCTAACGATGGCCTTATGAAGGGAAAAATTGACACACGAATTCAACACGAAAATGAACCTTCTCAAGGTCCTTCGGCAATTTTTTGGCATGCCAAAGATTTTGCCACCGCTCACGAAGTTGCTGCCGGAGCCTGAGAAACTCCACCGGCGGTCATACGAAGGCTTAAGATGCCCTCACGAATGGCCCGATGTTGCTACGATCAGAGCCGAATTTGAACATTTCCTTTATCGTGTGTCCATCGGGTTGTTTTATTGCACAACTAAATCATGTAAACATATTATGTAAATAACCCAATTTGTGTTCTGTGAAACTGAAAAGGATATAATATATTATTTTGAAGGTGAGTTGACAGAAAGTTGTTGTTGCTATGGAAACAACAACATGACGGAGAAAACGTAATATCGTCTACATATAAAGACGGATAAAGTAAAGAACAAAGTCTGAAGATATCAGTACAGTATCCTAGTACTGTAACATAATTGTTTGTGTTACTTTCGTTGCAGTTGTATGTCTTAAATGTAATGTAAATGTTGCCTTCGTGTGTGGTTCGGGGCCATCTTCGTGCGAAATTCACAATTCCATATTCGTGTGTCCATCGGGTGTCAACTTCGGGACAGTGTGACAGGGGCTTAAAGCAAGTACAAGTAAAAACAATAGACAATTTAAAAGTAACAATCTACAAGATGTGAATACGCTAAGGAGAGGTTGGTTTTCAAAAGTGATTTAAAAGCAGACAGTGGATCTGTCTGATGTTCAGATCATTCCACAGTGTGGGAGACAGATAGTGCATATAAACTTAAAACATATAAGGCCATGCCCGATGTTTTCCTGTTGGCTCTAGGGTAGAGACATTTTGACATGTATTTGCTCCATATGTCACGTAACAGATACGCTTTGTGAAGGGATTAAAGGATCATGTTTTGACATTGTGCAAGAAAGGGTTTGTTGCGGCGATCCAGCATAACACAACAGGAAAGACTGAAACAGAGAGGAATCAATAAAACACAAACACAGATATAGCTGATCAGTAATTATTATTTAGTTGTTGCAACAAACAAACAACAATGGGAAGTACATCACCTGCTGCCACAGCAGCCAATCGTGGAAATGCCCCCCGACAGTAGCAGTAATCATACAGCATGTATAGCCACTGCAATGAACACACACATTTTCCCTAAGCATGTTTAACAGACACACATCATGCTGCCTACCACACAAATGCCCCATGTTTATCTCTCTGAAAGCTATACTTGCATTTTAAACGTCATCGTTGACATCTTTAGGATTAGTTAACTAACTAAACTAAAGGTTAACTGTTTTTATAACCTGAGGGCTTCTCTGAACTTCCTCTATCCTCGGTGTCAGCTCACTTAAACTGAATCTATTGATAATTCAGAACGACCATTGTCTCTCTAACGGTGTGTGACCCAACTCAGTAACACACATCATATGGAATGTGATCTCTAATACATATCAGAAATACGCTGTATCAAACATTCTGCGATAACAGGTTACAGCTAAATCAGTTTGCAATCAGGAAAACAAAACCTAATCTAATCAAAACAAAAACAGAGTATTCATTTTTTAAATGTGAATTAGGAGGAAACAACAGGCAGAATAGTCAAAGTCAACTTTATTATCAATCTTTCAGTTTGTGTGTACAGACAGAGAGATCGAAATACCGTTTCCCACAATCCCGAATAACAAAGATATATAAAAATATGTATACAAATATGTATATATATAGATATATACACAATCAATAGACACATATATACACATTAAGACATGCATAAAAGCACAACAATCAATATATACAAAATAACAGTCACTTCAATATCTTTGAGAAAGAATAAGCAGGAATAGTGTGTGTGTGTGTGTGTGTGTGTGTGTGTGTGTGTGTGTGTGTGTGTGTGTGTGTGTGTGTGTGTGTGTGTGTGTGTGTGTGTGTGTGTGTGTGTGTGTGTGTGTGTGTGTGTGTGTGTGTGTGTGTGTGTGTGTGTGTGCAGGTGAGAAGATGACGCTCTCCATCTCCGTCCTGCTGTCCCTCACTGTGTTCCTGCTGGTGATCGTTGAGCTCATCCCCTCCACCTCCAGCGCTGTTCCTCTCATCGGGAAGTACATGTTGTTCACCATGGTCTTCGTCATCGCTTCCATCATCATCACCGTCATCGTCATCAACACACACCACCGCTCGCCCAGCACACACACCATGCCCAACTGGATACGCAAGGTGCCTGGTCCCACCGTTTCTTATTAAAGGTCTCCTGTCATGCAAAATGCACTTTTCCTGTTTTTTAGATAGATGGATAGAGAAGTACTTTATTGATCCCAATTTGGGAAATGTTTGCGTTGCAGACACTAGAAATAAACAATCCAAAATATTTCTGAAATATAAATAAAATAGCATTAAAAAGTAAAAAAATATACATGTGGAAATACACATTTCCAGTCACAAAATATAATACAGGATATTATGTATACATTAAGAAATGTATTATTCAATATTAAATTGAATAATACATTTCTTATTTTTTCTACATCAACATGTGTCCCCTCTTCTTCATGTCTCTTCTACATCAACATGTGTCCCCTCTTCTCCATGTCTCTTCTACATCAACATGTGTCCCCTCTTCTTCATGTCTCTTCTACATCAACATGTGTCCCCTCTTCTCCATGTCTCTTCTACATCAACATGTGTCCCCTCTTCTTCATGTCTCTTCTACATCAACATGTGTCCCCTCTTCTTCATGTCTCTTCTACATCAACATGTGTCCCCTCTTCTTCATGTCTCTTCTACATCAACATGTGTCCCCTCTTCTTCATGTCTCTTCTACATCAACACGTGTCCCCTCTTCTTCATGTCTCTTCTACATCAACATGTGTCCCCTCTTCTTCATGTCTCTTCTACATCAACATGTGTCCCCTCTTCTTCATGTCTCTTCTACATCAACATGTGTCCCCTCTTCTTCATGTCTCTTCTACATCAACATGTGTCCCCTCTTCTTCATGTCTCTTCTACATCAACATGTGTCCCCTCTTCTTCATGTCTCTTCTACATCAACATGTGTCCTCTCTGTGGAAAAAGACTCTGAAAGTTTCAGGAACAAAGATTCTCTCTCTTTTTGATCCATTTCTATAAAAACCTGTCTGAAAATGAGCTGATCAGATTTTGGCCACTTTGTGATGTCATAACGATGTTTTGTCTTGTGTAACCAT
>CM053242.1:55465478-55487978 GCA_028583405.1 Pogonophryne albipinna
GCTAAAGGCGGCTAATGTTGGGCTATAAAGGAACTACAGCACGGTCACATGACTTCACGTCCCCACCGCTAAGCTAAAGATGGCTAATGTTGGGCTATAAAGGAACTACAGCACGGTCACATGACTTCACGTCACCACCGCTAAGCTAACAGCGGCTAATGTTAGGCTATAATGACGTTTAGTGGGTTATTTACATAGTTATTGAATGTCGTAACACAAAAAGTTTAAAATCTCTTCAGCTTGGGTTAACCACAGATTTTATTTCATTATCTTTGTCAACATAAATACGGTGACTCTGAGACAAAGGAAGTGGAAGTGGTAAAATGCTGACTCATTTCCGGGTTTGAGGACTCATTCCTTCCCAACTCTATTACTCTTATTACTTATAATTACTCTTATTTATAATTTGGCAGCTCGAATACGTTTTGGGTCAATCATGAGAACGTTTGTATGTCCGCTGTTCTGAGGACTATTTAACAATGGATGCAATTAGGCAAATAAATCCCTTAATATTTTGGCTAAATAGAAAAATAATTCTCTCATTACTGTAGGTCACAGGAAGGACTTATTTTAGAGTGAAATTCTCTGGAAAATATGTGTTAAATTGTATTTTATTCAAATTGTATTACCAGGAAGATGGCATACTCTTGTTTTTTTGAGTGCGGGCAATATGTATTTCTCTTTGGAAGTTTTATTGTTTTGTTTTGCCTGACACTCACATGACTTCTCATTCATCTTGATGGTTGTGAGGTTTGTAAATATTCATGGATGTGTCAGGAGTTTTGCTTTGTCGTGAAAATTCCTCTTTAATCTGTTGTACAGTTTGTGAAGGGCACATTCGTTTTGAGTTTTATTTTTTCGATAAGTGACTTTCAACCTTGATAAAGGACTGTGATTGAAAATCTGAAAAGACATTGTAAAAACTAAAACAACAAAGCTGACGAAGAGTTAATTTAGAGCCAGCAAATGCATGGAGTCTTGGGGAGATCATTTCATTTTAATATATGAACATTTTGGGAACATTGGATTTAAGATGATATGAATAATGTGTGCAGCTTTAAAGGTGGGGTAGGTAAGAATGGAGAAACCAGCTCGAGTGCGCTAGAATTTGAAAGTAGCAGCCGAAAAAAATCTGCCCCTTCCTTCAGACTTCCTCACAGAGCCCCTCCTCCAACACACACGAACGCGCACGTGACCAATGAGGGCACGAGATAAGTTTGTGCACAGATGGAAGGCTGACAGGCAGGTAGGCCATCCAGTTACTTTAGCCGGCTCAGATGATTGGTCGTGCTTTTTACAGTACTACGGCTTCCAGAGATGACATATTTTTATGTATTTATTGTCAAAGCATTTGATATATTCATTGCTATCGGGATGTTTAAGGTGAGGTAGGTAATTTTGGAGAAACCAGCTTGAGTGCGCTAGAATTTGAAAATACACAGCCGGAAAAAATCTGCCACTTCCTTACAGAGCCCCTCCTCCAACACACACGAACGCGCACATGACCAATGAAGGCACGAGATAAGTTTGTGCACAGATGGAAGGCTGACAGGCAGGTAGGCCATCCAGTTACTTTAGCCGGGCCGAGGCAGATGATTGGTCGTGCTTTTTACAGCGCCACGGCTTCCACAGATGACATTTTTGTATGGATTTTTTGTCAAAGCACTTAAGATATTCATTGCTATCGGGATGTTAAGAGCATTCCATGGAATATAACAAAAAGTGTTTCTGAAGTGAATTACCGACCCCACCTTTAATTGGAGGTTTGTTAAGCGATATAAAAGCTGCAGTGTTGCCATGTACCATGTTCAGGCAACTTGATTTATTTGGCGGCTGATTCCTGATGAGAAAAGACCATTTCTGTTTGTTTATCAATTCAATAAAGGTTGGCGGTCATGTTGCACTAATCATTTATTGGTTTTTTATATATTTACAGTTGTGTAGATGTGAAATGGAGTGAAAAATAAAGGTTTGTTCATCGTTACATCAAATTGTGTCGTATTACTTTTTTTGTTATAGCAGCCAAACAATGTAGTCATGATTGTGGAGTTTCAAGGTACATTTTTGCAAAAAAACAAGCTCTTTTTTCAAGTTGAAAACACTATGTTGCTTACTCAGGATACAATGGATAGCATTTTTGTTTTGTGGAGCATGCGTGCACATTTGAGTATAGATAGAGCAATTCAAAAAATCACCAAAATCCCAACAAACAACATTTTCTCATCCCCCTCCTGCTAACTGGCCATGCATCCAGTTTGATTTGAGCCTAATTTATATATTAATGAATTAAAACAGATGTATATAAAGGGGACCTATCATGCAAAATGCACTTTGTGATGTCTTTTATACATAAACATGTGTCCCCGGTGCGTCGGGGAACTCACGCAGCTTCAGAAAATAAAACCCTTTCTCTTTTCCTCCGTACCCAAATCTTTTAAAAACGGGGGTACAACGAGCGGATACAGATTTGCTGCCGATGAGCTCGAATCGGTGGCGGACCCGCAGAGAGTTGCTATCAGAAACAATGCCCGACGTGTTTTGGACGTAATCTCGTCTTTGTTTACATTAGCATCGCTAACACTCAGAGCTAACCTGTACTGGAGAGCACATGTGTTTAAAAAGCAGGAAATAAAAAAAGAACTCACCTTGTGATAAACCCGCAAGAGAAAAAGCATTTGAGCTCCATACTGTTTCAGAAATAACCCTTGATGTGGTTTAGAACAGGATGGCGTTTTATCACAGCAGAATTTAACTTTATCTCCGGTAGAATTCTGATCAGGCATTAGCTCCGCCTCCTCTTTTTTTTTTTTTTCAAGCTAAGGACTCAAAAATCTGCGTTTCTCTAACAGGGCAGCAAAAGAGGGGTATGAGCAGTATGAGGCATGGCTACAATGGGGGAACTGTTTGGTATTTTAAGCAAAACACTTCACAGACATGTTTTGTATAGGAATGGCCCTACAATATATGTTTTTCCAATATAGCATGATAGGTCCACTTTAATTAATGTGTGAAGCAGACATGGACAGAATGTAAGAATAACATCAGAAAAACGAGTTCCTTTGTTGCTAAAAACGTTTATTAAGCGTGCAATGTGCCCACTTTATGACAACCATTAGGCAGAAAAAGAGAATTGATAAATCTATCAGAGGAAGAATGAAGTAAACATGTGTTACACTCAGTGCGGGAGACAAAGCAGGAGTTTTTAAAATCATAAATAGAGTGACAGCTGAGGATTTGTTCCACATGTCATCACCATCAGGTTATTAACACTGGTATCAAACAGGTAAACACAGGTCAGTTAAAATGCCAAGAAGTCAAGAGTCAGGAAACTTTAAATACATCTCAAGGTCTAAAGAAAAGGTTCGTCCAAAATCACTTTTTCTACCAAGTTTAGATTCAGAAGGCCGGCCGATGCAAGCCCAGAAACACACAGAATGAATCTGAAAACTATCACGTTAGAGTCAACACATTCAATAGAGTTGTATGTGTTGTTTTTGTACCCAAATAGAACATTTTGCCCACTCAGTCTGTGTGTGTTTCTACGACCAGGCCCCATGTTTTTATCTTTGCATAGACCCTCATTGTTTAAATAAATATGTGTGTGTGTTGCTACAGCAGCAGGATACACTGTAAACTCGTTAAAAACACTTGAGCAAAAGGAGAGTGAATAAAACAAAGAACTTTCTAGAGAACTCAAACCAGACGTTCTAATAATTGTTTCAGTGGTAGTTAAAGTTTGTACGTCTACAGTTTCAAATCAAACAGTACATGAACAGATTAAAACACAATATGGCCGAATAAATACAAAGAGAAACTCAGTGCAAATCAAGATAAAACAGTGCGCTTGGCAAATTATATTGAGAACACTAATTGGCAATAATCAGATAAATAGATTAAGCTCCACTCCGTTCATTTCCTTTACCGTTTAAAAGTTTGTTCAGACATTGTTAGCACTGCTCATAAAACACTGACGCCTTTAGGTTCAAGAACCTCAAAGAAAAAACGTACTTTAATTGTAGATTTGTTTTAGGCTTTTTTACCATAATCTAAGTTAGAATAAGTCAAATGAGCCCTGCTGTGTACACATGTTGTTTCTATCTGGAGAGGGGTATACAGAATGGTTTCTACAACAATCATGCGTCTGTGCTCAAATAAAAACACTTTCTGCTGCACCACTGACGGCTGTGTTTAGGTGTTGTTCTGTGTAGCTGCAGTAATAAGTGGGGCATTAAATATTGTGTTGCTGAAAGAAGTTGGTCTACATAGATTGCATGCAACTTTCTCACCAACAAAGGCATGAACGGTAAACAACAGTCGTAATCTGGATTGTTTTCATTGGTTAGCGTCAATTTAAAAACTGCTCAAATCTCAGATACGTCTCGTCTGGGAAAAGCTGCTAAAATATCATTAAAATAAAACTTAAAATGTGTCCAGCTGTGGCTCTTACAGATAAGCCAACATTGCTTAAAAGGTTGGCTAAAAGCTTGTATAGGAGATTTAAAAATAGGAGGTGAAGAAAGCTATAGCAGTACCTTAAAACGTAATATTATACTGATGGCATGTCCTGATTCACAACTGGTTTGTCTGCATGCACACAATACTTACATGCTCCATAATAAACGGTGATATTAAGCTAAACATAAAGACACCACACAGAATGGGGTCACTCAAGGATTCCAGATGTAAGCACGTTTGCTGCATTTTAAGACAAACCTGTTGTGAAGCAGCGGTTGCATCTTAAACTTATCATAAAGAAATCATACAGCAGCCATTTAAAAACCTTAAATGATAGAATACTTGAAAGTGAATAAAACAGTCACCACATATAGAGCGTTATCAGCAGCTCTGCGGAGACGCAGCCTTAAGATTTAAAACTACAATCATCAATCTGACACCTTCTCAGGGAGCTGTAACGGCCGTGATATGCTGACGTCATTTCAGGCTATATCGTTGATTGATTGGACATGATTTGCATAATTCTGCATGCCAGAAATGAACATTTTATGCACCATTTACAAAGTGCATAATCTCCTCTACATGTTTCATTTGATGGTGTTTTGACGAGAGAAAAGTGGTTTTCAGACCCAAAGTAAGGTTGTAAGAAAGAATGATATCAATGTATATTGCTTTGAAATGCCACCTGTCGATCACGGCCATTAACAGAACCTTCAGTTTGGACTCTCTGCAATTACGACTCTGTCTCACAGGGGGCGCTGTGACTCTGCTCTGATTTCACCCCTTCCTCCACCTGAACTACTTCTCCTTCTTCCTCCTGCTGCTGCTGCTGCTGCTCTTCCTCCTCCTGTGGCAGCTGCTCTTCTGATTGGCTCTCACCCTCTTCATCTTGTTTAGTGGCTCTAACCTCCTCCGTCATCTCTCTTTCGTCTGAGGACAAAAAAAAGCAAGTGTAAAACATAAAAGCATAAAGAGAACCGCAGGTAAAGAGGGGGAACATCCCGGATAATTACAATTGTTTGCAATGTAAGACATGATTGACTGTTGGGAGTTAAAATCAGAGCTAAATCAAAAGAAGATTAGCAGTTTAGGTAGGGTTTAATAAACTTGAAGAAGAGTTAGAAGTGAAAAAGGAGTTATTGGACACTTTAATGACACTAGGATTGGGTAAATGAGCCCACCCCCCCCCATCAATCCATGCCGGTTGATCAAGTTTGATAGTCCTATACCCCCCCCACCCTAACCTTCCCTTATATTGCAAAGCGATTTTGAGTCCTTGAAAAGCCCTATACAAATATAATGTATTAATATTATTATTATTATTATTATACTGACAGGTATCAGATCTTGCTGTGTAAAATAATCTTCCTGAGAGGTGTCACGTGTGATGTCGTCTGTGTGTTCTACAGTGAATGTATTCCTGACAGCAACAGGTGATAAGAATCAAAGGATCCCATAGGAAATGCATGCGGGTCATTTTTGACCCACTTATGGAAGCTTGGGGTAGAAATACAAAAACTACAACTTCTTAAAATGTAAATGTAAAATGTGAATGGCATGAAATCCAAAACATGTTTTTTGAGGAATAGCTGGAATATGAAATGATAAAAAAATGTAATTACAAAAATACTTCAAGAAAACCACCTCACCGGGTCAAAAAAGACCCACTTGTGCATCTAAGGGTTAAAAAAGACATCATCAGAATAGGGGTTAAAAGATCGGAAATTAAATCATACTTTATGAGCAAAATGTTTGACGATTTAGACATTAATTTCTGTGGATTTGAGAGTATTAGTGAATCAGGAAATACGTCTGGATATTTTAAGCACTGACCAGATCTGGGTCAAACAGCAGCATGTCTTTCCATCAGGATCATTCAGACTATACTAGATCAAGTGTTTCAGTTTCTGTGCAAGATGAATTGTAATCCTCTGAAAAATGTATTTGCAAACTCTGCTTGACCCAGTTCTAGTGAACACATCCATTAACCGCTTAAACCCATCATTGCTTTAGTGAGATTTGAACCTTTCTACAGTGTTATAGATTATACAGCGAGGGAAATTGATCCAAATCAGATTGAAATGATCCCAGATCAGAGGGTGCAGGAGAGGAGGGGAACCTGGGCTCTGCAGAGGTCGGTTCTGAGGGTTCTTTGGACTCGGGCTGGATGTGGAAACTGTGGACCGAACTCCACGGAGCCGGAGCCTTAGCTAGACGCAAGATCACACCGTTACACACACCAAGGGTCACTGTACCGCAACAGTTAGTGTGTAACAGGACGCAGGAAGGAATGTGCAGGGGAACGTCTGATTTCTGTTCTTTTTGGATTCATTTGCAATCAGAAATCCTTCATTAGTCCCACAGCAGGGACATTTACAAAAATGGCCTTCTAGTCAGAGCGGAGTATGACACCTGACTATTCCCTGTGTTTTTGTTTTTTATATTTCTGTTGTAAATTATTGTTTTTATTACATGTACAGCACTTTGGCTCGACCAAAAATCGCTTTTAAATGTGCTATATAAATAAAACTTGATTTGATTTGAAAAAGGACACTAAAAGCATTTAGGTAAGATGTATTATTTTCATTCTATCATGGAGATTTTTATGCATTTCATGTAGAATGAGGATATGTGGGAAGAAAAGTAAGCTTTTTTTATTATATGTACTTATTAAATGTATTTATTTATATGTTTTTGATATATTATTAATATTGTCAAATATCATCATTACCAAAATGTGTGTATTTGTATTACCTTCATGTACTTTAATTTACGTGATGTGATGTTAATATTGTGAAAGAAATGTTTAGAAGTGTTTTGCGTACCCTTGAAAGGCACGTCTATAAATCAAATGTTTTATTGTATTTGTCTGGTTATTATCTGGATTGTGTTGCAGCGCCACGGACAGTCATAACAGTCATTTCAACAGATTTCATAATGAAAAACACTATTGAGAGATTATCTAATGATAGCTGTAGATCTTCAATGATAATGTGTTGCTTCCTGTAGCGTGGTTATATTTGAAGGTGGTGGCGTCTCTGCTGCCATCATTAAGAAAAGAATCAGAACACAAAATAATAAAAAAGGTCAACTCGAGCCATTTTCTAAGATGCATTTAACGATGGGGTTAGGAGAAGGAGTGACATGAGGACGCCAGAGTTTCCGTTAGCCGGTAATTACCGAACATTAGACTGTGACTATAAACTGATGCAATTTAAAAATGAACCCCATTAACTGAGTTTTACATCGTTTATTTGTTAAGTACTTACTTAAGATATCTCAAAATTCTGACTTTTTCCCAAAAATCTCAACATTCTGACTTTTTCCTAAAAATCTCAGAATTCTGACTTTTTTCTAAAAATCCTGACTTTTTCCTAAAAATCTCAGAATTTCTTTCAAAGTTCAGACTTTTTCTCAAAATCTCAGAATTCTGACTTTATTCCAACAAATCTGACTTCTTCTCAAAATGTTGACTTTTTCCTCAAAATCTCAAAAATCTGCCTTTTCTAAAAACTTCAGAATTCTGACTTTTTTCTCAAAATCTCAGAATTCAGACTTTTTCTCAAAATGTTGACTTTTTTCTGAATTCTTCAAATGTTCTTCAATCTCAGGATCCATGCATCTATGATCCTCTCAAGAATGGAAGTAAATAATTGATGAAAACCAACAAATGAAATGTTTTAAAAATGACAAGCTCAATAAATAGCAAAGAAGACCTTGAGCGGCTCTAACGGAAACTCTGTTAGGATACACACAGCAGGGTCTGAACCAATTTCTTCTCCTTCTCGCTTCAGATTTAAACCTGATGTACTTCTCTGTACGTCAGTGTGTCAATCAGAACAGACACTGTTTTATTATTGGCCCTAACCCTGTTTCATCAGTTCAGAGCTGAGGAGAACACTTTGTGAGTTTCTGTGTTTTTCCCGTACCTCCAGAGGGGGGGGCGCTCTCCTCTGTGTCTGGGGGGGAACGAGGTGCTGGTCCTGGGGATCGAGACTCGGCTCGCAGCCTCCTCTCGTAGCTGAACTCTGGAAGTCTGGGAGCCTGAGGGCGCGTCTTCCTGGCCGGATTCAGGAAGTAGCAATACGCACAACGAAATGCTGCGGGGGGAGATAATAATAACCATTTAGAAGGAGAGATTGTATACTTTAAGGCAAGTTTATTTATATAGCACCGTTCAACACAAGGCAATTCAAAGTGCTGTACAAAAATGAAAGACATTAAGAGTATAAAACACATTGGAAACATTAAAAAGCAAAGATAATAAAACATGAATAACACTGTACTTTACAGAGTTTACATTGTGTTGATTGAGATGTTACTCCTCAGTTAGTGCAGTGGTGTGTTTCTGTTCTTACCGAGATACTCAAACTCTTCTCTCAGAGCCATGCCGTTATGAGAGAAACACTGCTGGCAGATCAAAGCGTATCTAAGGGAAGCAAGAAGGGACAAAGGGAGATGGAGAGACTGAATACTTTTGTGGTGTTCAGTACTTTCAAATACATATTTTGTAAATGCCTCTACTATCTATCTACTTCACTCAGTAATTACATGTTTCCTAGAATACTTTTAATAAGGTGCTTTAGACGTTATGATTGGTACTTTATCTTGATGACATCTGCAGAATGAACTCCAGCTTTTTCCCTTTTTTATACTTTCTGTTGCAGCTACTTCAATCCCTGTCGCTCTGACCTCCCACTAGTAAAGTAGATATAGCTAGAGGAGGTCTGAGAAATACTGAACACCACTCCTGTGGGGGTTCTGCAGCCTGCTTTATGAGAATGTGAGTTTGTTGTGTTAGAAAACTCTCCCTGGTCCCCGGTTTGAGCTTCAGCCTCAGGATCCATGTATCTGTGATCCTCTCCAGAATGGAAGGAGTCATCACATACAGAGACTAGTTCCTGAACAGTGTCCTTCACATGCTGATATCCAAGAGAGGGAGTTACACAGTCACAAGATGGAGGAACACCAGGTCTAGTAGGTAAGGTAAGACTTTTTTCTCTCAAAATGTTGGCTTTTTTCTGGAAATCGCAGAATTCTGACTTTTTCTGAAAATCTCAAAATTCTGACTTTCTCTCAAAATCTAAAAAATCTGAATTTTTTTATCAAAATCTCAAAATTCTAAAAAAAAATTCTCATAATCTCAAAATTCTGACTTTTTTCTCAAAATCTCTGAATTCAGATTTTTTTTTTTTTAAATCTCAAAATTCTGACTTTTTCTGAATACTTAAAAATGTTAAATATCACTCGTCACCAGTTTGAGCTTCAGCCTCAGGATCCATGTATCTGTGATCCTCTCCAGAATGGAAGGAGTCATCACATACAGAGACTAGTTCCTGAACAGTGTCCTTCACATGCTGATATCCAAGAGAGGGAGTTACACAGTCACAAGATGGAGGAATAGAAAGCAGTATTCAATGTTTACTTCAGATTAGCTCCACGTCAGAAATGAGCATGCTTGTCATATGTCTATCTCCATAGAGGCTGAATCATCATGTTAATCACATAGCTATCATATGCCTAAAACAGTCCTGATGCTCTTCTAGGTAATCACACATCCTGTCATGAACACAGCTACAGTTGGGATACCTTTGTTATCATGTTACTCTCATGTTGGAAGAGGACACTCAGGATTTTCCCAACAGGAAGTTAAAAAGGGTGTTCACCTGTTCTGTGGTCCATCACCTACGAGGTACTCAATGACTCGGTCCACGGCTCCTCTGTCTTTGGGCAGAATGGGTCTCGCTAACGGAGGACCAGGTGGGTGCATGCCTTCAAGAACAGTCCACACACACGGAAATAAACACACACACTAAGAAGGATGAAGTGCTTTTCTAAAATCTTAAATATTTAAGTGCATATCGATCAAGAGCTGTATCCCAAACTTAAGTTGCAGAAATGAACTCTGCAAAGAATATCAATAAACATCTGTTTGCATCTATATATCATATTCCATTTACTTCTCTCTTGCACTATTTTATGTCCTACTTTGCACGTGACAATAAAGCCTTCAAGATTAAGGCTTTTATTGTCATGTGTACGTAGCTACAGTGTAGTTATGGCAATGAACATCTGAGGTCACAGGCTCCTCCAACAGAGCAACACAATACAACAGATCAAATAGTGCAAGTAAATACAAGTAAATAGAATAAAATAGAAACGGTGCAGAATAGTCTATATTAGGGCTGCACGATATTGAAAAAAACTGACATTGCGATATTTTTTCCCCCTGCGATATATATTGCGTTTTTTTTGTGATTGGTGGTTTGCTGTGCATGCAGAGCCAGCATGTCACTCACTCAAGTACCCTTGACATGAGAGCCGCGCAAGTTTTCCTTTTGTAGCAAGCAGCAAAATAATTGTAACATGACGTGTTTGAGTTAATTTACCTACTTAATATCGTCCTAACAAATAAAATATGAAAAAAATATATATATTAATACCATTTTTTTATAAAATCGCACATCCCTGCGATGTGAATATCGCGCATACGCATATTGCGGTTATCGCCATGACACGATATATCGTTCAGCCCTAGTCTATATACAAGTAATTGGAATATTGATATAAGTTGCAAACAGATGTTATGGATGTTCTTTCAAAAGTGTTAATGTGTTTAACAGTCTTATGGCCTGTGGGATGAAACTGCCCCTTGAATACATCTAGAGGAGACGTTTCTTTGTTCACCTACCTACTCCATGTATGGGAGAGTAGGGGGTCCTGGACGGTGACCCCTGCAGGACGGAGGCAGACAGAGCGGATCTCTCCGGAGGTCCTCCTGGAGCTGAGAGAGGGACAGGTTCTATAGGGAGAGCGACACCGGATAAAGGCACATTTGGACGTCTAAAACAAGCGAGTCAAAGCCAGCTGGGGGACGTTCCCTCCAGATGGCTTTGACTTCACCACGAACTGAACGCCTGAGAATCTGCTTTCCACCATCAGAGGTGGAAGTAGTGGAGTACAAATACTTTGTTACGGTACTTAAGTACATGTTTCTAGCATCAGTACTTTACTCCACTACTTATTTTTCTGACCACTTTTTACTTTGACTTCTTACATGTTGAACACAGATACCTGTACTTTCTACTTCTTACATGTTGAACCCAAATACCTGTACTTTCTACTTCTTACATGTTGAACTCAAATACCTGTACTTTCTACTTCTTACATGTTGAACCCAAATACCTGTACTTTCTACTTCTTACATGTTGAACCCAAATACCTGTACTTTCTACTTCTTACATGTTGAACACAAATACCTGTACTTTCTACTTCTTACATGTTGAACTCAAATACCTGTACTTTCTACTTCTTACATGTTGAACACAAATACCTGTACTTTCTACTTCTTACATGTTGAACTCAAATACCTGTACTTTCTACTTCTTACATGTTGAACCCGAATACCTGTACTTTCTACTTCTTACATGTTGAACACAAATACCTGTACTTTCTACTTCTTACATGTTGAACACAAATACCTGTACTTTCTACTTCTTACATGTTGAACCCGAATACCTGTACTTTCTACTTCTTACACGTTGAACACAAATACCTGTACTTTCTACTTCTTACACGTTGAACACAAATACCTGTACTTTCTACTTCTTACATGTTGAACCCAAATACCTGTACTTTCTACTTCTTACATGTTGAACCCAAATACCTGTACTTTCTACTTCTTACATGTTGAACACAAATACCTGTACTTTCTACTTCTTACATGTTGAACACAAATACCTGTACTTTCTACTTCTCACATGTTGAACACAAATACCTGTACTTTCTACTTCTTACATGTTGAACCCAAATACCTGTACTTTCTACTTCTTACATGTTGAACCCAAATACCTGTACTTTCTACTTCTTACATGTTGAACCCGAATACCTGTACTTTCTACTTCTTACATGTTGAACACAAATACCTGTACTTTCTACTTCTTACATGTTGAACCCAAATACCTGTACTTTCTACTTCTTACATGTTGAACCCAAATACCTGTACTTTCTACTTCTTACATGTTGAACCCAAATACCTGTACTTTCTACTTCTTACATGTTGAACACAAATAACTGTACTTTCTACTTCTTACATGTTGAACCCAAATACCTGTACTTTCTACTTCTTACATGTTGAACCCAAATACCTGTACTTTCTACTTCTTACATGTTGAACCCAAATACCTGTACTTTCTACTTCTTACATGTTGAACCCGAATACCTGTACTTTCTACTTCTTACATGTTGAACACAAATACCTGTACTTTCTACTTCTTACATGTTGAACACAAATAACTGTACTTTCTACTTCTTACATGTTGAACCCAAATACCTGTACTTTCTACTTCTTACATGTTGAACCCAAATACCTGTACTTTCTACTTCTTACATGTTGAACCCAAATACCTGTACTTTCTACTTCTTACATGTTGAACCCGAATACCTGTACTTTCTACTTCTTACATGTTGAACACAAATACCTGTACTTTCTACTTCTTACATGTTGAACCCAAATACCTGTACTTTCTACTTCTTACATGTTGAACACAAATACCTGTACTTTCTACTTCTTACATGTTGAACACAAATACCGGTACTTTCTACTTCTTACATGTTGAACCCAAATACCTGTACTTTCTACTTCTTACATGTTGAACACAAATACCTGTACTTTCTACTTCTTACATGTTGAACTCAAATACCTGTACTTTCTACTTCTTACATGTTGAACACAAATACCTGTACTTTCTACTTCTTACATGTTGAACTCAAATACCTGTACTTTCTACTTCTTACATGTTGAACCCGAATACCTGTACTTTCTACTTCTTACATGTTGAACACAAATACCTGTACTTTCTACTTCTTACATGTTGAACACAAATACCTGTACTTTCTACTTCTTACATGTTGAACCCGAATACCTGTACTTTCTACTTCTTACATGTTGAACACAAATACCTGTACTTTCTACTTCTTACACGTTGAACACAAATACCTGTACTTTCTACTTCTTACATGTTGAACCCAAATACCTGTACTTTCTACTTCTTACATGTTGAACCCAAATACCTGTACTTTCTACTTCTTACATGTTGAACACAAATACCTGTACTTTCTACTTCTTACATGTTGAACACAAATACCTGTACTTTCTACTTCTCACATGTTGAACACAAATACCTGTACTTTCTACTTCTTACATGTTGAACCCAAATACCTGTACTTTCTACTTCTTACATGTTGAACCCAAATACCTGTACTTTCTACTTCTTACATGTTGAACCCGAATACCTGTACTTTCTACTTCTTACATGTTGAACACAAATACCTGTACTTTCTACTTCTTACATGTTGAACCCAAATACCTGTACTTTCTACTTCTTACATGTTGAACCCAAATACCTGTACTTTCTACTTCTTACATGTTGAACCCAAATACCTGTACTTTCTACTTCTTACATGTTGAACACAAATAACTGTACTTTCTACTTCTTACATGTTGAACCCAAATACCTGTACTTTCTACTTCTTACATGTTGAACCCAAATACCTGTACTTTCTACTTCTTACATGTTGAACCCAAATACCTGTACTTTCTACTTCTTACATGTTGAACCCGAATACCTGTACTTTCTACTTCTTACATGTTGAACACAAATACCTGTACTTTCTACTTCTTACATGTTGAACACAAATAACTGTACTTTCTACTTCTTACATGTTGAACCCAAATACCTGTACTTTCTACTTCTTACATGTTGAACCCAAATACCTGTACTTTCTACTTCTTACATGTTGAACCCAAATACCTGTACTTTCTACTTCTTACATGTTGAACCCGAATACCTGTACTTTCTACTTCTTACATGTTGAACACAAATACCTGTACTTTCTACTTCTTACATGTTGAACCCAAATACCTGTACTTTCTACTTCTTACATGTTGAACACAAATACCTGTACTTTCTACTTCTTACATGTTGAACACAAATACCGGTACTTTCTACTTCTTACATGTTGAACCCAAATACCTGTACTTTCTACTTCTTACATGTTGAACTCAAATACCTGTACTTTCTACTTCTTACATGTTGAACTCAAATACCTGTACTTTCTACTTCTTACATGTTGAACACAAATACCTGTACTTTCTACTTCTTACATGTTGAACACAAATACCTGTACTTTCTACTTCTTACATGTTGAACTCAAATACCTGTACTTTCTACTTCTTACATGTTGAACTCAAATACCTGTACTTTCTACTTCTTACATGTTGAACCCAAATACCTGTACTTTCTACTTCTTACATGTTGAACCCAAATACCTGTACTTTCTACTTCTTACATGTTGAACACAAATACCTGTACTTTCTACTTCTCTCATTTTCCAAACAGCTGGTTCCTTTAGTCTGAATGTGTGTTTGGTGGCGTGATCATTATTCTTTAGAGTCATTGCGTGCCTATTGATTTGAACACGATCCGTGTATCCATCATTTCCTGGTCTTCTCTAAAGAAGAGGGACCAATGGAAACGTTGTCATGTTGCCGTTGTTCAGCATGGAAACATTCATTAGCTAACAATGACATTATTGTTCTATTAATATAAAGGGAGGTCAGGTACTCTTTAAAACAGCTGCTAGTTATGGGTACTTTTTACTGAAGTACATTTCAAAGCCTCTTTACTTTGACTTGAGTAAAGAAGTTTAGTCAGTACTTCTACTTTTACCAGAGTATTTTTAAACACGAGTATCTGTACTTCTACTTGAGAACAGGATGTGTGTACTTTGGCCCTCTCTGCTGTGTGGAAGATTCACCATCCTTCATGTGAAGTATCTCTGTATTCCCTCTTACCCACAGGCGTCCCCCCCGGTCCCATTTGGAGACGAGCTCCAGGTTGGGGAGTCATAGCCATCGCAATAGGGGTTCCCATCAGCATCGGCCTCATTGGCACGCCTCTCTGTCGAATCTCTGCACGAAAAAGGAGGAATAAATAATAGAAACTAGTTATTTTGCAGATGCAACCATTTGATGTGACTTTGACACTTTAATTCTGATGAGAAGGTGTTGGTTTTCGTAGCTCTTGTCTCCACATAACTCTGGTCTGAGTTCCATCTAAAGAACAGGGTTCCTGCAGGTTTCCCCAACTCAAATGTAAGACTTTTTAAGACCACTTTGAATCGAATTGAAGACCTATTTCGCGGCAAGAAAGTACGAAGGAAAATTGCTATGAAAGAAGAAATACGTCCCATAATTACTTACAAAGTAAATGTATTCACGTTCAACATAAGAACGATGACTGAACATAACAGCATAACTAAGAACTTTAAATGTGTTGCTTTATCTTTGTGTCGTGTTATTGATGAGAGTCGCACCTTGTCCTGGCCTGGGAGTCATCTGAGGACGCACCGGAGTCGACTCCAGCTCCTACGACACAGCAGCAAACAAAACAAAGATATACAATCTAAACAAACAACAATATACAGCGAAAGACAAAAGCAGCACTCACGGATTTCCTCTTTGCTTCAGGATCAAAGCGTTCCAGGATGAGTTTGGCGTTTTTGTACGTCTCCGTTTCCATCACTTCCTCCAGCTGGAAACAACGTACAAGTTTACCTTGTGCTCTTAAATGTGGGCCATTGATTAATTCGCAAATGAACTCTCAAAGAAGCAAAACACAAATGTTTAAAAAGGACAATTACATATAAGAGAATACAACAAAAGTAGCTGAATTTGTAAGCGTGTTAAAATGAGCTTATATAGAGAGCCGCAGTGACGCGTCCTAAAACCAGGAAGTAAACTCCTTCCGGTTCCTTCGACAAAAACGCAATGCAATTTCTCCATAGATTTTGGAAAATAGCTGGAAATAAGGTCTGTAGTTGAGACACATTGAAGAGACGGATCACGTTTTGTTCAGCCGGATAATCTCCACATGTCTGCCCTACTTTTATAATTTTCTAATCATAAATCTAGTCGCCAGAAGCAAAATGCTAACGTTATGCTATAAAGGAACTATAGCAGGGTCGCCGCGTCAACGTCACGCCAACTTAAGATCCATATTCAAACATACAGATTCTAAATGGTTCAAGTTGAAGCGTTTGTTTGAACAGTTAGCAGGAGGCAGGAACTTGCTTTCAAGCAGAACAGGGCAAACAAACTCAGAGGAGTGTTTACGTGTTCGGCGTAATGACGTACAACGGCCTCCACGACTTCTGTAGTCCTATTCAGCCACTTGGTAACAACCATCGTTTTTCAGACACGTCAACTCTTCAGAAATCACCAGCGGGGTCACTGCTTTAATGTCGTAGAACAAAACGTGATCCGTCTCTTCAATGTGTGTCAACCACAGACCTATGGGCAAATCCTATGGAGAAATCCCGTTGGCTCTGAGACGAGGGAACAGGAAGTGGTGAAATGCTAACTTCCTTCCGGGTTTCAGGACGCGTCACTGTGGCACTCTATATCAGTCAGATGCATTAAATAAGCAGCAATTCCTGTTTGACAAGTTGTTGTTGAAAGAAATACTCCCTGGCACATTGGAAACATGTTTTAGAGACAACAGTAACACTCACTAAACCTATAACATCCAACATTTCTTTAAACAAGTCGGTATAAAAAGACAGATACATTACATTTCAAGAAAATTGGACACTTACAATCTTCTTTTTGGAAGCCTTTAGTTCTTCCAGTTTATCATCTAAAAGGAATTGGCAAAATAACAATAATTGTAATCAGTTGACTTAATAGTCATTCATTTCCATGTTCCACGTTAAAGACACAACAGCCATGTCTGCTTTTACACAGGGTATATGCAGGAATCCTGAAGTCAATGGAAAACCTATTAAGACCTTTTTTAAGACCCTTTCCATACATTTTAAGACCTCATCGCCACTTTGGAGTTTTAACCGGTTACCTTGGCGACACACTTTACCTCACATTGACTATACACAGTATTGATTGTCCTTCCTCCTTATCTTCCAACCATTTGGACGCAGACTTGCATTTCCCCATAACGATGTTGCTTAGCAACCGGCGTAAACGGACCTTTGCGCGCTATCAAGCAGTGAGCGTGCGATGTCCTGTTCAGATGACGTCCAATCCAACGGGATGCCATCAATAAACTACACAGAATCACACTACACACCTACGCAATGATTACATTCAGGCAGACTGTAGAATACAACCTCTTTGGACCATTTATATACTTATTGAAAACAGGCTACAAAATGTAATACCTTGGAAAATGCCCTTTAATACTTTTTAATAGCCTTCATTTTCGCTAAATTAATTTATCAACTTTTAATACTTTTTAAGACCCCGCCCTGTTACAGCACAGGCCAGTTTGACATGTTAATATGCCATGTATACAATTGCTGCATAGTTTACTCCTGTATGCAGGGTTCATACACTTTTTCACCAATGACTTTTCCATGACCAAAAACATTACTCTTTCTCTGCGGTACCACTGAAAATGGTTTATTTTAACATGGAACAGGAAAATAAGGTCTGCATATGAAACATGTTGTGCCTATCTAAAACAAATCCAATAGTAGGCTTACTAGCTTCTACACGCTAAAGCAACTCAAATCTCTCACCAGCAAAACACCTCCACAGTTAAATGCCATTTTACGTTTCATTACTATACGATACAGTATTTATTATCATTATAGTATTACTATTTCAGCGATTAGATAAAATATAAATTATATTTGATGCAACTTTAGTTACATTTCCATGACTTTTTCAAAACTTTAGGAAAAATATTGTTTCCCATAACTTTTCCAGGGCCTGGAATTAGCATTTTGAATTTCCATGACTTTTCCAGGTTGTTAATGACAGTAAGAACCCTGTGTAAAGAACCACAACAGGTAAAGGTGGTACAAAAAATCATTGTAAATGCAACTAATGTTAGTCGTTTTCACAGTCAAAGGGTTATTTGGTTCGGCTTCAAAATGAACAAAAGCTTGCAAAAGATATGATATTTATGTTAGCTGTTCGGATCGATGAACAGATGAAGAGGTAAAGACAACTTACTGTTCCTCTCAGTGCGTTTGGAAAAGAGAAAGACCAACAACCTCCTGATCAACCACACTCTGAGGACGAGGAAAAATGGAAAATACAGCTGTTATCAACTCAAATTTGAAGAAGACACATCGATGGCGCTGTGCCACATTAAAACTGTTCCCATGGTTTTGAAGGATATAGTCGGACAACATGATGACTCACAGCACGGGGTAAATGAAGAAAGGCACGGCCATGACTATTCTCTGGAACCATTGTTCAGGCAGGTAGAGGCAGTAAACCACCAGAGAGGTCAGCAGGTAGAAGACCGACGAGTAGAGAATTAACTGGCCGACCCACAGCTGCACAGATACACAGATATTCATTGATCAGATATTAGGAACTACAGTTGAAGGATATCAATGCACGTCTTTGCTGTTTTGTCGACTCTACCTTTTGCAGACGTTGGTTTTTGGCTCTGAACTCCTCCAGCTCTTTAATCTCCTACAAAGGAGAACAGTCCGGTTATTTCAACAGTGCAACAAATAATCAGATGGTAAGAATTCCCCTAAATGTGAGTTCAGGAAATCCTTCTTCATTGTTCTCCGATTTAATTTGGTATATGGCTAGAAAACAGTGTTAATATTCAATATTGTTTTGTTTACTGGCTCATGGTTAGTGTAATTATCCAATCATTCAATAATCATGCTTTCAAAACATTCCCCAGTTAAAGTACTGTGTGTTATCGTCATTATTAAAAACTAAAGTGTTTAATAGGCAGCTCTGTTTCATTTGTATGGGAAACTGAACATATATTCCCTGTGCATTAAATCAGACGCATTTTGGTATCCGTACCTTTTCATGGTTCTCCAGCTGCTCCACTGTGGTTGGCTTTGTCTAGGATTCAGGATAAAGATCAGATAATATGTCAGGTTAATCAGATTACACTTTGTGATTCAGAACTGAGTGATTTGACAGCAAACAATCCGCCTGTTTATGCTATTTGTGACTTTCCAAGGTCTCAGTTTCTCGTTTACTGAAATATCTCAGGCTAATGTCAATAAGAGCTCATGTGATTTCACATTTTAAATCTATACATCCGCAGATCCCTGTTCAAGCTTCCTCCTCATTGAATGAATGTATTATAAAAGCAAGGGTTTCACTCTCGCCGTCCCTCTGTCTCCTTCCTTCCCTCACTTTCCCTTTTCTAGTATGTTTTAAAAATAGACGGCCTATATGAATCTCATCCAGCTCGTGTGCAGGGTTCACTTTGAACACACACACACACACACACACACACACACACACACACACACACACACACACACACACACACACACACACACACACACACACACACACACACACACACACACACACACACACACACACACACACACACACACACACACACACACACACACACACACACACACACACACACACACACACACACACACACACACACACACACACACACACACACACACACACACACACACACACACACACACACACACACACACACACACACACACACACACACACACACACACACACATCAAAACAGAAAGAAATCCACTTTGAATCAGTGTTCAAGCTCACTCTTCAAGGCTTAAGACGTGAAATACAATTGGTTGATACACTCAGAAGGAAATGAGCAGATATCTTAAAGTCACACAACTCTGTTCAATGGTTGTGACTTTAATCTGGAGATAACTTGAGGAGTCTGTTCACGGCTGTAGACCAAACGCTAAATAAAACAATAACCTTTAAATGTCTATTTTAAGAACTTGACTGGTCACGGCCGAGGGGAATCTTATAGAGTGTTGACTATCTACTTCTGTTGCTGTATATTTAGCAACTGATGTTAAGATTTGACTAACGCTGAGCGACATAATGCACGACTTGGCCCCAAATGATTCATCAACCCTTTAGATGAAAAGCCTGTGATGAAAGGCAATGTTCATCCAGAAGATCTCAGGTCTACAAAATCAGTTGTATCAGCTTAATCTCTTCTTAAAAGGGAACTTTGTTAAGATTTGAAGAACTTGTTTTAGTTTTGATATAGGATTGTGTTTTATCTTGCTTGTTTATAAAAAAGCAATGCTACTATTTTCTTTCAACATGTTTCCTATATGGTACCTAAACCGAAAGTGTCTTTTGTGTTTACTCTTTCATCCACTTACCCTCCATCTGGATATCAGGGCCCCCATATCGGTAAGTCCCTCTTTTACTCCTTTGCTTCACTGTGGAACAGAAAGTCTCTGTTAGTCCCTGACTTTAACATTTACACAACACTTACATCATCACAGGATTTATTAAGCTGTCAACAGGAAACCTGCTGGACACACTGGTTTCCATTGTTGTAGAGGATTTAGTACTGAAAACTTTGCTTATGGCTAGTTATACAACAAAGGTTCATATTATGACATATTCATATCTGTAACACTGAAAAGCTGTTCATGCTACATGACTGATACAAACAATACAAACATGCATGAGTGATTTATCTTTTAAATAAGTCAACTTAGATAACAAGGCAACCATGTGCAGGTTTTGTACAGCTACTTCACCAATAAGCAGATTGGGAGAAACAACCTCATACATCCTGGGCAAACTTGGTAAACTTTCTAAACCAAAATACTCGGTGTTAGCTACAGCTCCAGGGCGGTCACCGGATACAAATACTTTTACTTTAAGACCTCCTATTTTTAGCTTGTTTGCAGGCAAATGTACCAATGTACTTTTACAGGAGACAGTGAAACTATAAGTTACATATACAGTACCTGCAGTTTACAAAGTCATTCAAACTAGCTGCACCTTCACCAGCTTTGAGAACACTTTAATGATCAATCATTATAAAACATATCATATATATTATTCTGAAATGGACCAATCTGCACAACTGACTACTTTGACTGTCACTACTTTAACTATATTTTGATGAGAATACTTTTCTACTTTCACTTGAGGAACATTTTGAATGCAGGACTTTTACTGTAACAGAGTATTCCTACACTCTGGTACTTCTACTTTTACTCAAAGTACAATATCTGAGTACTTGTTCCACCTCTGGCTTTAACTAATGCAGTCTTAGCTACCATTAGCTCCTCCATTTAAACACTAGATCTTTTTAACCACCTGCTATCAGACAATAGAACCGTTATAGAAGACCGTTTGTAACGTAGGCAACGTTCTCTATTTTTGAATTACCGTTAAACAGCATCAGAGTATAACGTTAAGTTAATTGTTAGCATATGTTAGCAGCTACTGAACAATAACAACAACAGACCAGCACCGTCCCAACAACACGCTGTCTTTAAGGATGTTTATTTGCAGTAAGCCTTTTAAATTAAAAATAAATACTTACATTTGGTGGTGTTTAAGGGTTTCTGTTAACCGGCCATTGAGTCAACTAAGCGCGGAAATTAGCAAACAGCAGACTTTAGCTCAACTGACATCTCAACTGACAAGCGGCGTGGCGACGTAAATGAACGTTACTCACTCATGACGTCACCGCGCAGCCTTGGTTGATTTTATTCCCAGAGTCCTTTGCGTTGTAGTCTTTTGCTCAAAATATGACATTTACACCCTTTTGGGATTTTTTTATTGCAGTCAGATTAAAAAACCTACAATAAATACATATTTAAAGAGTTGTTATTTCAATCAATACTTTGTTGTATTGAAAGATATTTCTCTAAACACTTATTTTCCTTATGGTCACTAAATGGAGTATAATTATTGGCATTGTCCGGCAATTAATGAATAAAATGTATGTCATATTTACGACGTATCATCAAATATTAAACATTCAAGGCCATTAATGAAAAGTTAGACACCAATTACCAAATTAGCCTATAGTTAGACATATTTAAAAACCAAGAATAGCCAATTTTTTAACAAGTAAAAAACGTAGACGTCAGTATCTACAAGATTAGGACTAAAGAGGTGGAACAAAGGTGGTTATAAAGCCATTTACCACATAAACCAACCTAGATCTCTAGTGTGTTAAGGTGTTATTCAGAATGTAACCACTAGAT
>CM053242.1:55490478-55500478 GCA_028583405.1 Pogonophryne albipinna
TTATTTGTAATCAGGCCTTTATTTTGTAGGCCTGTATTCACATGTATTCACACCGTTGACCTGCACCAAAACATTGCATTGCATGGCACAAAATCGAGTTTGACTGCACCTTTTATTACATTATTAGGAGATTTCTCTAACAGGGTTGAAGGAGGAAAATAACCCGTAAAATGTAGGCCTACACGTTAAAAGCCTGATTTTCGATTTACATAATTGGATCTATTTATTTACAGGAGAGCTATATATATGGTTAATGGATGTTAATGAGATGATTCGTGTAATTTTAAAGTATATATTTATGCTGCTGTGAAATAAAAATGTCCTCACACGATTCAATAACACTATTATACTATTTTGTTCTGACTTTTGAGTCGTTTTATTTATTGGTCCGACTAGATGTCACCAGGCGTGCTTCAGGCCTCCATGATATTTCAAATCGTCTCTGCTGGAAAAAAATCTAAATTCATCTTGTTTATGAGCTTGGATCCAATGCTTAAACGAAACTGGTTTTAATGGCAGCCAAGGTGATTTCACATTATGAGCTTCATTAATTAATGATGTTTGTGTGCCGTTTTTCACCGTAGCGTTCCTTAAGCCCAGAGCTAACTGTCTTTTTCTCAACATGGCATTTACTCTCATTTCGGTAGGCCTATATTTATTTTTTTCTTATGCAATAATCCAGGTGTTTAAACATTATAGCAACAGCGATGTGCTCCATTAACAAACTGAGTATAAAATAAGAAATTCAGGTGTAAAAGTGGCAACAGCAATAAGAGTGAAATCGGGGATAATATATAAAACATGTTTTCAAATTACAAATTCAACAACAGAAAGAGGTAAAACTGTAAACATAAATACTATAATAATATAGCCATAATGCACATTTTAGGACCACATCTGGTTTGTTCATTGAGTAATACATGTCCTAAATTATACAGAAGATGACACATGGTTGCAACAGAGGCACAAGTCATCCAAACACCAGAAACAAAAGCATCTAGCCAATAATCTGATGGTGTACAGAGTGCATATCAATTACCTCCTCTATGAGAGAAACATCTGTGAACATCTGTGCAAGAGAAACTCAATGTGTGTCCAATAACAGTGCTCAAGTGCAGCCCACCTGCAGAGCAAAATACATATGAAAAATAAACTTTAAATGTTATTTTACACAGGTGAAACGATGGCTTTGTCCGTAAATCTCTTCCAGTAAATCATGACAGTGTCATAGCAACAGCAGGACAAATACATATTTAGCCACCATTTTGATTTGTACACCTGAGCTTTTTGTTACTGGTCAAAATGTTTTTAGAATAAAAAAGCCCGGCTATTCAGCAATCTCTATACTGGCATGCAAAACTAACACACATGCAGACATTTTGCATATTATTTCATGATTTATATATTTTAGAAAGCCATTGCAGGCCATGATTTATATGTTCAATACTCTGGGCATTTTCGTCAGAATATATAAGGTGCCATATTGTCTTCTTTCTGCAGTTAGGAACCTGAGCTGATTCACAGGCTATAAAATCAGCTCCCCGACAGAAAGCACAAAGCCTTTCTTATCAGTATATTTATTTTTGCATGGTCTGTTATCTGGTTAATTTTGAGAAGTGAAGGTGTTTCTCTGTTGCCCCAGTTGTTGCTTCCAACTCCAATTATTCTGAACGATTTCAATTGCTAAAATATTAAAATGGTGGTGCCATCTAATGATCTTAACTTAATGAGTGCTTTAAAGAAAAGTTAGTCCCAACTAAACCTCAAAAAATGCAAAAAGGCTGTGAGGTTTAAATTCCTGCAACACTTATTAAAAGTCAAACATATCCAAGAGGTCTTCTGACAATCAGTGTGTGCTGCATGAGGAATTGTACTTGTTGTATTTGATATTCATTTGAGTTTTTGTTAGCGAATGGCATAATAGTGCTGGATTTGTGTGTGTGTGTGTGTGTGTGTGTGTGTGTGTGTGTGTGTGTGTGTGTGTGTGTGTGTGTGTGTGTGTGTGTGTGTGTGTGTGTGTGTGTGTGTGTGTGTGTGTGTGTGTGTGTGTGTGTGTGTGTGTGTGTTAATTAATTGTACTCAGCAGACCCATTTTGTGCTCAAGGTCAAAGACTGTTCTTTGCTCACTTTCCAGAATACAGTGGGGGTCATGAAGTGATAAATATGAGGTTTTTAAAATAATGTTTATATTTAATGCTAGCTATGTTTCTTTTTCGGTTTAAATAGCTTATTATTGCTTTACTTTTTGGGTTTTTACAACTAATTCGAGTGGAAAGAGAAAGAGGGAGACCCTGTTTATAAACGTTTGTAGGTTGGATAATTGGCCAAGAATTATCCAACCTTCAACAAGCGTGTTAGGATTACAAATATTATATCTGTCCATGTATTTACCAATCTGCCTATATCTGTCAAAGTCTGACTATGGCTCATTTTTAACGGAGAACACAGCTTCCGTAAGACTGTCAGAGTACCGGGCCTGCTGCCACCTAAAGCCCCGTCAGCAGTGTCTTTCTCCATTCTCTACCAGGACAACCGAGTCGAAGCTAACGATAACGAATCCCGGGGTAAACTATCCTCGGATACAGACTGTTTTCTGCGCCTCTGATTCCAGTTTTTACGCACAAGCTTGGAGTGGAGCCTCCCTTGCACAAACACTGCCTCAAATTCCGGACTCACACCTCCTCTCCCATGGGTCAAACACAGTCCTGCTGCTGGTTTATGACCCGTTTTTTACAGAATAGGAAGTGGATCCAGTAACAGCCAAATGAGAAGAACTGGGCCGAGTGTAAACGGCTGTGACACCGGGGGTAGAGCAAGGTGAGGGCGGGGTCAGAGTCACCGAGGGCCGGGGAGGAAGACGGGCCCTCTTCCCGAGACTGAAGACATGCTCCGAGTGAGTGGAAGTCACAGCATGATGTGAATGAGAAAGTGCTTAGATAAAACTGTCATTGGAAGGACTGCTGTGGAAACAGAGCAGCACGCCACTTCCTCACACAATGCCAACAATGTGAACCTGTACGGAAACAATTCTTCCCAAAACTCAAAAGTAGCCTAAGCATCCTCAAATATCTAAAAAAGAAAATGAAAAATGAAAAATTGTACTCGGGTTTGTCTCTGCCTGCCACATGGGAATCGGACTGAGTTGCTACACCAGGTCTCACATCTCACATATTTATTATTTTTATATTAATGTATTATATGAATTGAATGCATTCCTTGTAAAACAACATGTTGTTCTTATATGTTAAACATTTAGCATTGTGTTTACATGTGTGTATGGATGTTGCAACAGAGCTTTAGCAATAATGTATTTAATGTCATGCTAATAAAGCTATTGAACTGAATTGAATTGTTAGATTAATAATCCAGAAGTTTGAAAAAAACACAGAGTAGATTTGTAGGACTATAAAACATAGACCAATTAATATCAAAATGTTTGATTACAAATATTACTAAATATGACTAACATTGTTTCTCCCAAATGCATGTTCTTAAATGTGATGGTTACTCTGCTTTAAGCTGACAAAAAATGTCTGCATGTGGAGAGCCTACATAAAGATAATAGACCCTTTTCTCTGTCAAAATATTTAAAGTATTTATATTTACATAGCACATTTTATTTTGTATCTATGGTCTAATCAATCTAAAATACCTTTATGTTATCAGACAAGATTCGTATTCAGAATAAAGCTATGGATTGACAGGATATTAAAGTCCATATAAGCACTTTAATACACACCAAAAAACATAAAACAGACACAAAAGCACAGATAAAATCATATTGCAATATTCAATTGATAACATGTAATATAGCAGCACTGACTGGTCATGCAAATGATCTCTACTGGGTGCATTAAAGATATTTTATCCTGCATTATCTTATCTTATGTAATGGCCATTGTTGTGTTTGGTTCAACTTGTTTGCAACCTTTTATGAAACCTGAAATATAAATTACTCAAACATTTACTTAAAAAAACAAAACCTCATCAGTGGTGAGAGATATTGGAAATAAACTCAAAGACAGCAACTGAGGAGGGATCCCTGTCCAAGCACTGACATGAGTCCAAGTCATTATACAGAATGAACAACATAATAAAATGACTACATAAACAAAAAATGGCGATTTTAAAGATTCAAATAATTATTTTATATCCACTAAACTGGATTGCTGCACTGTACATTGGAGTAAGCCAGGCTTCCCTGTCTCGCCTATCTGGTCCAGAATGCTGCTGCAACGCCTCCTTACAAGGACAGGCAGGCATGAACATTACGCCTGTACTCGCCTCTTGACATTGGCTACCAGTCAATTTTAGAATACACTTTAAAATGTTACTGTTTGCATCCAAAGCCCTAAACGGTTTAGCCCCACCGTACCTGGCAGATCTTTAAAAAATATACACACCCACACGCAGGGGCGCCGTAAGGGGGTGAAAAGTTAGGACGATTCTAAGGGCCTGTGACTGACAGGGGCCCAAACAATTTTAGAACATTAAGAAAAAAATGTCTAAGTAACCAATGTGATATCTTTTCATGGGGCCCAAAATCCCTGGCGGCGCCCCTGCCCACACGGTCACTGAGGTCTGCTGACAGACTCCTTCTGGTCATCCCTAAATCAAGGTTGAAGCAGCGAGGAGCCTTTGCTGTTGCAGCTCCAACATTATGGAACAAATTGCCCCTCCAGGTTAGACTTGCTCCAACTCTGCCTGTTTTGAAATCTCGTTTAAAAACCCACTTCTTTTCCGTGGCATTTGCAGGCCAGGTGACACTTGGGCTTTTACATTTGGGTTTTTATCTTACTAGTGTTTTGTATTGTTTTTATGTAGGAGAGTTTTTCAGTCTGTGGCTTCTGATCTGGTTTCAGTGTCTCGTGTTTTACATTTGTTTCATGTCCTGTCTGTTTTTTATTTATGCTGTTTTTATACAGTTGTTGATGTACAGCACTTTGTTCAACTCTGTGTGCTATAGAAATAACGTGGATTGGATTGGATTATGAATTAAGAACAATTTAATCAGGAAATAATTGGAAACCATCTCAGATATCATTCATCCATTTGGACAGGCTAAATGAGACATATATACAAAGAAAAAACAAGTGGATAAATGCAGTTATTTCCTGCCATTAAAGGAGAACCCCAGGGCTCAGGTTTAGGCCCCATGTTTTTCACGCATCTTGAGCAAATAACAGATAAGCCACTTCCTTTTTAAATATTCTGTATCGTTCTTTTCCTTTTGTGGGCTCTTTGTGGATTTTCCTCCTTACTTTGTGATTTGTAAAATGCTCTATCTACTTAAATGTGTGGGTCCTTGCATTTATTGCAATATTTCATGTATCATGTTTCAATAAATGCACGCTTAAAGACAATATATAAAAAATGTGTGACACAATATCTCTCAAAGAGGAACTGTTATTTGTTGTGTAATGCCTTGGGTGACATTTTCTCAACATGTGATAGTGTGTAATCCTCTACTTTGTGTAAAAACATTAACATTTTACGACACAATTTACTATAGTTTAAAAAGCATTTTCCATTTAGGAAAGAGTCAGACCTTCATGTGACACTTAGAGGTTAGTGTGACTGGGAATTAACCGCCTCCATGTTAAACAATATAAAATGTATTTGTATTTAATTGCATAGCTTCATAATGTCTTATGTTAAAGCTTGTTTGTTGCAGTTTGAGGTCATTAACAGGATGTTACTTTAATAAGGAAGTGATCAAATAACATTTTGATCACTTCTGCTATAAAAAATACACCCAGAAGGGAAATTAGAAAGGCTAACACTTCAGTTGAGTGCTTAAATTGTAAACACAACAACGCTATCAAAAAGCAGGTTAATAGCCATGTGATTGCTGCCCTAGGTTACGTCAAACTATAAAATAAAAGAAGTAAAATCTTATTTGTATTCTCTTGTCTTTCCTCTTTGGGGTCTCGACCGAGACTTTAAACATCGTAAACACTGAGTCCAAGGCTGGAAATGAACCTTGAACCGCAAAACAAGGACTACACACACACACACACACACACACACACACACACACACACACACACACACACACACACACACACACACACACACACACACACACACACACACACACACACACACACACAAGTCACAACCACCATTTCCTCAAATAAATGATTTATTGGGGCAATACAGACGGTCTGCTGCCCCTCATTCTTTCTCTTGTCTCACACACTAACTGTGTGTGTGTGTGTGTGTGTGTGTGTGTGTGTGTGTGTGTGTGTGTGTGTGTGTGTGTGTGTGTGTGTGTGTGTGTGTGTGTGTTTGTGTGGTGAAAGGAGATGAAAGGAGGGATTGTGTTTCTGTTTGGAACTAAAAGGCATTCAACCTAATGACCCACAATAAAATGGACCTTAACAGCCTCTCTCTTTTTTTTAACAACACAGACACATTTAAACATATATATTTAAGTTTTTCATATTATTGCTGAGATATGTGATGTTCTTTTAATTTTCTAAATAAAATAAATAATGTATAAATTATAAAATTTTATTTTACATTTGTATATGTGGTTGTATTGGTCTATTATAACTGTCTTATGTTGTTTATTTTATATTGTGTACTCCAAATACTTATTCATGTATGTTTTACTCATATGAATATACTGTATTTACTGTTCATTTTGTATTTAGTTGTATGTTTTATTCACGTCTGTTAACATGCTGCTGTTACAAAACATTTTTTATTTATTTAAAGACATTATTTAACATACAAACTACCATCATTAAATGTGCCAAATATAGACAGACACGTTATTCATATTCTTTGCAGTCCTTGGCATGTTGATAGCATTGATAACCAAAAATAAACAAAATAAAATCAATAAAGTTTTGTTTTGACTCATCCGGACAGCAGGTGGCGCTCCACGTGCAGACAGCGATCAAGGTCTATGTTAGAACCATGGTTAGAACGTGAATCTAAGCCCCGCCCCCATTATCTGCTGCAGCCAATAGGATCTCACTGTCACACTCAAACATGGCACGGTTACGTGAATGGGCAAAGTCATTAAACTCATCTGGCACAAATATGGATTTTTAGTGCATAGTTTTCAGTATTTCAGAGTTTCTAAATATGTATGATATTAAAGTTATATGTATATATTGTTCTGATGTTTATTCTATTTTACGCATATCGCATTGTTGTTTTGCAATTGACAAATTAAGACTTTGAATCCATTGAATCACAAGGTGCAAAACATGCATTTTCTCAGGTAATCTAATTGGGTTATTTAACTTAAATCACACCTAGTTTTTGTCAAAAAATTAAAACTCACAAAAGTTGGAGATACATGGATTTCACGGGACAAAAAAGGGTGTCAACCAAATGACATCCAAAAGAAATAAAATGCTTTATTTTTTACATGCATTTTACAACAGAAGTCAAAATAGTCACTTAATAATTAAGAAGGTTACGTTGTTGAGCACGCAAGGAAACAAATAACAGCTTGATGTAAAAACCAGTGCACTGACACAAATGCAAATAAAGAAGATACTGTTATTTTTGGTTAGTAAATGCAAAAAGAAACTCACGTTAAATCGCCATCCATGAACTTCGATGGAGAGTTTTCCCTCAATTCTGTCAAGAAAGACACAAACATGCGTATAAAGTCAGATCAAGACCAAAGCAATCAAAGGAAGTCCATCCCTCTTGAATCTAAATCCCGTTACACTTTAAAACGACATTTAGGAGTTTTATCATCAATTATAAAAACACAAAGCCTTCATTAACAAAGTGGTTTGGCACAAGAAGCTATAGAGATTAGGCCCATGTTATACTGAATGCACAAAAAGACACACACACACACAGACTCGCTCGTAAACGACTCCCTGTTACTTTTTTATTCTGCTTGTAAAACGGTGTTTCAGGAACAGAGTTTTATAAAGCCATAGCGCTACAGTCAGGCCATCTGGCAGCATGCCGGAGGCTACGATCACATTTCTGAGCACAAAAGAAAATGAGATTTATTTCCTATACTGGGTAAATACAGTCCAACCATGTGATCAGTGGAATAACCTATAAGCAGCCGAGGAGAAGGTAAGGGCAGGAAAAAAAAAATACTACCATTTTAGGGGAGGATGTAAGCCCACTATACCAGCCCCATCTAACGTTTTACAGTCGCACTTAAGTGTCTTTTTATTGAAATAATAAAATAAACATGTCGCTAACGAATTATTATTCCATGATGGGGCTCCAGACTGAGGAGCCGTACGGTGCGCATTTCATCCCGGGAGGCTTGCAGGGTTCTTCGGCCGGCTGCGGAAAGCCAGCCCGGAGAGGAGCGGAGGAGGAGGAGGAGGGGACCCCCATCCCGGATTTTTCACATTTTTCCAACAAACAGACGGGCTTAAATGGCTTTTCTCCCTGGGCCAACACCTCCACTTCCTCTGCGCCTTCTTCCCCGCAGCTGCAGTCCAATCCGGGCCTTTTTCATCCACATCCACACCTCCTGAGCCACCACCACCACCACCACCACCCGTGGACGCAGCAGAATCACGCCGAGCACCTCGCATCATCGGCGGCTTCAGAGAGCAGGTTCGTCCGCTGTTGGGAGGGTTCGACCCCGGCTTTGGAGACCCCTTTGTCCCATGCATCTGATGGGTTTTCCGGGTGTGTCCCCGCTCAGGGTGACCTCTCCGATCCAACACCGACGTATGCGGCGGTTAAACCGGAGAGTTCACCTCTGTCCGACAGCCCCGAGGAATCCAGCTTCAACAGCCCGGCTGAGGTAGTCCTAGAGCGGCTTGGCACCGTGGAGGAGCTCGGTAAGAAGACGGAGCCCAAGAAAGAGAACGAGGAGAAGAAAAAAAATCCTATGATAGACCCGGGTAAATATACCAAACTCAGGAATGTTTATTATAGCGTTTTAGAGGTGTCAATACACAGGTGTGTGTGTGTGTGTGTGTGTGTGTGTGTGTGTGTGTGTGTGTGTGTGTGTGTGTGTGTGTGTGTGTGTGTGTGTGTGTGTGTGTGTGTGTGTGTGTGTGTGTGTGTGTGTGACAGAGAGGGAGAATGTGGCCTAAGTAAGCTAGTAAGTGTGTGTGACTTTTATAGGCCTATAAATGTCTTGTAAACTGGGAAATGTTAAACTTTATTGTCCATTAAAATAATTAAGGTGCTATAGCTGTTATTTAACTATTTGTCACTGCGTTTTCTGAGCCGATGTGTGCAGAAAATTGACGTAAAGAAGATATTTATCTTGCATTACAGGAAGGCTTAAAGCGTATTTAAACTAAACAGCCTCTGTAGAAACGACCTTAGCAATTTAGTGTATATAATCATAATGTAGCATGGCTCAAAGAGCATTAAATAACCTTTAAAATAATTATAATATTTTAAAAAGTTTGAATTCCAATAAACAAAAAGGACAGACAGGTCTTATATTATGATAATTAAAGAAATTACATAAATAGTAATAATAATAATTATACAAATACATTATACTGGCTTTGCTATTATTTTCAATTATTGTTCCCGCCCTGGCATGCATAGAACATTTAAGCTATGTTTTCAAAGTGTTTCTAAAGACAATTGTATTTAGTAAAGAGGCCATTAAATCCTATACATTTCTGTTAGATTTCCATTATTTTAAATAGCCACAATTCTACTTATTCTTAAACATGGGCCTACACCCGTTCCAGTTCCTTACAAATCAATGATAGAGAAACAAAGATGTCCTCTCTGCAGAATGAGTGTGTGTAACAACCCAAAGCTGCTGTCTGTTGAGTTATCTACTAACACACTCTTTTTATTTTAAAGTGTCCGATAAAGCATTTCAGATCAGGCACTTTCAGATCCTCCAGACTGCAGTTTAATAATTCTAAAATTGAGTCACCAACACACCGCCTGCACTCACACACAGATTTCCCTCTGTATTTATTATAGCTTGGTGTCCTCCCAAAAACATGTCTATATCGAAAGGTCTACCTGCAACGTCTTTTTTACATAACGTCACTTTATGGTAAATGATTGAGGA